>JXTC01000331.1:264044-350930 GCA_002914845.1 Trema orientale
CTAATTTTTTGTTGGGGTTCTTAAATTTAATTTGTCTCTATTTGTTTTCTTCAAGCTTACGCAATATTGCTCAATTAGATTATAGACCAATTATTCATATAAGTGGTACTTGTACTTCTAATTTTATTGTAAAAGCCCAATAAAAGTTTGCAAAAGACACTACTTTATGCTTATGCATATGAAAACAGAACTTAATCAGCCTTGTACTAAAAAAGGGGGGGGAAAAAAAAAACTGACAAAAAAAGCCTTTTTAAAAGAGTAAAATGTAAAGGACTGTGGACAAACAACAAAACACTAAATGAAAATGTGTAACTATAGGTTGATCATCATACCTGAGATGCTTCTTGTGTTCCCTCACTGCTGTACCAATGTAGATTTTGTTCCAGATTCATTGGAAATAACAGAAAATCACAAACCAAATGATCGAAAGTTCGAAACCTTTGTATTAATAGGAACAAGCCCCACCTAGCAAGTGATGACCGTAACAATTCCCAGATAATGGAAAGTTCATATGAAATCAAACCTTTAAAATAAATAAATAAATAAATAAGACTGATAAAATACGGTTCTCGCAAAATAACCGAAAAATGGATTTCTCTTTTTGGGTGTTTGAAAAAAAAAATGAAAAGGGTTTTAATAAACAATTCAATACAAAGAGCACCAAGGTGTCGTGGTGTAGTTGGTTATCACGTCAGTCTAACACACTGAAGGTCTCCGGTTCGAGTCCGGGCGACGCCATCTTGTTATTTATTTTTTTCCTTCGGTTTTTTTTTTTTTTGGACAGTTTGGTATTCAATTTTTCTTTCTATGTTAAAACCTGAAAAGCTAGTAACTCTTTTGGTTGAATTCAAGTACGAAGCCATGCCAGACAAACACACGGACAGAGAGAAGAGACCTACTTAGTTACTGAGTGTGTGTGAATGTGATGAGCCATAAATATAGTTTTGTTTGGTTTCACATCAACTAGGTCACGCGTTGGCCTCTGCAGTAGCAATCTGACACACCACAAAGACTTTCAGTCCCACCTCCATCTTATCTCCCTGTCACGCTCTGTCCTCTCTCTCTCTCTCTCTCTCTCTCCATTCAAATGCAAGGTTACAAGACCAAAAATAAAAAACAAACTATAAACATATGGTTTTTTTGGAGCTAAACTTAACTTCGGTCCTTCTAATAAGAAAGAACCAAGTCCTCTGCATTTAGACCTCTTTTCCCACAAAATCAAATTGAGACAAAGTCTTTTTGAGTCTTTAAAACTGACTATTACTCCTCCTATTATTGCTGCCATAGCAGGGGATGTAATCCAACACTTTGTCAGTAACTCAGTCATACAGGCAGTCCATGCTGTCTGCCTTTTTGAATTTTGACCATCTTTGCTTCGTTCTATCTTATATGCAATAGGGGTCTCTCCAAATCCAGCTTCCGGCATTGCCCAATTTGCAAGTTCTGGTCAGCTAGACTCTTCACCTTTTGAACTACTTAGTTAAGTAATTGTTTATGAATTAACTCTCTTTTCTTACCTTCCTATAGGGAATAATATTGGACCAACTGGTTTGGATAATACTACTCGGGCCATAATGGAGACTAACTGGTCAGTTCAAGAAGAAGAAGGGTCATCTCCAATTGGGCTAAATCTTGAGCTTGGAAGAGGGTCGTGTCACAAACTTGACAACAAAAGATGCTGTGGCTTCACCATTCTACAACTACATGAGCTTCAGCTTCAAGCACTCATTTACAAGTACATAGAAGCTGGACTACCCGTACCTTATTATCTTATTCTCCCCATTTGGCAAAGCTTTTCTACCTCACTTGGTGGTCTCAACAATGGGTTACTTTCACATTTTCCAAACAGTAAGTACCGCTTAAGAAATATTTTCAACTAATGCCCAATTGATTTTTGTTCTGGGTTTCTTTTGTTTGATTGGAAAATGTACCCTTTCTTTAGCTCTAGGAGTTGGGGCCATGTGTTTGGATCCCAAGAAAGGGATGGAAACTGAGCCATGGAGATGTAGAAGGACAGATGGGAAAAAATGGAGATGTAGCAAAGAAGCTCTACCACATCAAAAGTACTGTGAGAGACACATTCATAGAGGCCGTCACCGTTCACGAAAACTGGTGGAGTCTCCTAAATATGGTCCTAATAATGGTACTAGTAAAACTACAACAATGGTTAATCCGAGTAATATATCAGGTGTTAGTATGGGCTCAAACATGACCGATCTTTCAATTTCACTACCGGATAACAAAATCAGCAGTAGAAGTTTTCTCTTCCCAAGGTTAGATTTTCATCCCAAAGAGTGTTCTCCATGATGTATTTATGTGTGTAATTGAGACAATTTTTGTAGCTTGTTGAGAGTTTTTTTCTTCTTGATTTTATTAACTTTTTAGTAAGTATGCAATTCTGGGACATTATCCTATTAAACTATTAAATTAGCAGTTTAGCCGCTTTGTGTTTATGACACATAAATTGACAAACAGAGACTGATGCTTGGTGGAAATAGGCATAATTTCCCTTGTACTGTATTGTTGCAGCCACGAAAGGCTTGCCTTTTAAAATAAAATTATTAAATAAGAGTGTATACCGATTGGTAATAGATAAGAGTGTTCTTTTTTCTTCTTTGGGAAAATTTTAATGACGTTTTTTTTTTCGCTCGAATCACACATTTGTTTCCTCTCAAAATCACACTTGAAATCTCTAGATTAAAAGTACTTTACGTTAACACCTGTTAAAATTTTGAATAATAAAAATTATCATCTTTTTTACTAGTGAAATTAGACCAAATATGTTTTAGTCGATAATTGTTTAGATAAAGAAATAATAATAAGTGGTGAAAACCTCATTGATCACATCCAACAAAAAAAAAACCTCATTGATCTTTTCAAATTTTTTCTACCTGGAATGTGTCATGGTAATTATTTTTTGGTGGTATGGTGTAACTATTGTAATTCTAACATAAACAGCCGGTTTGATTTTTATTTTTAAAAAAACGGGTTGAATAGATACCTCTAGATAAATGCCCCTTTCATGGCCAAAACTTAAAAATGTCTCAAACTCAAAAGTTATAGCGAAATGACTCAAATAGATGATCATTGAAAATAAATACTAAAATTGTCTTCATCAAAACCCCCTTTTTTTTTTTTAAATTATTAATGTCCATCTGTTAGATAACAGTTTTTGAGCTATTTTTTTTTTAATGTTTATGAGTTTATGGAGTTTCAGAAAATGAATTTTATGGCCATTAATGAGAAATTACGCTTTAAGTATTATATTTATTTTTGGAGAGCTATGTTCATACCCCAACTTGAAATAAAGGCACCCTCTATTAGTTAAATGACTAAATTAGACAACTTCAGAAAAAATAAACAGAATCATTTTGTGCACCTCATACTCTAATTCTAAAGTGGATTCTTTGTTGATGTTGATTTTGCAGACACCTTATTCCATTTCTTTCCTTCTAGATTAAGTCCCTTATAAAAGTAAAACTTTTTTTTTCCCATATACAAATCTCTCCCATTGTCCTTTTTTTTTTTCAATTTTTCTTGATTTTATTGTTGTGCATATATAAAAAAAAGCAAATGCAGCAATGACCAAATATTAGTTGAAAAATAAATATAAGAGAAGAGAAGAAACTGTTTATAAGAAGAAACATATTGAGCAAGAAACACAGAGAAAAAAAAAAGTCCAAATCCTAATGTCATTTATCAATTCCTATATAAGTTTTCATTTGAAGCTTGGGTATGTTTTGGAAAATTGATTAAAAAATGATATATAAATGACAAAAAAAAAAAAGAGAGAGAGAGAGAAAGACAAAGTTAAATGGAAAGAAAAGAACATAGAAAGTTTTTTTCATAATTAAGGAACATAGAATGATGGAGAATAATCTATAGCTAATTGATAGATTTAAAGGAATGTTGAAGTTTTATGTTTGGATATGAATTTATTTTCAAACAATTTTCACAAAATTAGTTATGGGGTGAATAGAGATGAAATACAGGAAAAAAAGAAAAGAGAGTACAACACAAAAATCCTTTTAAATTAAGATTAAATATGTAATTAAATAAGTTTAATTTAGTAAAAACGGTGCCTTTATATCTCTTGGGGTGCAAATATAGCTTCCTTTGTTTTTTCTCCAGATATATCCAATTATATACTCGCTATATTTTCATGCATACCATATATTTTGTTATTAACTATTACCCTTATTAAAACCCAAATCCTATAAATTAATGTAAATTTCTTATTTAAGAGGTTTTATGATTTCATAAAATTTTAGAAAATGAACTTCATGTCCATTAATTTGAAAATCACTATTAGGTAGTATATTTGCTTTTTCTCCATTTATTACTTGTTATATTTTCATAGATATCAATTCTACTACAGCAATGTCTATTTTTGGAGTTAGATAAACTAAATTTATTGACAGATTTACTGATTGAAAAGATATCTATCAAACTCTCAATTCGCAAAATAATTACATACGTATATATTTTATAAACGACTGATCAAATATACCAATATCGTAAAAAGATATGTTATAAACGACTAATCAAATATACTGATCTCGTAAAAAGATATCTTACAATTGTAAAGATATTTAACAAAAACCAATATCTCAACGTGGGATATATATATATATATATATATATGAAAATATACAAAATAAACAACTTGAGATACTAAAAGAAAAAACGAACATACTACATAATGGTCATTTCCCGTTAATAGCCATAAAGAACAATAAAAAAGAGCGCTTCCTAACTAACAATTGACATTTACCTATGAAAAAAGGTCACTTAGCTGTATATTGATGAATGTGGTTGTTTACTAATATCAGTTTAAAAAAATTGACATACATCATAAATTCTATAAAAAAAGTGATTAGACCCAATTAATTATGGGCCGAGTTTATGGGCTACATACTGACGTTGGACAAGCATGTATGGGCCGAAAAATATACCAAAAGGCCTACAAACCACATTTGGAGAGCGATAACGCGAAGCCCAAGCCCAAGCCTATAATCAGCATATTATTGAACTGCTAAATCCCAAAATAGAATTTTAGAGCTACTATAATACTATTTGACATCTGTGAAAGAAGCCCCATGATGATAAGGATCGCCAAGCTCGTGACCAGATCTATGACCGGTTTTTAGCCTAATGGCCAATTTCTATGCTTCATTATAGCATGATCTTTTTCCCATTTTATAGCTAAATGACAAATACATTATATCTAAGTCTAATATATATAAAAATTGATTTTTTTTAATAATAAAACGGACGGATGAGATCCCGGTGGTGAGTAGAGGTTGCAAAATGGGCGGGCTGGCCCGGCCTGTCCTGTCTAAGAAAGCGGGCCGACTTGGCCCGGCTCGGAATTTTAAAAATTGAGCCCGGTGTGTAGGCCCGCCCAGGCTCCTAGGTTGGCCGGGCCAAAACGGGCTGGCCCGTTCTTGGCCCAAATTAAAAAAAATAAGATTATTAATTATATAATTAGTTAAAAATATAAGAAATTTAAATAATTACTTGTATATTGAAAATATTAGTTATATATGTTTTTTTTCTATTGATAACAATTTTTAAATAATTAAATAAGTTAAAAGTATATAAGTTGAATAGTTGATAAAAGAAAAAGTTTAAAACACTCCCAAGGGCGATATGGGAGCTCGAACCCTTGACCTTACACACTTTAAGTGAAAGAAGGCCTTAAAGAAAAGCGTCTTGCCATTTCGACCACCCCTTAAGAGTATATAAAAACTGATTAAAGTGTACGAGTTGACATCTCTAATATACAACCTAATGTATTAAGTACGATCAAAATGACTAAATTGAGTCAATTTTAAGTAAATATCTGTTTTTTAGATATTGTAGTCAAATGACCGGTATATCAGTGTATATATAGTATAAAGTATAATATTCTGAGTATAAAAATTAATATACTCAGTACATTAATTAAAGCTGATATATAAGTAAATATACTAAATATAAAAAATACACATACCCAGCTATTTAACTATTAAAAAAAAAAAACAGACATTTTGAATGGTATGATGTTACTTCGAAAAAGAAAATATCAGCTCATATAGTGTAAATTTATAGTGTAAAATATTAGTGTCTCTGTCATTTTTTTTTTAAAGCGAAGTGTAAAATCAGAAAAACACATCCTCTAATTTCTCGTTTCCATTTCTCTTTCTTTCTCTCCATCCCATATAAAAATATCCACGCTCCAAAACCAACATCCGTTTGCAGCACTTCAAATCACCACCAGGCAGCAGTGGCTTTCTGTATCCACCACCAGCATGTGAGTGGGTCCCATTACTGACCCCAGTGGCCCAACCCTTTTAATGCCACCACAGATCATACGACACCGCTCATGAATCCTTTGCTTATTTACCCAACTTACTAGTGACTTTCACGTGCATGTGCAACCTCCAAACAAATAGTCAAATACCACATTGTAAACGACATTGTAAACGATCCTCGAGTATATTTGAGCCAAATCGTTTTATAATATGGAACGTCGTTTTTTTTTTTTTTTTTTATGTTGCATTGTGATCAATAGTCTTGAGTATAGTTTGGAAATAATTGAAAAAAAATGGTATCAATAAAGAATATTTCTTTCTTTTTTATATTTTATTTTGTATAAATGCTTTCTCGTATTACAGAAAAATGATAAATAAAATAAAATCAGCGTATAAGATTTTAGCTCAAAATCAATTTATATCATTGCTAACAAAACAAATCTGCTTATGCTTTGTGAGAAAATGATATTTTGCTTATAGATTTCACCATAATAACTAACATATTAGTTAAATCATTTGCTTTGATTCCAAGGAAGAAATTTCATTTCCTTTCTTTTTGATGGAAGAGTACAACACTCCTTTGAATTATAAGAATTATACATGTTTAGCAAATGTCCAATGATTTAAGGATCTCCCTAAACTTAAGGAAATATTATACAATAATTATTTGATTGAAGTTTTTGGCAAATTCAGTCTAATTGGTAACTACAAACATTACATAAGACATATATCTACATATATAAAGATATATATGTATACAGTATATTTGTCTAATAAATAAGGGTTAACTGCAAAGAAAAATACTCATGAGGTGTGAACTTTCTGTAATTTTAACCTTATTTTTTTGTTTGTACAAAATTATACTTCTACATTTCAAATTTCCACAAATTTATACTTTCTGCATATAAATTGGTCAACAAATTTCTCATTAAAAACGGAATCTAAATTGAGAATATTTTATTTCTGCTTATTAGTATTAAAAATCTATTGAAAATAACTTAAAACAATTAGTAATAATCACCTAATTTGTATACAAGTACAAATTTACAGAGATTTGAAATATAGAAGTATAATTTCGCACAAGTCAAAAAAATATGATTAAAATTAAGAAAGATCATATTTCATGATATTTTTTATGCAGTTCTCTTGATAAATAGTGCTAAAATAAATATCATGCTTTCCTTTCAAATGAAAAAAAAAAGGAAAAAAAGAAAAAAGAAAACTTGTTGATGCTTTTAATATTGAGCCGCAATCACTCATATTTGACGTTATATTAAAACCCATTTATATCCATCTAATACTGCAAATGGGTTTGGGCCTTCTTTAACATTTTAAAGAGGTGTGTACGGTGTACCCACTTTTTAATAGAGATCTCATAATAGTTCGGAAAAAGTGTATACTATGAGTCACAAGTCATCGTACGTAGAAAAAAAAAAAGGTTTATTTTCTACCTTCACATCGACATAAAATACAATTGAACCCATATCTTTCCGTCACACTCCCATCGAATTGATTTATTGTCATAATTCATAAAATAATTTATTTAAAAGAAAAAAGATAAAATCAAAATTAGGTGAGCATTAAATTTAGATCTTATCATCTTCATTCTCCAACGTCAAAAAATAACTTTCACTAGTTCATTTTCGTACTCAGGAAATTATCATCTTTTTCTTATCTCCCATTAATAAATTAATTTTAGTTTGAGAGAGAGAGAGAGAGAGAGAGAGAGAGAGGGGGGGGGGGGATTATCATACTTAATCGTTATGCTTTAGCTTCAAACAAAATATCAGTGGTTTGAGAAAGACAAAATATATCAATTCAATTTTGCAAAATAGACAAAAGAAGAAAATATTCCTTTTGATAGTATTCTCCGGATTTCATTAATACAAAGTGTCTCTCTATTACAAGTAGGAATGTCAAATTAACCCGCTCATATTGTGAGCCACAATGACCCGACCTTAATAGGTTAGTTTTTCCGTAATACAAATAGCTCGTCGTGCGTGGACAGTAAATCCATGCTTAGAAGCGTGGTTGGGTGAGATTGAGCTTACATGCTGCCCTGAACTTAAACCGTTTACATGATATGATACACATTGTATCATGTTTTTTTTTTTTTTGAAGGGACATTGTATCGTGTGTTATCTGCATATGTATCAGCATATATACAGTATACAAAGACATATGTGTAAAATGTTTTGAGCTTTAGGTCAGAGTTTTCTTTTCCCAAAAAAAATGGGGCATTTTAAATTTTTAATAGATTAGTTTGTACTTAAAAATGCCTATCTCATTTAGGATATTCATATTAAATGAGATTAATGAACGATGAGCCATAGAGAATCCGATACCCATATGGGATGGAGAAAAGTGGTGAGAATAAGGATGTTAAATTGTACAGCAGCCTCTCACGTCCTGCGCGATTTACTTCGCTACCTCCAAACAGAAGATACTTTTAATTTGTCTAAAGTAGGGGTGGTAATTCGGGTTACGACACGACGACACGATACGATTTTTTATGGATTATGGTCGAAGAAAAAGGGTGCGAGTCAAAATCGGGTCGACCCGCCTGACACGAATAAAAAACGGGTCGGGTTCGGGTTAACCCGCTTGACCCGACAACAAATACATATAATTAAATTATAAAAATATTTTTATTTAATTTGTTTATGACTATTATTATAGATATATTTAATTTGTACCATATAAGTGTTTGGGATTATAAGTTATTAGTTATATCTATAAATTACCCATAATTTATTTATTTTAAAATGAGATAATAATAGGCTTAGAAAAAGAAAATATGAGCAGAAAAATACGGATCATAGTGGGTTGGCAGGTCAAAATCGGGTCGTGGGTTGGATGTTATTCACAAAAGCGTGTTGTACGGGTCGGGTTCGGGTCAACCCGTTTTAGGTGCGAGTCGGATTAGTGTTGATGATTTCCTGACACGACGGATCACGGGTCGGGTTCGGGTTGACATAATTTGTGTATATATTAGACTTCAACCTGACACGAACCCGATCCGCCGACACGAGTTGTCACCCCTAGTCTAAAGATAGAGTAATAAATAAACGTGATGTTTTTTTAGACAAAAATGCTACGACCACTTTCTAATATTATTTAACATGCGGATTCGACTAAAATATTTCACATTTTATTAATATATTAAAACATGGTGAAATCTATATATCAAGTTAAGAGACACTAGGGTGAAAAAAATGGTCTAAAATAGAGTGGTCATTGACATCCTCTTTTTTAGAACTCATAGATAACATTTTTTTTTTTCCATGTGAAAGATAGGATTGATAATTCATGTTATTGTGTATTAGGATGATACGATTATGACACGACACAATAATATATCAATCTAAGTATGATACGATTAATAATGTATAAAAAATATAAATCTGAATACGACGTGATTGATAAATGTGTAACCTCTCATATTTTTTATTATTCGAGTTATATGTGTCAACTTGAAATTTACAAGACAATTAATTAGATGTGCTTAAAAAAAAAGCTTAACTAATGACCTCCACTTATTATAAATTAAAAAACAATACCTACTATTACTCTCGGTATGACTCGAAGACCGAGATCCACCTAAATAATGGGTACTTTTACCACTTGAGCTAACTTGCGTCGTAAAAAAATGAGAAATAATTGTGCCACTTCAAACCTTATATTTTTGTATATTAGAGTTGTATCGTTGTGTAAAATAGAAAATTGCCGCGGTTAAAAAAAGGAAAAAAAAATGAAAAACTACTAATTTACGATGACCAATTTGACTACCCACAGCGTGCCTCGCACGTGCGTCCTACGTGGATAATTGTAGATTTTACCCTAAAAAGTGTTGCACAGTAAAAAACAGAAAAGAGCATTATTTAAAAAAAAAACAGAAAAAAGCATATAGTCATTCGTCAGAACAAGAGTCGTACCCACCCAAGTGGGTCCCACATAAAGAAATAAAGCTTCTTAACCAATACCGACACTATGACTCCCGGAGACTCGTTTCCCTAGGAATCTACTTACTGTGGTCTTTTCATTTTTCCTTTTTTAAAAAAAAAAAAAAAAAACTTTATTCCCTAAAATTTTATATCCTCATCCTATTTTCTAATCCAACGGCCAAAGCTCTTTCTCAATCCCAAATCTAAACACACACCGTCAGATTAGATCCGTCATGTAAATTCCTTCATACTCGATCGTCATCATCCTCATATCCATTCCCCGCTACTTAGTTCAGATCTGAGCCAAAACCATATAACACAGTCTCGCTCTCTTCTCTCTTCTCTCTCTTCTTTCTCTCTCTAGAATCCGAGAGTTTTGGAGAGAGAAAGCTTGTGGCAATGGTGGAGGCACAGTCATGGACGACGCGTCGTATGAGCAACCCGAGGCTGGACGCGACGACGGCCACCAACACCGCCGTCGCCGACCAAGTGATCGACATTCCGGCGACTCCCCCCGGTGACGTACGGAACGGAGGCGTGGGAGGAGGGGTCTACGCCGTCGGATCGTACCTCTCGCCGAACATATTGACGGCTCTGATCATAGCCTCGTGGTACTTCTCCAACATCGGCGTACTCCTCCTGAACAAGTACCTCCTCAGCTTCTATGGCTTCCGGTACCCCATCTTCCTCACAATGCTCCACATGATCGCCTGCGCTTCGTACAGCTCCGTCGCCATTAACGTCCTCGAGGTCGTCCCCAGGCAGCACATCCTCTCGCGTAAGCAGTTCTTGAAGATCTTCGCCCTCAGCGCCATTTTCTGCTTCTCCGTCGTTTGTGGTAACACCTCTCTGCGCTACATTCCGGTGTCGTTTAATCAGGCGGTCGGGGCCACTGGCCCCTTCTTCACCGCCATATTTGCTTTCTTGATCACTTGCAAGAAGGAATCGGCGGAGGTGTACTTGGCCCTTTTGCCTGTGGTTTTTGGGATTGTCTTGGCGAGCAATAGCGAGCCTCTGTTTAACTTATTCGGGTTCTTGGTCTGCGTGAGCTCGACCGCGGCTCGAGCCTTGAAGTCGGTGGTTCAGGGGTTGCTACTGACCTCTGATGCGGAGAAGCTCCATTCCATGAACTTGTTGCTCTACATGGCTCCCATGGCGGCCATGATTCTGCTACCTTTTACCCTTTACATAGAAGGGGATGTTGCGAGTCTCACGATCGAAAAGGCGAAAGGGGATCCGTTTATGGTGTTCTTGTTGATTGGGAATGCCACTGTGGCGTACTTGGTGAACTTGACCAACTTCTTGGTGACCAAACACACCAGTGCCTTGACATTGCAGGTGCTCGGGAACGCCAAGGCGGCCGTGGCGGCCTGCGTTTCGGTCTTGATCTTTAGGAACCCGGTGACGGTGATGGGAATAGTGGGATTCGCCGTGACCACGTTGGGTGTTGTTCTTTACAGTGAGGCTAAGAAGCGATCTAAGTCGATACAGAAATGAGTGAAGAGACTTCCAAAGCATTCATTTTTCGTGCCAACCAGTATGGGGTATGGCTTCAGCTCTTTTTCATTCTTTAGATTCCAACTTTTATTTTTATTATTTTTTTCTTAATCTTTGATTTTTCATTGCTGATTAATGGAAGGAAGGAAAGAAAGAAAGAAAGAAAGAAAGAGAAAATTATGCAATTGAAGTGTATAGGATGTGCCCTTTTGATTTTTTTTTTTTTTTTTTTTCTGTTGAATGGGGTTGGAGGAAGAGGATATAAAGCTTTCACTTTGCCTTGCCCTGTGTAAGTTGTATTCTGCACTTTGAACACATACAAATTCGAGATTAAGATATCAATCTTAGTGTATTTCGTGGGGTGAAAATAATTTCTCCCACTTCCTTAATTTGCTAGAACTTGATTCTGTTGTCTTAATTGATTCAATTGATATTTTTCGATCTCTTAATTGATTCAATTGATATTTTTCGATCTCAATCTTCTTGCATGATACATTTATGTGTGTGCATTAGGAAAGCATAAGAATGATATGTTCATATTGGACTTAGCATCAAACCTCTATAATTAGGTGCCCATTTCAGTTTCTGATTGTAGGCAAGCTTAAAATTTATTTTTCGGAGTTTCAGATTAGATTATGAATCATTGAGATCTCTAGTCTTGCCACATTTATTACCTACGCCAAATTTATTGGTTATGAGTACCGTGTGTATAGGAGATCGCACTGCATATAAAAACCATTTCTTATTGCTTGAGATGAGACTCTTCCAGGCTAATGGTTTTGACTTTGACTAAGCAATATAACTATGTCGCTTAGTTGTGTCAATTAGTCATTAAACCTTGTTCCGGACTCTGGGAACCCATTAGCTTAATTGGCTAAAAGTTTCTTGACTTCTTGTTGTGTTCTGCAACTTCTTCTTCTTCTCTCTCTCTCTCTCTCTCTCTCTCTCTCTCTCTCTCTCTCTCTCTCTCTTTTGGTGGGGTGGTTGAAAGAATAAAGCTTAGTCCTCACTACAACAAAATAAGGGAGATAAAGCATATTATGATTAAGAATTTTGAGTTCTTAATTTGTAAGATTGCAACCTGACGAACTGTTTTATTTAGAAAATGCAGTACTGGGTTAGGGGCAGTTTTAATAAGTTTTTAAGTAATAACGAGTTAGACTCATTCCAAGTTTAGTGAAGAAGTAACGGATTCCATGTCTTAATTAAAGTGCTCTGTTTTAGTTAAGAAAATGGGGGTGGGATCCTTTCTTTCTTTCTTTTCTTTACCTTTTAATGGGGATATTGGGCACTTTTAGTATATGATTCGAATACTATTCTATTTTAGTATAGTATTCGAATTCTATTCTATAAATCCGGAAACAGCTTTTATCCTATCAACTTTCTATATGAAAGTTATTTTTGGATTTGTAGAATAGGATTCGAATCCTATACCAAATATGCCTTAATTATTTAGGGGTGGGGTCCTTTCTTTTCTTTTCTTCACCTGTTCTTTACCTTTTCCTGTCTCAGAAGTCAGATGTGAATATGGAGTTTTAACTCAATTCCGTTGCTTGACTATGGTTCGTGAACCAGTTAATTAATCTAGCTTGTTCGAGAATATCACTCAAAATAAATTGAAAAAAAAAATCTTGGTGGTCGAGTTCTACTGTAGTATTAATAGCCAAACATGGAACTGACAACATAAATAGTGTCCTTCGCCTTCATCTTATGTTTGTCCCACTAGAAACTCCATGTATAGAGGAATACTTGCGCTGTTATGACTGCCAAATGGCACTTATTTATAGAACCGGTTTATGTTAGCTTAATGCTGTGGACTCGTTACTATCTTTAGAAAAAATCCCAAACTTTGGTTTATAAGATATGCTTGTCATGATTCGTGTTGTTTAGTGTGCTTTGATAATTTTTGGCCTGATTATGTGGTAGTTCCACCGGAGTTGCCCTATCACCATCAAAGAGAGAAGACATGTAGAATTACCCGTCATAGAGCGGCCGCCGGCTCCAGTAGTTAGTGTCTCAATTCCAGCCGCTGAAACGTACTGTTTGAAGGCAATTCTATCAACTTCAAACATATTCTGAACTCTTTTAATAAAAAATTTGTTGCATTGTCCTTAATCAATATAAGTCGCAATTGTGTATATCCTTTTTAAAGAAAATTTCAATTTCATGGACCAAAACTACCTGTTAGGAGCTAACTGGAGCAAATAGTCCGACAATAATGCAAGGAAAGCCATAAGAAAATTCGATTAGAATCGTTTTGACTGTTCACCTTTGTAAAATAGAACGTTCATTTTGATTTGCATGTCAATATTAGATTTCTCTCAGGGAAATATATCAGAACAGATTAAGGTATATTAGAAGCGTGATAAAACGGCATATTTGGATTGGACTCGCTCTCATTCACTTGAGCTGTTGCTCTCAATGGAAGTATAAGAAGACAAATGTTTAAATAAATTGCTTACAGAACAAACAAATTGCTGTCTTTGACCTCTGCTTCGTTGCGTGTTGAAGTAGCTTCTTTTTGGCATTTGTTAATGTTGGACTCGAGTTAGGACTCCTTTGAAGCATAAGCTATATTCGCTTCTTTTTGCCATTCTTGTTCCTACATAACCAGTAGTATTGGCACATCTCCCTTGTCAAACCGGCACAAGCATTCCCGGTTCAAAAACTTTAGATTGAAATTATTACAAAGAGGTCAGAGTCTTAATTTACTGCATATTTATATGCATTTTAGTGTCTCGTTTGGTAATCAATCTTGAACCTTTCGATGACTAAATAATCTCCCAAATTTGTTTTAACTGGGGAAAAGAAAATAAGAAACCTATATTGTTTATCTTCATGCTTGAACAAGATTGGTCCAGCCTTCATGATGAGTAACAAGAAGTAGAGGGTTCTATACCAACAATAATTTTGTTTGAGACCTTCATCTAATTTTCAACTCATTTAAGCGAAAACCACATTGAAAGGCCACGAATTGACACATTCGTTGCATCATTTTCTCTATGACTGTATGAAGTGGACCCTTGCATTTTCATTTATCTATGTACTTCTTAAGTCTTTGAAATAATAATTCGGTGGTGGAATGTGCCTTTTGCTCATTCATCTAATAAAACCCTTATTTTGCATCACTATAACATGCTGAGATTACAAAGAACAATATGATTATGATAGGCCTAGTGCATGCACTTTCAGCGGAAAATTGAGTGAATATTAAGATCTAACAAAACTTTATTACAAACCAATACTTCCAAATTTCTCACCGTAAAATAAAACAAATCAAAATCACTCAAACACACAGATTGAAAAGTAGCAAATATATGTCGAAAGAATCAACGTGTCATATGACATTATTGGCTTTGGCTGAATCATATTCAAGCAAAGAACGCTCCAAGAACGCCAGTGATAATGAGCAACATCAAGCCAAGTCTTGAAGCAGAGCTAATAGGAGCCGCAGAAGAGGGCGGAGACGCCGGAGATGCTACCTGATCAAGCACAGTGATTACAAGCTTCTGCTTTCCCACTTCACAGTGCTGAGCAACGCCGCAAATGTACCATTTTCTTCCTGGAGCTGCGAGCGTGATGATATCGTTTCCACTAGTCAAAGCCGCCGTCCCAGCCGCTGCTTGACATTGTTGGAAGCCGGCACCGTCAACTTTGAGCACGTTATGAGCTCCTTCCGGATACTTAAACACTGCATCAAGAAATGGTTACCATTTAGAAAATGAGGAATGCCATGCATGATCAATGTGCCATGTACCACATTTGTTTCATTTTTTTTTTCCGTGGTACCACATTATAAGATTAGTACTAGTACTACACATGATTTACGCAAATTTGCAAAGCAACCTTTTATTGGTTGCAAAATATAATCACCATTAAGCACAAAGATCATATAGATTATAAGTCTTACCAAGTTTGTCACCGACGTGGAACTCCTTTCCCTGAGCCCAAGCTTGGTAATCGAAGTTAGTAGTCCAGCCTTTCTCATCTCCAACAATGTATTCAACTGCCGAAATTGAAGGGGCAAAAATTGCTACAATAGCAAGAGTAATGAAGAGTTGCTTGGAGGAGGCCATTGCTTATGATTTTCTTGTACTAATAATCTCTCTTTTATGAAGATGGCCTTAAGCGATTAAAGTGCTTGTTAATTGTGATTATAACACGTTAAATTGTTACATATTTATAGGCTTTGGCTCCATTCACATGCAGAAAATAAGAGACTCTAGAGATCATCAATTGGTCTGGCCTCGGACGGCAGTGCCTGCTTGCCGAATGGCATAATAAGGTTCCATTTTATTTGACAGACATTTTTGAACCCTTTAGTAGATAATCATTTACAATAACATTGATTCTTTACCGCTTTCTCTCTCTGGCCAATTCAATATTGGAAGTACATGAAAAACGGGTACCCATTTTCTCTTTTTTTTTTTTTTTTGGAGGAAACAAATTAAGCACTTTTGCTTATTTGAATATGGTAAAGAAAATTAATCAAATATCGGCTAATATCTTTAATTTAAAATTGCAGTTTTTGACAAAATAATTAACCTTTCTTCCTCCAATAATTTGTAAAGTATACAACCCTTTTATTTATTTACTTACTTTTTCTTTTTTCAAGAACAGTAGACCTCTTTAAATTTTGGAACACCAAATTGCTCAATCTCATGTATTATATAACAGAATCATTTATGATTTTATAATGTAAGTTGTGTAAAACATTACAATGTGGACTTAATTTTTTCACTAAAGAAATTAGAGACGCTTACTTTAAAAAAGAAAAAAGAAAAGAAAATAATTTTTTTTTTCTTTCCGAGTTCATAAAGGGAAGGTTAGTTTGACTCAGAAGTAATATCTGAAAAAAGTATTATAGCATTTTGGTATGACTGAAGTGACTTTCAAAATTCCATCGCTATAGACATAGCGAAGCCTTTAAATTCTAAAGCTCCCAAAGAGATGGAATTTTGGTAGTACAGTAATTGATCCAGTTGCTGCAGTATCTGAGGATGATGAGGCTTCAGAAATTACGAGGTTATGTCTAAATTAAAAGTTCACATTCTGCAAATAAAGATGAAATACTTTATTTTGCCATAGAATGTAGTGTTGTCTATTTCAACGGGATTGATGAAGTCTCCAATTATCGAAGTATCTGACTTCGGATAGAAACACTAGTGCGTTATAAGAAAGTTATAAGTGCATTGAACTAGACCAAGTGAAAATAGAATTTGAGGTTAAGTGCCGTAACTCAATATTCTATCTTTCACTAATATACCACTATTGTAAGATTTCCTTAATCCTAGTAATTGTCAGACTTGCTTTTATGAGTTTTATCTTTTTGACTTACTAAAGGACTAGTTCCGATTATATGGTTCGAACTCTGGTATCTTGGAAGATAATATTTGTGAATTGATGAAAACGCCCTTCATGATTTGGACACCATGCATATAATGTCACTTTGAGTTTTTTCAAGGACTTGGATAATAAAAAACCAGGCGCCAGGTATTCACTTTGTGAATTTGACTGTGTTTGTATGGGCAGTTACAAACACCGTAGTCAATTATTATCCATTAGATGAAAAATAGCAACTCAAAGGTAAATAAGTACTAGAGGAGTAATACGGTAATTTCACCTCACTAGTACGGCATTGCATCGAGGGTATATTTGCAGGTATAGTATATGCTAAATGGATCAAGTTAATTAAAGTGTTAATTAGCTTCACAGAAAATATATGACATTTAGTCTAAGAGTGCAATATTGGACCTACAGTGGAGTGCCCCAATATTAATAGACAAGGCCCAGTCATAATTAAGAGTTAATTATGATTATGGGTAGTTGACCCATTAGATCTTAGACTATTTGGATCCATACCCTGTCTAGCTCACACATAGCCCAATACTAATTGAATGGTCAGTTGAGCCCAATAAGCCCATTAGGGTTTACATCTCTCTAATACTTAAGAGAAAAGTTCTCTTAAGCCTTGGTAGTAGAACCACACGCCACCCATAGCGTAGTAATTGTGCTTGGCGTGAAACAGAGAGAAAAAGAGAGAGTGAGAGTGACGAGCTACCACGGAAGAAATCCCGAGCTCGTTCATGGCCGCTGAGGGAGAGATACCCATGGCTGTAAACGTGCAATCAAAGAGAAGGAAGAGCGTCTTCCGGATCATCCGCTCATCTCTCGTTGGGAATCAAGAAGGTACCAACACATCGAATCATTCAACGGGCTCCAGAGAATAGATGGGAAGGCTCAATAGTTATGAAGCACTTCCAGGTTTTATCTAAACTAAGATCCATGAATTGATTTATGTTAGATCAATGATCCTGTTTATTTTGTTTTGTAAAATTTTAAGAAAATTTTAAAATACCAATTCCGCTGCGTTCTTGATTTGTTTACAAAACTGCAAAAATCATTTTCGGTAAAATCGTTTTTCGGAAATTTGTTTTCGGAATTTCCATCAGGAAGTGCATAGGCCAACATATCAATAAATCGAGCAGGTTTACAAATTTCATGTCTTGACCTATTATGTGCAATTGATTCTTGTTGCTGTTGAGGTTCTTGGGTCGGAACCTCTTCTTCATCTTCAGTGTCCTCCTCTACGAATAGAGTGTCACTCCTATTTTCAACAATATTAGCTGGGACTACTGTAGTCGTTTTCTCAAACTCCACCTGTTATCGACTAGGCTCCACCTGCAACAGAATACTAATGGCCTTCTCTTGGTCTTCTGTTATCTTTTTCAACATGATAGACTCATCAAAAGTAACATCCCTGCTAAATAAAATCTTTCTTGAACTTAGACATCAAAGTCGATATCCCTTTACACCTGAGCTGATACCCATAAATAATGCTTTCTTGGCTCTGGGATCCAACTTGGATTCTTTCACATGATAATAGGCAGTGGAACCAAATACATGTAAAAAATCGTAATCACTAGCAGGTTTTCTAAACCATACCTCAAGAGGGGTTTTGCCTCCAATTGCAGTTGATGGTAAACGATTAATATAATAACACGCATACGTAATTGCCTCAGCCCAAAAATCTTTGCCCTACCCAGCATTGGATAACATACACTGAATCTTCTCCAGCAAAGTCCGATTCATACGTTCTGCCATCCCATTCTGCTATGGTGTTTTTTTTTTTTATTGTAAAGTGATGCACAATACCTTCAGACTGGCAAATTCTCAAACATGGATCACTCCTATACTCTCCACCATTGTCTGATCGAAGTCGTTTGATCTTTCTGCTCATTTGAGTCTCAATCATCTTTTTCTATTTAAGGAAAATTTCAAGCACGTCATCCTTAGTCTTCATTACATACACCCAAACTCTTCTGGAAAAATCGTCGACAAAAGTAACAGAATAGTGCATACCTCCCAAAGAAGCTGTCTTGGTAGGTCCCCACATATTTGAATGAACATAATCTATAATATCCTCAGTATTGTGAATTGCTATGCCAAACTTCACTCTTGTCTGTTTTTCCAGAACATAGTATTTACAAAAGTCTAACTTGCAGGTCTTCGCTCCTTTTAGTAAGCCTTGCTTCACTAAACTAAAGAAAATTTTTTCCCCTGCATGTTCTAAATGTATATGCCATAACAAGAATTTAGTCTCCCACATGTGAACACTTCACATGAATAATTCTTTATTACTCATTATTAGTCATGGAAACTTTTAGACGTTTGCATAATAGAAAACATAAACATCACATGTATATAATAGGGACATAATATGGAATTTATTAACAACAAATAGACAATACTCAAATCCAATAAATATTGTTTAAAATACCAAACAAAGAAACTACTTTCTAGGGCATATTCCCAACACTTCCCATTGTAGATGATGATGTTCCTTCCACGTACAAAAATGTAGTCAAAAGTTTAGAAACTGAATAGTGGAAGAAAGCAATGGAGGAAGAAATGCAGTCTTTTCAGAAGAATGAAACTTGGGAGCTAGCTCAACTACCGAAGAACAAGAAGGCAATTGGGTGCAAATGGGTATATACAAAGAAAGAAGGATTTCCTAATAAGAATGATGTTCACTTCAAGGCAAGATTGGTAGCAAAAGGCTATACTCAGTTGGAGGGAATTGATTACAATAAGGTATTTTCTCTAGTTGTTAAACATTCCTTCATTAGAATTTTGTTAGCCTTGGTAGCACAGTTAGATCTTGAACTAGTTTAGTTGGATGTAAAAACCACGTTTCTACACGGTGATTTAGAAGAGGAAATCTATGTGTCTCGGCTAGAAGGATTCAAGGTTGCTGGAAAAGAAAATTAGATTTACAAACTGAAAAGATTACTTTATGAGCTGAAACAATCGCCAAGGCAGTGGTAGAAACAATTTGATCGGTTTATGATAGATCAGAAGTACACAAGAAGCAATTTTGATAGTTGTGTATATTTTCGTAGGCTTCGAGGTGGATTTTTTATTTATCTACTCTTTTATATTGATGATATGTTGATAGCTTCGAAGAATCAAGAAGAAATTGAGAAGTTGAAGGCTCAGTTGAATCAAGAGTTTGAGATGAAGGATCTCGGTGAAGTGAAGAAGATTCTCGGTATGAATGCCAGTTATTATGATGAGGAACGTAGAGCCAAATCTTGTTAGCGCCGCCGTCTCGGCTGGTGCTGTACATATTGTTAGAAGCCAGCACCATCAACTTTGAGCACCTTATGATGAGCTCTTTCTGAGTACTTGAATACTGCAACAAGCAGGCAAATAGTCCCCAATTCAAATAAGTTTATGATATGTAGTAGTAGAAGATATAAGAGGATAATCCTGTTGATTCACGAATATTAAAAAAAGATCAATATTTGAGTTAAAATTCTGAATTTGTATTATATCATCTTAAGAAAATAATAAAAAAAATTAATAGAAATAGAAAATTGAGATAATGACGCTAAACCAAAAATACTAATTAACTGATCAGATAAACCACAACAAAAAGGAACTTAATTAATTAATTATTCTATATTTCCTATGTAAAATTATAAACTTAAATCTAGATTTTCTACATAATTATACGCTAGCTAGATAATTATTTTATAAATAGGGAAAAAAAAGAGAAAATTTGCCCCCCGAAAAAATTATAGGCTAAACAAAATTATAAGCTAATTTCAGGGCTTAAATGATGAAATTTGGCCAAAAAATTAGTAACAAATTGCTCAAATCTGATAAGCCGCCGACCACCTCAAAACCCCTCAAGACGGACCTAAGACTCTATGAACTAACTCTCCCACTCTTTGCATACTAACTTTATATATGAAAAATGTTATAATTTAGTGTGCCGCATTCGCATGACACTAATTGAATGATTGGGACTAATTTTCAAATAATTATGTATTGATCTCATATATCACGACACATGAACCATATAATATGATTACCTAATAATTAACATTCTTTTAAATAATAAGTCTATATATGTGCATACTAATATACACAATACAAAGATATAGTATATATTAGATAGACTATATATATATATATACAGACACTAATAATGTCAGTTAATTATTATACCTAGTTTGTCACCAACATAGAACTCTTTTTCTCTGACCCCAAACTTGATAATCAATGTTAATTAAATAATCAATGTTAATTAATTATCTAGCTTTTTTCATCTTCGACCACATATTCAACTACTGAAATTCATGAATGAACGAAAATTGCTATAATAACAAGTTTAACGAATATATGTAGTTGCTTGGAGGAGGCCGCATGTATTGAGGAAATTGAAGATAGTTACTTTAGGTGTTAAAGCAATTAGGTTGTTACCATATTTTGTGTAAAGCTGTTGTAATCTGTTACATTTAGTCAGTACTTAGTCAGCTCCAAAATATCTGACTCTATAATATAAAAGATTAATGAGAGAATTAAGCTTTATACTGAGCATTTTCATTACATTGATTCTATAGTAGTTTTATCAATATATACTATTCTGTTCTAAATCTTAACTGGTATCATAGCTCAATCCCGATCATCGATGGTGTCTTCATCTTCCTCCTCATCTCATCTCAATCCTATGGTCTTTGTTTCTCTGCAACCTCAGGCCATGGTGATTTCAATGAATCTTCCTCCGATCACTTTTCAACTGAATCGTACTAACTATGCGTACTAGAGATCTCAAATTCTTCCAGCTGTTAGGGCTCATGATCTTGATAGATTCCTTTTTGGCACTCGTCCTTGACCAGCTGCGTTTATTCCTGATCCTGCCAACTCAAATTTGTCGATCAACAATCCAGATCATACCACCTGGGTTCAGCTTGATCAATTTCTGGTTAGCTGGCTTTTCTCTTCCATGTCAGAAGTTATGCTTGGCCATGTGGTGTGTTGTGCTTCTGCAGCTGAAATCTAGTCCACATTGGAGCAATTATTTGTTACTCACCAAGAAAGGTTTCACTTCAGTCGATAAGTATGTTTTGAAGATGCGAGCTCTTGCAGATAGTCTCATGGCTACTGGTTAGATAATTTTCATTACGTGCATGGGCTTATAATTTTGTTAAAGCAAATTAATCTCTTCTATGAATGATTTGGTATTCTCTTGTGGGATATGGCCTTATGCAAATATAGTGCTTGTGAAATGCATTTATAATAACAAGTTGAATTATTACGATATATAATTTATAGGCTTTGGCACGGTCCACACGCAGAAAAGGGACTATAGAGATCAGCAGATAGTCTAGCCTTGGAAGACACTACGGCAGTGCCTACCTGCCGAATGTCATAATAATTAATTAGGTTCTAGTTGATGTGACTAGTGGCGAAGCCACATAGGGTCGGGAGGGGGGGGCAATTGTCTTCCCTGACTTTTTTGAAAAAAAAATAGTATGTAACATTTTTATAAAAAAATTATTGGAGCTTATAGAAATATGATCAAATTTTGGGCCCAGTTTAAGTAAATATCCATTTGTCAAATGTTACAGCAAAATGTCCGGTATATATGTTTATATACCAAGTGTAAAATTTTATATACCAAGTACAAAAAATTATATACCCAGTACATTTCAGTACAGTTTCTGAATACCAAGTGTAAAAATATATGTACATGGACATTTAGCTATAAAATTTAAAAAATGGACATCTACTTAATCAAATTTAAAATATTGGTCATCCACCTAAATTTCTCTAAAATTATTCCACTTCCTCTTAATCTATAAAATCTTATACTTGGCCCCCTCCCCCCTCCTCCTTTAAAATTTGGGTTTTTTTCTATTGGTAAAGCCCATTTTATAATTATGAAGGCCATTTCAATTGTTTCTCTTAAATATTAAGTAAAGCTCATTACTCATCTTTTAAAGTGTGTGCTGCAGTTCATAAACAAAATAATTAAAAATTGACTTAGCCTAGTTATATATATGGTCGCCAATCCAGTAGGTATTTTTTTTTTTACTTATGTATAGGTATTTTTTTTTACCGTTGGATCATCATCTAATGGTGACCAACGGCTATAATAATGTGTATGAAAAGACGTGCATCATTAATGCTATTTCTCTCTCTTATTTTTTAATATAAAAAAATGTGCAAAAAAAATTTTCATTAGCCAAATTGATATCTATGCATAGGTAAAAAAAAAATACCTACTGGATTGGTGCCCTATATGTATGTAGTATATAATATTTGCCAGAGAACAACTGCGTAATGTTTTAGTGAATAAGTCCTTTGGGCTTTGTGAGGATGTGAGAATTATGAATGCGGGACGAATTGTATGTAGAAAATTTGGAAATGTGTCTATATCTGAACTAAGTATTATAAAAATACTAGGAGGGCTATTATTTGATGCCTTTAATTAAGCTACCAAGTACCAGTTTGATTCTACCTGTTACTAACTATAGTAGTACCAGTTTGATTCTACCTGTTACTAACTATAGATAGGGTATTTTCTGTCATGAACATTGTGAAGAATTGACTATACAACCGAATGAGAGATCAATGGATGAATAACAATTTAGTTGTCTATATTGAGAAAGAAAATTCTGATAAGATTGACGATGAAGCTATTATACAGTGATTTCAGACTATGAGACATCGCCGAGAGTAATTGTAATACATTTATGGACTTGTTTAAGAATAGTACAAATTTTCAAATTTACCTTTTTAAGGAGAAACTTCTAGTTTTCTTTTGCTATTTTATGGTGAGGTAATTTTTTATTTGCCCCCTGGATTAAATTCTCGGCTTCGCCCCTGGATGTGACAAACATTTTTGAACTTACTAGTATACGTAGTAGATGTTCATTTACAATAATATTGATTCTTTACCGCGTTCTCTCTATAACCAGTTGAATATTGGAACTACATGGAAAAAGGGGGTAGAAAGCACTTTGACTATTTCAGTGGTAAAGATAGTTAATTTATTTAGGTAAATAATCCGGCTGGTATAGTTGTTCAAATTAATGAGCGGGAAAATATATGTGCACTACGGTAAAATACACTTAAGAGTAGTTAATACTTGTCAACCCTTAAATATATAATTTATGTCATATATGGAATATGATAAGCCCAAATAACTGGTGATGAGTCTGATCGATGACTAATGCAAACTAGAGGGACTAGCTAGTAAGAATGAATTAGAGCATAGTTTATGCCAATAGTGTTTGACGTACTCCATCTAATCTACGAGTGTATTATGCAAAATCTACATGTAGATGCCCACACATTTTTGGCACTCACATGTGGGGGTTTTAAAGAATAGCAGTTCTGAATTAATTTAACGATAAGAAAAAAAATACTAAAAATAAAAAATCAAATTCAATAAGCGACCTTACATACATTAAGTACATATATACAAATACATATATTCTTTTGACATCATTTTCTCTCTCACTATCAGGGCCAAATATTGAATTATGGTTATGTGTATTTCTTTTTGTCTTTGAAGTGATAATTTGGCAGTCAAAAGTGCCTTACTCATTGATAAGAACAATATAATAATAACGATATGGGCTAGTACTTTTACAAGAAAATTAACTCATTAATTCAAAAGATTATATTAAACCTTTTCGTTTATACTTCAACAAAATTATTACATACAAGCCAATACTTCCAAATTTCTCACCATAAAGCTAAACTGAAAAATCATGCAAAAACATGCACTACTCCAAAATACCATAGAAAAAAAAAATACAATAAAAGAATTTTATTCATGGATATATATATATATATATATATATTACATTATTGGCTGAAATAAAATTATCATACTCGTGCAAAGAACACCCCAAGAACGCCAGTTATGATGAGAAACATGTACCCAAATCTTGAAGCAGAGCTAATAGTAGCCGCAGAAGAGGGCGGAGACGCCGGAGATGCTACCTGATCAAGCACAGTGATCACAAGCTTCTGCTTTCCCACTTCACAGTGTTGAGCAACGCCGCAAATGTACCATTTTCTTCCTGGAGCTGCCAGCGTGACGACATCGTTTCCACTAGTCAAAGCCGCCGTCCCCGCCGGTGCTTGACATTGTTGGAAGCCGGCACCATCGACTTTGAGCACGTTATGAGCTCCCTCCGGATACTTAAATACTGCACCAAGCAATGGTTACCGTTCAGAAAATAAAGAATGCGCGATCATTAATGTTAACATTAGAGGTATGTGTGGTTACCAATTAGATTAGGTCTGCAATTACAAGATTACTATACTTTTAACCGATCACAAATTCACATGTTAGACCAAAAATTATGATGCATGAATTATGCAAATTTACAAAATAACCTTTTATTATATAGGTTGAAGAATATAATCATCACTGAGCACAAATATCATAGTTATAAGTTTATACCGAGTTTGTCACCAACGTGGAACTCCTTTCCCTGAGCCCAAGCTTGGTAATCGAAGTTAGTAGTCCAGCCTTTCTCATCTCCAACAATGTATTCAACTGCCGAAATTGAAGGAATGATGATTGCTATAATAGCAAGAGTAATGAAAAGTTGCTTCGAGGAGGCCATTGCTAATAATTTTCTTCGATTAATTATAGTCTCCTCTATGAAAATTTGGTATTCTCTAGCGAGATGGCCTCAATAAGCAAATACCGCTTTGTGAATTGTGATCATTACAAGTTCAATTATTGCGTATTTATAGGCTTTGGCTCCATCCGCATTTAAAAAATAATAATAGTAACAATAGTAATAATAATAATTCTAGAGATCATCAATATTTAGTCTGGCGTTAATTGGACGGCAATGCCTGCCTGCCGAATGGCATAATAAGGTTCCATTTGAAATGACAAACATTTTCAACCTTATTATTAGTAGATTCATGCATCAGTTATTACTAGATTGATTCTTTATAGAGCGGCCGTCTTCTCTCTCTATGACGGTACGACCAATTCAATTTGGAACTACATGAAAGGTAGAAACCACTTTGATTATTAGATTATTTGTTAAGAAAATTTAATCCAAGTAAATTTGTGTGGTGATTTAGGATTGTGGTTTGGCAATATTACCCTTTTGAAATTAAAAGGTTTTTTTTTCCCTATAAAAGGAGACCCTCCATTCTATTGTAATATACAAAAGATTAATATTAGAGACACTAAAATTTTACACCAAAAACTTATACCACATACAAAAATGCTAAATTGTCATATACTTATCTTATTATGGATTAAACGCTCAGATCATTTACTAACTAGAGAAATAGAATAGAAAATAAAGCAAATATAGGCTTATATATATGGGCCATAATCCATAGGTATTTTTTTAGCCATTGGATCACTATTTAACGGCTACCATAATTTGAGTAGATAGAAAAAAAAAATAAATACACATTATTTAATGTTTTTCTCTCTCTATCTTTTACCATAAAAAGATGTACTTGATGAATTTTAATTGGGCACAACAATACTTATAAATAAGTAAAAAAAAAAAAAAAAACTTACTGGATTGATGCCTATATATACATATAATATATATATAGATATATATATATCTATATATCTATATCTATATATATTATAGATCATTTTCAATGTAAGAGTTACATTTAGCAGGTGTAAGTATTTTCAAGTATTTTTATTATGATAAAAAAGAAAGAATATGAGAAAATCTTAATTCTGTGATTTTTCTATGTAATCTCATTTTCCAAAACCAGTCCTAATTAGCATCTTTTATATGTACTAAGAAGAACTAGGAATAAATGTGTTAACACCTATGGTGTTAATCCAAAAGGAAAATAATATATATGGAAACTAATTTATAAAGGCCATTTGCTTGGACAGTAGTACAGCACATTTGCTTGGAGAATGAAGGCCATTGCTTATGTCTCATAATTCGTTGAATTAAGACATGGTTTTCTCTTCTGGTAGCTGCGCGACTTGAGCAAAATAACGAAATGCTAGTGAATTGTGATCGAAACAAGTTGAAATGTTGTGCATTAATCTATAGGCTTTGAAGCTATCTATACCTGCAAAACTTAGAGACCATGACCCAAAAATGTCAAATGGCCATCTATTAGGTACAACATCAAAGCACGAAAAAATTTGTGACAAGTATAGTACGACATGAAGTGATTTTAGGCCGTACCAAATACGACACGAGGTGTTAGACCGTGTCGGGCTCATGTTTTTAGACATTACAGGTTAGCATGACATAACACGATATTGAGCATGAGCATGAAAAGTACGACACGACCCATAAAGTATAGTACTAGATACGTTAAAAAAAATATGTTCTTATTTATAATATTTATGACTACTTTTAGAATTAATAACATGATGATAAATTATAGTAATTATAATTACTAGAAATTAGAATAATGGCTAAATAAAAATTACTGCTAAATCTCACACTTAATTGTTATTAATAGATTTTGTTCTTTTGCAGAAATAAATATTAATTGATAATTAGAAATTGATAATTAATTCTGATTTGACTTCATTGTGTCTAGCACGAAATGGACATAACATAAGCATAAGTACAATATGAGATACGTCTATGACTGTGTCTATGAGCCATGTCGAGCTTCAAATATTTGAGTTTGAGCAAATGAGTATGTGAGGTACAAAACGAAACATGAGTGGACTTACCTTTCACAAGTACCGGCATGACTTATTTGACATCTCTACTATAACCGAGGGAATAAAGGTCTGGCCTCGGACCGCAATATATTGCGTGCAGCCAGCCGAATGACATAATAGGATTCCATTTAATTATGTGACAAATATTCTTTTATAAATAAATTACCATTTACGAGATTGAAATTAATTTGATTCTTTTAATTTTGGGCTTTTGTTCATCTAGCTCAATTCTCTATGACCAATTCAAAATCGGATTTTTAATTTCCCTCTGACTTTCATGAACTGTACCAGTACTAGTGCTGCACACCTACACAACAGGTAATAAAGTATAATGAAAGTTAGAAACGTTATTCTAATTTCTGTTTGTTTCATATGTGTAAGCGGCGAAGATTTGATTAGTATATATAGTTTTCTCTTGTTAATTAACAATTGATACATAACTGAAACTTTTTTCCCCTCTTTTCATTTGGTTTAATTTGTACTTTTATTTTGAAAGTGTATGGATGAAATGGAACAATTAAATGCCACTCCTATCAATTACAATTGATCTGGAGAATATATATATATATATGGGCACCAATCCAGTAGGTATTTTTTTTTTTTTTATCTATGTATAGGTATCAATTTGGCTAATGAAAATTTAACATGCATATTTTTTTATTATAAAAAGTAAGAAAGAGAAAGAGTATTAATGATGCACGTCTTTTCATGTACTTTATTATAGCCGTTAGATCACCATTTAATAGTAATCCAACGGCTAAAAAAAAATACTTACCCATAGGTTAAAAAAAAAAAAAACCTATTGGATTGGCAACTTATATATATAAATGATATTGAAGATGATGATTATAAGTTAGTGGATGATTATTGAGAAGTAAAAAAAAGTATGAAAGGAGGATATTTTGGCACAATTTTTTTTAATAGGATTACTTATGGCTTTATATCTTTAAAGTGTATGTTTCTTTCTTGATTTTTAATTTTTTAACGGTATTTTCTTACTTCTTATTGATTTTAGGTTTCAAATTTTGTGTACCTTTTAGTACTATGAAATCTTTTTAGATTTTAATTGTTCATTTCAATTCTTCAATTAACCTAATCTGCCATATCCACTGCCAAAAACCGCCTAATCCACCTTATAGTGTTGAGCTTTTCCAAAACTCCCTAAAAGTAAAACTGCTCAACCCACTCGTTGTTCACCCCACCTCTCCCCAGCCCTTTCAATATTTTCTTTTAACTCTGAATCCAATTGAACTATTGAAAAGTAGAATATCAGAAAATTAAGCATCCTTTTAAATAGAAAATTAAATGCCTCAACCCACTCATTGTATTCGACCTTCTTTCTTTAAATTAACTAATAATTTAGTAGTAAAAAGTACTGTCTTTTGTACTGTATGTGTTGAGCCTAATCATAGTATATTTTAATCACCTTATCATAAAGTACATGCGAATTAACCTTGGGTATTTCGTACGAATATATTGGGTATTTCTCACAAATAAATTTGGTGAACACCACTTGTTTTTCCTCATTAATTAAATCTACTACCATACTATTTTTTTAAATGAATTCTTGACGATCTTGACGGATTCTTAACGTCAGTGATAATTTTGATAGATTCTTGATGGATTCTTGACGGATTCTTGATGAATTCCTGACAAATTCTTGATTAATTTCCTCCCAAAAATAGTAGAATCTAATAGTGATGGTAAATTTAATTAAACATTTAAAAAACGTGGTAATTATCTACTTAACCCGTATTTCTCACAAATATTTTAGGGCTTTTCACTCAAATGACCGAATTTTTAATCACTATTCGCAAAATGCAATTTTTCAAACACTATTGAAAAAGTACTGAATTTTGAAAATTATTTGACAAATAGCTATTTTTTTATATTTAATTGATCAAAATATATTAATTTATTTTTGTTTAGAATTGATTTAGTTTTAAAAAATTAATTTATTTTGTATAAAATTTTATTTACTTTTAAATAATAGATCAACTAAAAAAATGCTATTTATTAAAATAAAATTATAAAACTGTTATTTATTAAATAGATATAAAAAAAAGTTTATTTTTTTCGAATTGATCTAGAAAAAAGGGCATTTCTTATAATGCTCTATGTTTTAGAGTGCTTATTTTACTAATATTATATATAAAAGATATTGATAATTTTTTTTCTTCTGAAAAAAGGTATATATAGAAAGGATATTAGGGGGCCAATTTTAGGTAAGTGAAATTATAAGAGAAACACGGGAGTCTTTCAAAGCGTGAGGTGTGAGATTTTCTTATATTCTTTTCCTTTATCTTAATAAAAACTTGCAACAACTAAATTGGACATAAATCCTATATTGAGGGTGAAGCATTACAAATGTTTACTTGCTTTATTTTTTTTGGTTTTTTTCTTCTACTTTCGTTAGTGAAAAATTAGGGCGGTTAATCCACAACACTGAAATAACTAAGATTGATCAAAACATTGTAATTATTACGTATAATATATGTTTCGTGCTAATGCTTTTGCAAGAAATTTAAACTCAATTTTAAGATAATTAAAAAAATTGTACATATTGCTCTCCCTATATATATACACTACAATTTACAAACCAATACATCCAAATTTCTCACCCTAAATATAAATTGATCAAAATTCATATAGAAACAAGTATATTGATCGAAATACCAAAAACATAAACGAAAGAATCATCATATATGGATGTGACATTATTGGTTAGATATTTGAAGCTCATAACAATCCAAGAACGCTAGTTGAGATGAGGAACATCAAGCCAAATCCTGAAGCAGCAGAGGTAACAGTACTTGCGCCAGATGGTTGATTTTGGCTAGGAGGGGGCGGTTGAGGTTGGCTAGGAGAGGGTGAAGATGCCGGAGACAAAACCTTACCAATGACTGTAATAAAAAGCTTTTGCTTTCCCACTTCGCAGTGCTGAGCAACGCCGCAAATGTACCATTTTCTTCCCGGGGTCGCCAGCGTAATCGTATCGTTTCCGCTTGATAGCGGCTCTGCACCGGCCGGTGCTGTACATTGTCGGAAGCCGCCACCATCAACTTTGAAAACGTTATGAACTCCTTGTGGGTACTTGAATACTGCACCAAGCAATCATCGTATTAGAAAGCATCTCCAATGAATATTGAGGTTCTGATTTTGAGTGGTATGCTAAAAACGCGTTAGGTATAAGATTCAAATTCTATTTTATAAATCTAAAAACAGTTTTCATATAGAAAATTGATAAGAAAGAATTTCTAGAATAAGATTCGAATCTTATACCAGATATGCTCGTATGAACTCTAAATTTATAATGTCGTTCTAGGATGAGTTTTTTTTCTCTAGCTCCAAGATCCTATGATGAGTTGGTAGATGGTAATTTGACAATAGAAGAATATTTATAGTTAAAAGGATGAAAAGACCTTTCGTAAATCAAAATAATATTCAGAATATAAAATCACATTTTTCTTAGCATCGTATTGGAGTATCAACCCTAAAAGTGTGATGGTAAACTTTGTATTTTAGCTAGTATTGTAGAATGCCACACCTTCTTTTAGTGGAGATGGTCTCAGTATGTTGAGGAAATAAGCAATAGATGTCGTTTATAGTTCTTGAAAATAATGGCATGTGTCTTGTGAGGACCAATATTCTAAAAAGCAAATTTAAACAATGTTACAAAGTACTTATTGATCACAGTTTATTAGCGATCATTTATCATTGGATTTTTATAAATATATTTTTGTGCAACAAGTGATTGTAAGGATTGTTATTATTTGACAAACCTATTTATCCATAACATTTCTCTATTTTGATTGATTTGATATCCCATTTTTCTTGATTCTTTTTCTTAGAAAATACATACACAATTAATGCACCGCAGATACACACATATACATATAAATACATACACAATTAATGTACCGCAGATATATACATATACATATAGGACACCAATTTGGTAGGTATTTTTTTTAACCTATAAATAGATATTGTTTTACCTAACTAAAAATCATTACGTATGTCTTTTCATGCTAAAAGATAGAGAGAAAAAAATATTAAATAAATAATGAATATTTATTTTTATTATTTTTTTCCAATTACTTAAATTATGATAGACGTTAAATAATATGATCCAACGACTAAAAATAAAAAATACTTATAGATAAGTAAAAAAATATATTTACTAGATTGGGAACCATATATATATATATACCGATCATATATAATTAGGTTAAGAATTTACTTAGTTTGTCACCAACATGGAACTCCTTTCCCGTGGCCCAAGCTTGGTAATCGAAATTGACAGTCCAGCCACTTTCATCTCCGACTATATATTCAACTGCTGAAATTGAAGGGACGAAAATAGCGATGATTGCTAGAATAATGAATAGTTGTAGCCTGGAAGAATTAGACATTGCTTAATTTTCTTCACTTAAAACTCTTCTCTCAAGATTTGGTATTCTCTTGAGCAAGTGAAGAAAGTGCTTGTGATTTGTGATCGTAACAATTTGAAATGTTAGCCTATTTATAGGCTTAGGCTAGCTTTGGCCCCATCCTATATTGCAAAAAGAGACTTTGGGGAGCATGTAATATATTATGGCCTCGGACGGCAGTGCCTACTAATTACCAAATGGCATAATAAGATTCCATTAGATGCGACAAACATTGTGAACCAAATACTAGCATACGAATTATTACTCACCATTTACAAGATTGATTCTTTTGGAGCTTGTTCCTCTGATTATTTCAACATTGGATTTTACATGAAAAGGGTATAAAGCATTTTTCCTCTAACCTTCATCAATTGTCTTGGCCGATCGAGTACAAGTACTATGTATATGATTTTGCACTAATTTCTGCTGAACAATTCCAAGAAAATTGAGAATGTAAAGAAGCTTCCTTCTGTTTGCTACATTTTCAATTTAAAGGGGATTTGCACCTGAGTTAGGAGTAATTTGGACCAAAATGAATTTTTCTTGCCATTTTTCTAGAAGAAGTTTCTAGGACGAGTTGTAATAATTTTAACCTTCTTATGACTTATAGTCATAATAAATGTGATTAAGTTCCTAAACAAATCATCTTAAAAACTGATCACAGGAAAGTTATTTAGGCCCAAAAAAAAAAAAAAACCTTAGTCCTGTTCATTTCCTATTTGAAAGTGCATTTTTTTCATGTTGGTGAATGGTTATCCCCATATGTATGAGTATTTATAACAAATGACCCTTTTTTAGACTTCATGATAATAAATGTCCATGTTTTCATTTTAATAGTAAAATTACCGAGTTTATCATTATTACATCGAGTATATCAGACAATTAGTAGATCAGATGTCAGTTTATCAGTTTTGTACTAATATATATAAATTCTTCCACTTGAGTATATATGATATAGTATAACTAATATATCTGGAACTAATAAACGTAATCATTATGTTATAAATCTTTTAACTTTATAGCAAAATGGCCATCCATATTAGACATTAGTAGATTATATATCAGTTAATTAGTTTTGTACTAATATGTACTCCATATTCTTTAGACGGATTATATCTGATGTCTTGTATGCAAAACTGATGTACGTATATTGTAAGTTGTAACTGATAAACTCAGTCATTTTACTATAAAACAAAAAGCATGAACACCCACTAAAAATGAATTGTTAAAAACGGCCATTTCACTAAGAGCCCCTATATAAATTTTGCAGCCAAAACTAAAGCGTCTACCAGATTTTCTGGCCCAAAACTCTCTGAATTTTGCCCCCGTTGCACAGAGAAACTGGGCCATTTTACCAAATTAGAGATGAAGCCCAGCTTTCCACAACACAACTCGAGATAAATTGAGAGCTCTTTGCACCACATTATGTTTTGTTTTCTATCTATGTCAGAGCTTTTAACTTCTCTTCCAAGTTGGTATAAGTCAAGTTCTTAAAGCACAAAATGATCAAGGTTCTTTCACGGGATATCCCTCCAAAACCCGACTTTTACTCGAGAAAAAGTACTGGTTGCCATTTCATCTACCAAGCAACCACCAACCTAATTAAGGACTTGACCACCTCTAGTTTTCACTACTTTTTTGTGAAGCCTTGTTACATTTATACACGGACAAACATGCAATGAAATATCCTATATGAATCTTTATATATAAAAACTCAATGCCGAAATCATACCAAGTAGTACATATTGTCTCATTTTGCATTGGCCTTACAGGAGAAGTGGAAAAAAAATGGACAAAAGGCCAATCTCTCCAAGCTCTCTTCAGACTCGTTTTGTTGACATTCATGAAGTCTTGCCAGAAGAGGAAGAGGGAATTACTCCTAGTATGAGTGAAAAACCAGAGAATAAGCGCGTTAATAGGCCGATTAGAGTTCGAGACACGAAGAGAAACCATAGGAGTTTCAGTAGGCAAGTTTCTTTGGAGACTGGTTTTACAGTGCTTAATAGAGAATCCAAGGCAAAAGATGAGAGGAGGGCGCTTCCCAGGAGTGGAAGAAGCTTTGGAGGCTTTGATTCGGCTAACCGGATTGGCATCGAAGGAAGGAAAGGAGACTTCAGTATATTCAAGACTAAATCAACTCTTAGTAAGCAAAACTCTTTGTTGCCCTCAAGAAAGGATCATCAAAGAGAGATGGAGTCTCAAAGGACTGAGGGTTCAACTGAAGGGCTTGATGAGTCTGTTAATAGAAGTGTTCCTGCTGGGAGATACTTTGCTGCACTTAGAGGACCTGAGCTTGACCAAGTAAAGGTGATAACATACACCAAATACAACTCCTTTTTTAGTGTTCTGTTTTTTCAAGTTTGTTGGTAATAATATATAGAAGTTTAAAATGGATTCTAAACTAGGAACATTTCAATTAAAGCTGCTCTGCTTAATATAAAACTAAAGCTAATACATAAAGAAATGCTATGTACGCTATCATCTCTAGTTTACGTGTCAATATCGGAACGTAAATTATGAATCGGAATCCAGACAGTTTTATGCGACAGTTTTTCACTAGTTGAAAACTCGTCGTTGTTTATCATTTTATCAATAGAAAATAGGCACTAGTTGGTGTCCAAACCAATCTTGACCGTACACAAAATAAGTCAATCACTTGCATATGTTGGCAGGATTATGCGGACGTTTATTTTCTATTTTTCAAGTTTGTAGGTTGGTAATATAGTTCTATGTAATAGTTTTTAGGCCCATTCTAATTAAACTGATTTTCTTAATATATAACTAAGCTAATAGAAACGGCAATGTTATGTAACTTAGTAAGCTATCATCTCTATTAGACCAATCACAGATTTATATTTCAATTTTGGAACGTTAATTATGAACCAACAAGATAGAGTTTTACTTGACAATTTCTGACTAGTTGAAAGATTGACCGCGCCAGTAGTTGGTAACTAAATAAAGCTTGACAGACGATATTCTTGTTTGGCAGGATTACGAGGATATTCTTCTACCCAAAGACGAAAAATGGCCATTTCTGCTTCGATTTCCAATAGGGTGTTACGGTATATGTCTAGGCCTAAGCAGCCAAGCTGTGCTATGGCGAGCTCTGGCAACAAGCCCAGCTGTAAAGTTTCTCCATATAAGCCCTTTCATAAACCTTGCTCTATGGATATTAGCCCTGGCGGTCCTTGTCTCAGTCTCTTTCACTTATATTCTCAAATGCATATTCTACTTCGAAGCTGTTAAGAGAGAGTACTTCCACCCGGTTCGGGTCAACTTCTTCTTCGCTCCATGGGTCGTATGCATGTTCTTAGCCATTGGTCTCCCACCTATGCTGTCCCCTAAAACTCTTCACCCTGCCATTTGGTGCGCTTTCATGGGGCCTTACTTCTTTCTTGAGCTTAAAATCTATGGCCAGTGGCTTTCAGGGGGCAAGAGAAGACTATGCAAGGTGGCGAATCCCTCGTCTCATTTATCGGTCGTTGGAAACTTCGTTGGAGCGATTTTAGCCTCCAATGTGGGGTGGAATGAGCCTGCCAAGTTCTTGTGGGCGGTTGGTTTTGCTCATTATCTTGTGGTGTTTGTCACTTTGTATCAGAGGTTGCCAACGAGTGAAGCCTTGCCTAAGGAGCTACACCCGGTTTACTCCATGTTTATAGCTGCACCTTCGGCTGCTAGTCTTGCTTGGAGAACTATTTATGGAGAGTTTGATGGCTGCTCCAGGACCTGCTTTTTCATAGCTCTCTTTCTCTATGTTTCACTTGTTGTACGGATCAACTTCTTCACTGGGTTTAGGTAATAAGCTTTTTTTCTTATCAAACAACAACAACAAAAAGGCTTTTCCTTCTGGCATAATTTGCTACTCATGATGGTGTTTGTTAAGGGATAATGTGAGGAAAGATCCTCACATTTGATAGAATTTTAGGTGCTTTTCCAAACCTGGGGATGGGAAAGTGAACAAAACAGGCTTCACTTTGGGCAATCTGAAAACTTACCAAAAAGGCAGGTTTAGTTGAGACATATTTAGGAGACTGATGGCGTTGACCACTTTGGGTTATTGATGAGAGTGGGTTCCACTCACTTAAAAATTACTAATATTAATTATAAGACTCGCGTAAATCTCACACCAATAGATAATTCATATTAGATAATTACGACTATTCTTAGTATTTTTTAATTCAGTTTTTAGTTAGTAAAAATGTGGATCTCATAATAAGACTCACGTGAAACTCACACCAATCAATGATTCAGATTAGAATGTTACAACTCTTTTTAGCATTGTTTATATCAGTTTTGAAAATTTGATTACCTCTAGAAATTGGCACACCACGCACCCTCTTAATCTATTTAATAAATAATACAAACCCCACACTCCATGTGACAATGTGTAATTAGTATAAATTGACACTTCTTTCAAATTTCCATTTGGTGCGAACCAGCTCATATCGAATCAAGGGAACACATTACTTCATGAAAATTCCTAAGTTTCCAATACGGTTAACAATTAATGTTACTCATTTGCAGGTTTTCGGTGGCATGGTGGTCTTACACCTTTCCAATGACGACTGCCTCGGTAGCTACCATCAAATATGCAGAAGAAGTACCTTCGTTTCTAAGCAAAGGCCTTGCAATAACTCTTTCTTTCTTGTCATCAGCAATGGTTTCAGTGTTGTTTGTTTCCACTCTTCTTCATGCCTTTGTTTGGCACACATTATTTCCAAATGACTTGGCAATTGCAATAACAAAGAAAAGACTTGCCAAGGAGAAGAAACCCTTCAAAAGAGCCTATGATATTAAACGCTGGACAAAGCAAGCTCTCACAAAACACAACTCAGTGAACAAGGATTTCGAGGCAGAGAAAGAAGACTGCTGATTCCACTACAATCAGAAGAAATAAGCTATGTCAACTGCCTTTACCATTATTCAATATGTCAATATATAATTCTGGACAGTCCAAATCCAATTGCTATATGAGTTAAGATGCCTAATAAAATTAGAAAATTGTGGAAAAAAAAAAAATCTTGTGTACTAGTGACACTAGAATTGCTAGACATATGACAGTAATTTTTGCAACTGTCACATTACAATGCACGGCCTATTTGGTTTCTCATTTTGGTAATAAGACAATGTGTTTTATAGATAATCTGTATTATGAACTGACCGTATATACTGCTAGGAATAAGGAATGGCTGCAATTTAAACATGGTTATCCAATAGATAAAATCTTTCGAGTAATTGATTGACATCTTAAAACAAAGGTGAAAAGAATCATTGCAGCAACTTGAAAAGGTAAAACAAAAGTCAATTGCATTAGTGATGAAATTAACGGCAATAAGAATAATTAGCAACTAGAAACAAAGAAATGGCTGCAAATGTTTTATTGCGTCGGAAAGGGAAACATACACTGTATTTTGTATATTCCTGAACTACTGACCAATTTCATGTCTAGAACTAGACCATAGAAAGAAAAAAGGTAAAAGAAGACGCTATAAGGGCGAGGTGGCCTTGAGGGTGAGGTGGCCTTGAATGCTGTACAACACCGGCCTTTCAACATATTATTGAATTTGAACTGAAACCTACAACTTTGGAAGATACAAAAACTAGCTCCAATTATGTGCGTCTAAGGCATGTGGACTGCTTCCATCAATTTCATGTACAACATAAGAGCCGGAAGATTTTCAATTGAGTTGTTCTGCAATCATCACTAATGCATGTATTCCAGTCTTCCGTCCAGCAGCATATAACAAAACGTGAATCTGATTCAGATGTCCGTGCAGAATCCTGTTTAAGAATCTTTTCCTCTTTTACCCTCAGCGAATGCCCAAACTCCTGTGTGGATTTGAATATCAAAATTGTTTAACCCAGAAAAGAGGAAAGAAAGTAGTATGAATTTGAATATCAAAATTTTCCTCATTCAATTGGCATACATACCTGGTTTGCAATTTATTACCAATATCAGAGATGCATCCATCACTCCCACATGGGATCTGCTTTCGAATAAAGTTAGAAGGTTTTTCTGTCACAGCGTCTGTTACCTGTAGGATGTTAGACTATTACGCATCACATGTGAGGAAAGGCTAAACACCAATTGCATTAGTCAACAACTTCACTGGAATAGCATACAAGCAGAGAGAGAGAGAGAGAGGTCACTAGCTTTAAAAGAACCAGTTCATTCCGGAAGGTACCTTAAGTTCTGTCTGGAAAGAGTCACATCTATTTTCTTTTGAACCCTTGTGCCAAAAAAGGATTAAATCAGTACGGTAATGCCCCAGTTGGAATTTATAAAATGTGATGTTCATCTAAGAAAAGCAAGTGAAGCAAGGATAACCTTTACAGATGTAGAATTCGACCAAGGCAATTTCAACTGAGATCCATTATTTGGCTGGTTTTCGGATGTCAGAGAAAGCTGGCATTCGACAAGAAAGTAAATTGAAAACTCATCCATACTAATACCATATGACATAAAACTCTGATGCAAAATTCATTGTATCAAGTTTACCTTACTGAAAAGATCTATTGGTGGTGGATTATGCTGAACTCTCCTCTCTGTGTGGAAGTTAAATTCCTATAATGGACTCAAAACATGATACTGGCTTAGAAACTTCTTTCGATAAGTAATCCAAACAAATAGTGATTAGAAAGAGATAAAGTGGTCTAAACTACCATGGGTATTGTGGTTTCTCGCTTGTTGTTTCGGAAAATACCAATGTCTCCTTTACTAGAAAATATCTGCATTAGGAAATAAATAAACCATATTTAATAATGGCCAGAATGAATCAAATATTGTTAATAATAGTTGCGACGTACTTACCTTTTTATTAAGAGGAAGAGCTTTGAATCTGTGTAGTGCATCTCCATCTGGCTTTAGAACTTCTGTGGTAATTGGTCTAAGCAAAAGGAATCCAATTCCTGAGTCATATTTCTTACGTGACAGACAATGTAAACAGTATCCATTTTCTCATATTCAATTGATAATTTTTTTCTTTAATTACCTTCTAGATTCCTTTTTTCCATTTTCTGCAATAGTGGAAGTACCGGTTTTGTCATGCCCCTGCAATTAATTTATAACATTAAAAAGTCAATCATATTTATCACTTCCACAAAGTTACACTCATAAGAATAGGTTTGAACCAATTAAGAGGAACTCCCTTTAATTAAGGGTGTATTAATGCAATTATTAAGTTTATCAAGTGATTAACCTTGTCAGAGTCTTTGCAATGATTTGATGATGAAACAGTAGATGCATTTTGCATGGCCCTATCCATTGTCTTCAGGTGAAACACCTGAAAAGCCATGAGAAAAGGGAATGTGAGCAACAAATTCTATGTAGATTAACTTGTCTTGCTAATCAGCTAAATGATATTACTATCCTCTATTCACTTCTGAGGATATAATTGTCATTGCCTGACTAGGAGGTAAAAGATTACTTAACCTACAAGCACAAAAATAAGTAACAGCACTTACTTGAAACTCTGGCAATTTTGGAGTACTTCTTTTTGGAAGAGGCAATGAAGGGGCTTCAAAAATCTGCAATTATAGATGTAAACCACACTAAGGAGGCAAAAAAGGGGAGAAATTCACACAAATTTGAACAGAATGCAAGCACAAACTTTTCTGTTCAATGGCCGTGCTTTGAATCTACGAACAGTTGATGTCACTTGCTCTACTTCCGTAACAGTCCTGGGCCTGATATCAAAATGTATTAAGTTGAAAGATTTCACCACACTTTACACCAAAGTGCGTTCTATACCACAACATATGTCATAAACAAACTGACCTCGTCCTTTGTGCCCGATGTGCTGTTTCAAGTTCAGGCTCTCTTGGTACAGTAAGCCTCAATTTGGCATGTGCAGAGTTTTTATCAACAGTTTCGTCCTGCAAGACCATCCGGATATGTTTAATAAAATTCACTTGTAAGTTTTAGCTAGACAGTAAAAGTGTATGTTGACAATAGAGACGAGCAGTACGTAAACTTATGAAAGACGACGATGAAAATTATGCAAAAAATAGGAGTTAACTAGGCATGTAAGAAATGTGATTTCATGGCCGAACATACCTTTTTAGGAACCTTGTGGACAAAGTAATTTTGCTGCTTTCCATCAGTAACCTGAGACATGGAAGAAACATGACCAGCCCCAAACTTTATTTTACAAACAAACATTTTTCTTAAACAAATTTCTAGCATCACTGGAAAATTTAGTCCTTACGCAATTTTAGAAAAATACTGAATGCTCAGCACAAAGACAGATGTAACACTCGGTACCTTGCGTAAGTGACCTCCCTCTAGCTTTTGCCTCTTTGGAGCTTGGCTTTCCACTCCAGAAGAACTGCATAAGCTCTTTTCATGGCTTTGAACCGGTAGCATCTGAATTCTAAAAGCCAATGATACCCAAAAAAATTAAACAAATTGACCTTTAAGGTTTGATAATCATGCAAGCCCAGAGAATTAAGGAATATAATGCACATTCACTCGTAATCATACAGAAATTGAAGAAAACAAGTTCAAAAATTTCGAAAACCTTTAAATTTGTCAACACAGAGTGGGTGGAACATAGCCAAAACAAAACAAGCATTTCCAAGATTTACCTAGAATTACCAACTTGAGGGAGTCGGTTTTGCTTAGCCAGCTGACTTGCTGTCGGCTTCATTAAAGTTGAGCTCCTAGGGAAGGATGCTTTGACAGAAGGGTTAGTTTTACCTTTCGGTTTGTTACTGGATAAGTGATTGTATAATCCTGTAAATTCAAAAATATAAAACAAATAAGTTAATTGTGTTTTGACATTAAAGGTCATGCAGACAGATGCACATTATGTAAAAGCTGATATATTTTAACTTAACAAAACTTAACAAACATGGAGCTAAAAAACTACAACTTCACTCGATTGCAGATTTGTGAAATGGGTTTAGTAAAAAGCACCCGAAAGCAATCAGAAACTACATATATAATTTATATATATTTCCAAAAGAATTAACCTAATCACATTTCAAACATCATTAAGCATTTTAACACCCTTTTATAATTAATCAAACATAATAATGCCCATGTGGTTTGGGTATTTCTGCTAGTCACCAAAGCATTAACTTGATCACCTGTAGATAGCCCATGTGGTTGATTCAAAACTTTCTGTAAATTACCAAAAATCCCTCTACCCAATGCTTCATAATCTGGTAAAAAGAATATCAACACACATTAAAACAAAATCATTTACACGGATACATTGGGATTTCTGGTTTAAACATTCTTAATCATATACATACCTCTATTATCTACATCATTAGCACAAAGTTCCTGGCCCCCACCAACATGAAAACCTCCATAGATTGAAGTAGAACTCGGATTCCCTCTCTCCGATTTCGGTGACGTGTTTACATTTTCCAGAAAAACCTCCTCTCTCAGAACCAACTTCGCCACAAAAGCTTGAACCAGAAGAAGAAAAATCAAGAAAAGATAGTACTTTTTCAAGATTCACCCAAAGAAAAAGTCTTCAAAGACTCATTGAGTTTCATTAAATTTATTTATTAAAAAAACAGAAGAGAGACGCGGGGGGGGCTTACGAGAAGGAGGGTAGCTCTTAGCAGACTCGAACCAAATCTCGGCCTCATGAGCCTCGGCCGGCGTCTCCTCTCTTGTGAAATCGAAGAACCGTACGGCGTCAAACTCGTATTCAAGGTCGATTTCATGAGCTTCAAACACTGGTTCTTCACCTTCAACCTCCATATCTTCCTCCATCTCCATCCTCACTCTCTCTCTCTCTCTCTAAAACCTCCTCTTCTTCCTCTTTCTCTCTCTCTCTACAATGCCAGAGCTTCACCAAAGCCAAAACACCATGAATCTCCGTAACCCTAAAACCCGAATACCCGAGAGGGCTCCGATTGATCTCGGTCTAGAACGCCACAACCAAAAGCTTCTTCTTCAAGCCCGGGAGCCGAGGCTAGAGAGAGAGAGCTCAGCTTTGGACTGGAAGCGTTATTTTTGATAGTAACGACTCTCTTTCTCTCTCTCTAAAACGAAAGGTACAACCAGGCAAAAGCATAAGGTACAAGTCGTTCAATGCGCTTTTTCAAGTTGTTCGTTTGCAGCGATGCGAAAGTAACGATACACTAACACTACCTAAAACCCCCTTTTTCGTTTTGTAGCGTCCAGAGAGACTCGTTGGAGAAAAAATTTTGAATCTGTCCGGTAAAAAAATAAATATTGTTGAAATTAAATTATTAATTTGCCCCTGGGGTTTGGAGCACGAATTTGAACGGTGGCCGGGGGGTAAGAGTGTAATTTCGCGGCGGAAGGTTGGAGAATTCGATTGTCGTTTAAGTGAGGAGCAAAGGTGTTATCGTTTGCCGAGCTCAGTTTCGGGGGACGAGACTCTTGTCGTCGGAGGGCTCTGAGATTTCGGCGCTTATCGCAATTGCCCCTGGGATTGGGCTTGAATTACGGGATTGCCATTATAACGGTTGGATTCGTTTTCGTGTAGGTGGAGAGGACGGGTCCCGCCTCACTGCCGAATTCAAAAAAAATGGGGGTGATTTTGCCATTAGGCTTAGGAGGGTAAAAAGGGAAATTTAGAATGTTTGACTTTTTAAGTATAATTAAGTTACAAATTAGGCAATTGGACGATGATTGTGGTCCAAAATCTAATTTTGTCCCTAAATTAAATAAATGCAGTTCTTCTCTCTCCTTTTTGAGATTTCTCACCTATCTATAGCGAGTTTTATTTTAAAATAAGATATTGAAATTGTTGTATAATTGTAGACGCCATTGAAATTGTACTAGTCGAAATAGTACAATGAAAGATTATTACAGGGTTGGTAACCCTTCAAACTAATTTTTATTTGCTTAAAAAAATTATTCATTAAGTGGCTCTTCGCCTGTCGTTTTGGTTGTGATTTTTAATTGAGAAAAATAAATAAATAAATAAGTGCAAGGAATACTACTAAAACTTGGGCTATTTATGAATTTTCACCCGATAAACTACTGACACAGCAATTTTCAAAGTAGTTTATCAAAACTAATAATGATAATTTTCAAGGTAATAATGGCATTAGGTTCCTTTTTTGTCGAAAGAACAAAATTTTTGAGGTTGTCTTTTAAAGAAGTAGATAGATAATTTCCCAATGGAGACAAAGTCAAACACGAAATGACACGCTCACTAAAAGGACACAGTAAGATGTGGACTTTTATGGGTTTCTGTTTTAATAAATTTGAAATTCCAAGAGATAACCTTAAATCAACAATTTTTTCTTTTTCTTTGATGGATTCTTTTCTCTCCCATTTTAATCCCCTAAAAATATATTATCTCACTTTTCTCCCAATCCATAAAATATAACATAAATTGTAAATAATAATAATAATTAAGGGAGAAAAAATAAACTTCTTATTAAACTTCCAGTTTGTTACAAAAATAGTTGTGTGTTGCTATTGGGGTTGCACATGTCTGTTAAGGCTTATGTTTGGTAGAAATGAAAGAAAATAGGAGGAAAAAAAAATATGAGGGATAAAAATGTGTATGAAGGAAATAAAAGTATCTTTATCCTATAGTTGTTTGGTATATAAAGAGAAAAGAACATTAGTTTATTTTAACATAATTATTTTAACCTCTATATTATCATTTTAAAAATTAGTATATAAGGCTAGTTTAGTAAACTATATTCTTTCATTAACTAAACTTTTTTTTCCATCTACTTTTCTCTTTAATTTGAAGGGGAAATTTTTATGGGCCTCACCTATCCTTTTTTCTTCCCATTTTCTCTTCCTTAACTCTTACTTTTGTTGGAAAAAATATTTTATAAACTATTGTAAATAGTCATTTTAAGGCATGAAAATAAGTGAGATCCACTTCATGTTAATAGATACTATTGATTGTATCATTTTTTTCCTTCACGAATACATCGAAATGGTATATTCATATGCTAAAAATGGAGCTTAGGTGAATGAGAAATTGATACCCAAAGTGAGGTATTTAAAATAGAAAAACCATAGGAAATGGGATAAATTCCACATAGAAAAAATAGTTTATGGTTACGGTGTATACATTAGACTGCACAGTTGAAACTTGATAACATGATAAATTAAAAGGTTCTCTCACGCGTATGAGGTTGTAAATCCCAGTTCAAAAATGGCTTTGAATTTGAGTGTGCTCGCACAATCAAAGCCCAAATGAGCAACCAGAAGCTATTAGAACTGCAACTAAGCCCAAATAAGTTAACAGTTCTGGAGTTACGAAATTTATCTTGGAGCATCCAAGCCCAAATGAGTTGCCATAAGCTACTAGAACTGAAAAGTAACAATTCTGGAGTTACAAAATTCATTCTGGAGCATTATTTGGCCTCATAAAGCATTGTGTAACAGTCAAAATATTTTGACTTTATTGTTGTAAAAACCAAACATTTTTTACCATGTTAATGGTGCTTTTAATGCATCGTTCAAACTTGAGCACTAAAAAAAGAGACCATCTCCTTCACTTTTATACATACTAAGAACATTCTGACTTTTTTCTCTCTAGTTTTCTTCTGTGGCGGTTAGCTTGAGTTAATTAGTATTGTGAGTCTTTTTAGTATTCGAGTTTTCCACTTTTGGTATAGTTAAGCTCTTAGGTGGGCCAAGCTCTTTTGTTGTGGTACCTGTAGTCTTGGTGATAAAGTTTTTTACCATATTAATGGTGATGTTTAATACATCGATCCCCTTGAAGGAGACTTTTTTCTTCACTTTTACATACACTAAAAATATTTTGATCTTTTTTCTCTCTAGTTTTCCTCTGTGATGGTTAGCTTGAGTTAGTTGGTAGTTATGATTTTTTTTAGTATTCAAGTTTTCCTCTTTTGGTGCAGTTAAGCTCTTACGTGGGTTGAGCTCTCTTATTGTAGTACGTGTGGTCTTGGTGATAAAGTTTAAGTGTGGCTCAGTTTATTAGGAGTAACAAGTTAGTACAACGTTGCTATTTGTGAACCATTTTATCCTGAGACAAACACCATTAATCATTCTCGTAGGTCGTAGCACCCCGATGAGGAGGCATAATTATTTTAAGGATATTGTGTAAAACACACGACTCCATTTGATTTTTCTTAAAACTTACTCCATTATTTTCTTCATTTTAGATGTTGAGATAATATTTGTGATTTATTTTTTGTCACTTATTTTGATAATAATTTTTATTGCCGCATTTAAATTTCTAGATTTATTATAATCTCACAATAATAATCTGACAGCTTTTCCTTTTCCTTGGTACTAAATAACTTATGTTTCTATTTTTCCTCCACTTTTTTTTCATATCCTTTCTTTCCTATCCATTTTCCTTCCTACCAAGCATAGTTTTTTTTTTTTTTGGTTGAGGATAACATAAATGGTATCTTAATTGTAATTTAAAGGAACAATATTATGCGGCACTATTAATGTCCAGCACTATATGATGTTTGTTACAGCTAGCTGATTTTAATTACATATTAGATGTGACTTAATCTATTAATTATAATCAACCATTAAAAGACATACACGTCATATAATATTGGACACAATATAGCGACTCATAGTATTATTCAAATGAAAAGTGTCCTTTCATTGATTTGAGGAACGGACCAGTTTTGCAACAAAATAGAAATTTAGGGTAACATAAGAAACTTTTTGTAATTTAGGGAGTAAAGTAATACAATTTACATATTTCCAAGGAGGGCAAGAATGAAAAGGAACACTTTTTTGTTTTATTTAGATGTCTTTTCTCTCTTTGTAGCATTAATATGGGGAGGGAGAGCCATGCCTGGTGTTTTGGCTACGTGATTTAGACAAAGGCTTGGTAGCTGAGATCTCATCAGACGAATTCAGAAAAATATAAATGCATATTTATTCCCTCTAGCGTTCGCTATGGTTGATGCCATAAGTGTGTTCGTTTTGGTCAATGCCTTCGCTTTGGATACCTCTCTGTCACCCACAATAATGCAGTGCGGTAAACTTACAATTTCAGTGTCGTACCAAGTCACATTATATTCTGATTCGAATGATGGTCATGACATATTCAAGTTTAGGACAGTCCTTAATAACCGAAAACGGTGGTATAACTATACATATATATATATATATATCATATTAAAGATCAATTTATAAAATATAAACTATTAGGATTTTGGAGGTAAACCAATTTCACCAGTTATAGATATCACATTTTGATAGTGCCAAAGGGGCATAAGGGTCAAGATCCAAGGTGTAATATACTAAAATGAGCACGGCTAAACAACAAATTTGAGTTTAAGGCTTAATTTATGGGATAAATTAGAATGAATAACCGCAAAAGTAATGCAATTTGGTAGATTTCATCTATGTTATAATATTATGATAGTTTGTCATTTGTTCTATGTACTGTTGTTATTAAAACCAATGATAACGTTCAACAATTTTCTCAATAAAATCAAACAAACATACGTACACTCGTTGCTCGCATGTGAGGACGTATTAATACTACATAGCATAATGATTTTAAGGAGTGTTATCGCGGCTTAGCATGATTCTTAACTACATTACATTTCGAATGTTGAAGCTTAAAAATTCAAATTCTCCATTTCCTTTTTCAAGATTATAATAATAATAATAATAATAATGATATAAGTAGTACTGTTTAAATCACTAATAATAAATTGACGATGTTCCTCAACTTTTTGTTCTCTCTCACATAGAATAATAATCGTAATAAAATATTCACGTATATTCTCGTATCAAATAAAAATGATCACGTGATAACACATATTCTCTTATTATAGGTGAACAAACTTAAACCTGTATTTATTTATTTGTAATGAGGCATAATAGGAAAGGAAAATATTTTCGTCAGGAAAGGAAAATATTTTCGTCATTCATTCTTTTTCGTGTCTACATATATAGACATTTATGACCTTCCTAACTAACCAAACAGATGAGAGAGAGCTACTATCATCTCCATCTCTCATGCATAAGTCATACTCCAAATCCTTCCTAATCCATCTATTGCTCCTACTTTTCGGCCGTTTATACCAAACATAAGTCCAAAATAATTGGTTAAATTGGTAATAAATAGTTCCACTTTTTTTCCTCTCTAATTCGTTTCTAAAACATTTCTCAATGCAATTATTATTACTGATTTAGTAAACATGCGAACAATATAATGACAATAATTCTCTATGATTTTTATTTTTTACTTTTTGTTGTCTCGGAATATGACAATACTGGATGCTGTATTACATAACCTGATAACCTATTGATCTTGTCGTCGTGTGTGATTTACAAGCTGTCAAATTTTCAATAAGCAATGTTAATGGCATGGTGTTCCATATTTCGTTGTTGTCATATTGGAACAATATTCTGTGAACTAAACGATGTCGTTTTAGCCAAATGGCGGCATTGAGATCCATTGTACAGCCCTGAGGACGGCTTTAAAGCATTCTCATCCTCAGTTGGCATCCCATCTAGCATATTGCGTCTAATTTTTGACAAACCATGTTCCTTAAATTCAAAATTATGCTAATTTATGTTGTTAAAAACCGTCTCTCTTTTTTTTTGGGTTATTTTTTCAATGGAAATTTCTATTATTCTTTTAATTTTTTTGGAGAGCTTTAGTGATGGTTTACTCTTCATGAAAAAGGAACGATTTTTTTTTGAAAAAAAAAATGGGTCCCAATGGAGAAAAGCCATGTTAAAAGTTGGCAGCTATCACAAATTTTGGCTGGACCTCTTGGCCCATTGAGGCTAGTGCATAGGGCCAAGTTTCTAACCAGACAAGCTTTGAGCCCACAACTAATGTCTTTGTTAGCTAGCATTAGCAAAGCTACTTTGCACGGTTGCACCCAAGCCTCAAACATCCACATCTCATCTTCAAGTTCAATCCCTTCTATTTTATGTCGTTTCTCACAATTGATAGTTGTTTGAAGTTCATAAGGATCGCAACCATGAACTCCATAATGTCACAGTAGTTTCATCATTTTCCAAGTTGTTATATAAAATAGTCAAACACTATTGCATGAGATTGATATTGTATGTCTAGACTGATTGATAATTACATCCGTTAATGTTGTTGAAGTTTATAAATTCAAATCCTATTACTGGATCTATAATCGGAATTTTTGTATATATATATATATATATATATATATAGACTTCATTCATTACCCATATATAATATACGAAGTAAGTTCATTTTCTAGTTTTAATTAGTATAAAGCAAGTCTTAGTACCATTATGATTTTGAGTCTAGTGATGTTACTAATGGTGTTTCTATTATTAGAAAGGAAATGGATTATGATACTTTACAAGCGTTGGAAAATGGAAAGTTCCATTTGCTAATTTTTTTGGATCGATCGATTCGGTCATAATTAATTAGTTTGAATTCTCTTTGACCACATGATTACCCTACAAATTAGGACTTGCAATTATTACCACATGATTGCTCAATTACTCCTCTTACAACTATATATTGTAATCAGCCTTGTGAAGAAAGCTAGTTCGTTGTCCCTAATTGGATCACTCGCACAACTTTGCTTGTGTTGACTAAAACTATGCGAAGTTATCACGCAAAGTTTTTGTAATAAGCAAACATTAAAGACTAAAATATCTTTATTTTGCCTATTGTTCATTGATTTCGTTTTGCTTTGAAAGAAACGTGGATGGCGGTCCAATCTAAAAGGCATAGAATTGAAACTTGGGATTGGTGATGAAAAAAATGAAGGCTGCATAATACTAAGGAGGAGATGCCTATTTTGAAGAATAAATAAATACAAAGAGGAAATTAGAGAGTGAGAGAGGAGGGGCAATTTTGGGTATTAGTATCTTTGGGAATCTCGGATATTTGGTGGCTTGCCTTGTTGAAACTTCTTTAGTTAGCTTGTGGTTGTGGTAGACATGGGAAGGGACAAACCCCCCAAAAGCTTGTTTGATAGTGCCAATGCAGATGGATTTGAAGACCAATTATTACGTTGGCTAATTATACCTTGGTTGAGAGATTCCTAGTGGTTTCAAATGAAGGGAGGACCTCATACTATAGACAGATATAAACAAAGTTCATAAAGTAATGAAAGTTATTTGAAATTAGCCCGTGGCTCAAATTAATAATCACAAATCAATTATTTGCATGGACAAACCATATATGGCATAAAGATTATCCGTTTGACAAATTTCAGATTAAGACAACTCTTTCGTATTGGTAATTTTAGATTAGAACCTTTTTTTTTTAATCTTATTTTTATCTATGTATAAGTCGAGATCGAAGATCTAAATTATGAATTTGGTAGTCCAATAAATAAATTGATGTCACATTATATTAAAACTTCAAATAAAAAAAGAAGTTCAAAATTCTAAATAGTATATTGTTTATTTATTTGTAGGATATGACACTAAAATAAGATAATAATTGGAACATGGAATTAAAGGCTTGAAAAAAATTTCACACCAACAATTTCCCTAAGTTGGCAACCAAAAGAAGGCTATTTTAGTAAAATTTGTCTTTATCTAGCAATTTCCTTTTTTTTTTTTCCTATGTAGAGTTAAAAGGTGAAATTTGTCTGGCACACGAAAAAAAAAAAATTAAGAAATAAATAATTTGAAAAAAAAAAAATCTCAACGACTAGAGCCAATTTTCGCCTCAAACTAAGGAACGGCGAATAGAACAACCCGAAACAAAATCGTCACTCTCAGTCACAGTTCAGCTCCACCCACATAGTCGAGACAACTAGACCCTTCTTAGTGCTCTCCGACGACCCAAAACCCCATAACCCGATTGCCCATTTGCCCAAAACCCGACCCTTTTGGCCCCTGCTCCTTCGAGCTGAACAGAGCCGAGCCTCAATGGTTCTATAATGACCTTAACTCGTTCCCGGCGGACTCATTCCTCCGAACCCGAAAAACCCACCGACCCAGCAACCAGCTCTGGCGGAGGAGGGACCGCCATGAGAGTTATCGTGCCTCTACAAGGCGTGGTTCAGGGCAGGGGAGGTCTCGTTCTGGGCTCGCTTTTACCTTGTGCTCTCTATTATTTCTTACAACTCTACCTCAAACGACGTCGTCCCGACCCGCCTCCGCCTCCGTCGTCGTCTTCGTCGGAGGGTCATTCGTCTCCCGGAAATTCTCCGTCGACGTCGGCCGGGGAATTGGCGGAGGTTCCTTTCTTGCCCCGGTCCTTGTCTCGGACCCTACTCTCGCCTAGAGGCCATGGCGGACCGCCTTACGTTTCGGGTCGGGCCAATTCGATTCTGAAGTCAGGTGATTCGGCGTACTATGTTGGGTTGAGGAAGGTTTCGGAGGATCCGTATGACGACTTGGATAATCCGGATGGTGTTATTCAGCTTGGTTTGGCCGAAAACAAGGTGGGTTATGTTTACTTATATATATAGATATATAGATATAAGCGTGTGAGCTTTGAACTGAATTTTTGAAGTATTACAATCTGATGTGTTGTTATCTTTTTTGGTGGGTGATGTAGCTGTCATTGGACTTGGTTCGAGATTGGCTTGTGCAGAACGCGAGGGAAGCTATATTGAGTGGAGGAGGAACAAGTGCTTCGGAGCTGAGTATAAGTGGGATTGCAAGTTATCAGCCTTTTGATGGGTTAATGGAGTTGAAAGTGGTATATTATCCGACTTCTATATCAATTTTCTTTGTACTCATGGATGATGCATGTAATTCTCTCTGTTTCGTGGCTCATTATTTGTCATTAGAGCCTTATGTGACATGAACTCTCTCCTTTTGTTGGATTCAATGCCTTCTTTCCTATTCGGGCTGGAAATTTGAAAGTGTTGAGATTAGTTTTGCTTATAGTTTGGGATTCGTTTGAGTTTAACGACTGAGAATAATGCGAGTTTGAGTCGAAACATGTATAACTGCTCAACTTTAGATCGATTTACTAATTTTGGAATACATTTAAATGGTTGAAACTCTCATATGGTTCTGGATTTGGTGTTTCCAACTATTGCATCAATGACATTTTAGTTCCACAGGCTATAGCAGATTTCATGTCTCAAGTTATGGGAAATTCAGTTTCTTTCAACCCCTCTCAAATGGTATTGACAGCTGGTGCATCCCCTTCAATAGAAATCGTAAGCTTTTGCCTAGCAGACAGTGGAAATGCATTTCTTGTCCCTACACCATGTTACCCAGGGTAGTCACCGATGTCTCCATTCGAAAATGTCTATGCATATAACTATTTTACTGTGAGAAAGCTAAAGTTTTTATACATTTTCTGCAGTTTGGACAGGGATGTAAAATGGCGAACTGGAGTTGAGATAATACCTGTTCCGTGCCGTAGTACAGACAACTTCAGTTTAAGCATTACTGCTCTGGACTTAGCATTCAATCAGGCCAAAAAACGCGGTGTAAAAGTTCGAGGGGTTATAATTTCAAATCCTTCAAATCCTGTTGGCAATCTTCTTAGTAGGGAAATACTTCACAGCCTGCTGGACTTTGCCAGAGAGAAGAATATACATATAGTATCGAATGAAATATTTGCTGGTTCCACGCGTGGAAGCAAGGAGTTCATAAGCATGGCAGAAATTATTGATTCAGAAGATCTCGACCGTGACAGGGTTCATATAGTATATGGTCTTTCAAAAGACCTCTCTCTTCCGGGGTTTAGAGTTGGTGTGATCTACTCCTTCAATGACAATATCTTGGCTGCTGCAAAAAAGTTGACAAGGTTCTCATCCATATCAGCTCCATCCCAGCAGTTACTTATATCTATGCTTTCCGATGCAAAATTTGTCCATAAGTTCATTGAGATCAACGGGGAGAGGCTCCGAAGAATGTATCATAAATTTGTTGCAGGGTTGGAGCAATTGGGTATTGAATGCACTAAGAGCAACGGGGGTTTCTACTGTTGGGCTGACATGAGTAAATTAATTTTTTCATACAGTGAGAAAGGTGAGCTTGAGCTCTGGGAAAGGCTGTTGAGTGTAGCTAAGCTCAATGTAACTCCTGGATCTAGTTGCCATTGTATTGAACCTGGATGGTTCCGTTTCTGTTTTACTACCTTGGCTGAAGAAGATATTCCTGTTGTCATGAAACGAATTCGGAAAATATCCGAAGCCCGTAAATCTCATAGTTGAAAATTTTGTTGGTTCATTGTACAGGGTTAGGCTGCTCATAAATTCTTTTGAAGAGGAAGCTCTTGCAATAGTTTGAACTTTGAAGTATCGGTCTGGTCTGTGTGGATATTGTGCAATGAGCAAACTCGATCAATAATGGATTATAAACTTTCACCCTATAAGAATAAACATTCTCACACTAACAGGAATAGATACAAAACAATCAAATGAAAACTTAATGGAACTTTTGATTTCATTGCCGTGAATCTCTCTGTACATGCGCGCACGTTAACATGAAAGGATTTAATTCCTTTTCATGTTTGTCTAAGAATGAGATACAATAAACAAATGATTTTTATTGTAAGAATCACAAATACTAAAAGGAAAAAAAAAAAAAATTAGACTTTTGGTAATCACAAAAGAATTTTCTATTGGTTTCCTATCTAAGAGCTTTTTCTCCCTCAACAATTGCCCAATTTTGTCCCAGCTAGACTACTAATACTCTGATCTCTGCTCAATAAATGCTTCACTGATCTAATTCTGAGATGACAAAAATTACCATTCTGGTCTCTATGATTCTGATCCATTTCTAATGGACTCAAGAACCTGAACAACCTCTGCCATGCTTGGCCTTCTCGAAGGAACCTCAGATGTACAGATAAGCCCCAATTTCATAACCTGAATCAGCTCGTTTTCTACAATACCCCTCAGGTTTCTATCAAAGCAGTCGGAAGCAGAGCCACTCTCCAACAATAACCTTACATATTCACACAAGACCACAACCTCATTAGCCCTTGGACTCTCAACTGGTTTCCTACCTGTTACAAGCTCCAAAAGAATGATTCCAAAGCTATAAACATCGCATTTTTCGCTTAATCTCAAACTCTGAGCCAACTCTGGGGCAACATACCCTACGGCAGTGTGGAATTTGGTTAGACCATAATTGTCCAAGATAGGAAGTAACTTTCCCAAACCATAATCAGACAACTTCCCATTGTAGTTCTCGTCTAAGAGAATGTTAGTGGACTTAATGTTGAGATGGAGAATGGGAGGTCTACAATCATGGTGAAGGTAGGCAAGGGCTCTTGCAGTTCCAAGAGCAATCTTAAACCTCCTTGACCAATCCAATTCACTATTGCCACCACCAGTGCTGGTGCCCGGATAGTGAAGACCATGTAGATTGTCGTACAAATTCCCATTTGGGACAAATTCAGATAGAATCAGCTGCATTGTGGATGACCAGTAGTAACCTTGAAAGGCTACCAAATTGGGATGTTGGAGGTTGCCCAGCCGTCCTATTTCCTGCTCGAATTCATCTTGATTTCTTATCCTTCCCAAAGTCTCGAGCTTTTTCACTGCAATCGAGACTCCACCTTCAAAAGTAGTTTTGTAAACTGTTCCAATTGATCCACCACCTATCATGCACTCCTTGTCAAGCAAAGCTTTTGTGCCAGACTCCCAGTCTTCATACTTCGAGGGCAAACTCTTGCTGAAAAGAACCAGTTTTCCAATAATAACATTTGAATCGGTCGAGGCAAGTGGGGTGCTCTCCACGACCATTGCCTCATCATCTTTCTTCCTCCTGTGGGCCACGATGTTCATAATAGAAACTAGACAAACCCCAGTAAGTATCAATGCAGCAGCAACAATAGCAACAATGGCGGACACACTTAAAACGTGGTTTTTCTTTTGCTTGACAGTTGCGCCTTTCGCCAAGCAAGACTTGTCCAAAGGAGCACCACAGAGAAAAGGGTTGTCTGAAAATGCAGAGGAGCCATAGTGCTGAATGGCTGTAGGAATGGTGCCTGAGAGGTTATTAGAGGAGAGATTAAGATGGGTTAAATTGGTTAAATTTCCAAGAGAAGATGGGATTGGCCCAGAAAGCAAATTTTGTGACAAATCAAGAATATCTAGTCTTGACAAGTTTCCCAGGGTTGGTGGGATGGTTCCATTCAGATGGTTTTGATGTAGGTCAAGGATTTCCAGGTTAGTCATTTTGTAGAAAGTGTTTGGAATTTCTCCATCTAAAGAATTGCCTGACAGGTCCCTGCGAATATAGAGCATATTAGGAATTCTTCATGTTAGAAAAAGCAATATTGGGACATATCAAAAATATCAGATGATAGATTTTGAAACTCACAGCTCTCTAAGGAAAATGCAATTGCTTATATCAGTAGGTATTTGACCAACGAGGCTGAGATTGTGCAAACCCAAAACCTGAAGCAGCTGAATGCTAGCTAATTCCTTAGGAATAGTCCCACTTATCGAGTTATTACCCAACTGAATCACCACTAGCCTCTCTAGTTCCGCAAGCTCAGTCGGAATAGTCCCACTCAGCCTGTTAAACCCCAAGTTTAAAAACTTAAGACTCTTACAGTTTGTAATGCTCACAGGAACTTCCCCATCTAAACCATTGTCTGAAGCATCAAGAATCTCCAATCTGTCACTACAAGTTGTGATATCAGGAATCTTCCCAGTAAACCCATTATCCGATACATTAAAACGAGTAAGATTTATCGATCCAAGAACCCCAAATGGGGCTGAGCCAGTAAACACATTGCTACCAAGATCCAATACTTTCAAGCTCTGGCACGCCAAGAGAACCTGCTGAACACTCCCTGATAATGCATTACTTCTCACTGACACATAATCAAGCCTTGGAATATCACACAGTTTTAAAGGAATGCCACCACTTAGATTGTTGAAAGAGAAATCAAACCCTTCAAGGTTCGAGCATTTCGCCAACGATTCCGGAACCGAACCCGAAAGAGTGTTATGAGACAAAGAAATGAACTTGGTTTTGTAACAGTTCTTGAACAAAGCTGATGGAATCTCCCCAGTGAAACCATTCCTTGACAAATCTAGAAGCCTAATGTTTGGTAAATCACCAATAAACTCTGGGATCGATCCAGATAGCGCATTAGAGCTCAAGTTAATCTTCCACAATGTTTGAATATCACCATATTCTTTTGGGATATTTCCCTTAAACAGGTTCCCAAACAATGTGATGACCCTCAAAGATTTTAGCCCAGACAAAGCCGGAGTCAGTACTCCATCCAAGCTAGTGTTCCAAAGAACAATCTTGTCTACAAAACCAGCAGAGTTACAGAAAACACCGCTGAAATCTTGGCAAGGATTGCCACTAAAAGCCCATGTCCTCAAGCTATTGTACGGATCGTTTGTGACGTTCCCTTTGAATTGAAGCAGAATCTCTTTCTCAGTTGCCGGCAAAACCGATTGGATTCCAAGAAAATAACAAATAAAGCACAGAGCAAGAGCATGAGAAAGACGAAAATGATGGAGCTTTCTCATCTCTATTGTACCTACCCGTCTGGCATTATGGCAGTTGAATGCGATTGAAGCAAGATCCGAGTTCCTCCGCTACTATTAAGCTCCAAGTGCTGCCATTGTTGAAGCTCCTGATTCTTGGATTTCCCAGCATAACAAGCAAAACAACTTGATCGAAACCACATAGCACCATCCTTCACCAGCTGGGTCTCACTAAAATTGGAGAAAACTCATGAAAATTCAGCCACATTTTGTGCATCAAGGACCAAAAACCCGAGCACCCATTTAATATAAGCTTGTTTCAGGAACTGGGTTTGCCTCAGCCAAGGCTGGGATTGAACCAGAGCACCAAAAATTTGATCTTTACAACAAGAAAGCAAAGAGGAAAGAAGAAAATGGAGGACAGGAAGGTATGGGCTTTAATTGCTAGTGAGAAAAAGAAGAAAAATGGTGGCTTTTTGGGTTGGCTGCAAAGGGAAGTAAACAGGGTCAGACCGTGAGAACCAAATTTAATATAAACCGCTTTAGAAAAAAAAAAAAAAAAAAACACACAGCACAGCACAGCACGGCAATTTTGCCACGAACCCAAGTGAAAACTCACTCAACCACGTGCATGTCCATTTTCATTTCCATTACTCTCTCTCTCTCTCTCTCTCTCTCTCTCTCTCCATTTATTTTTACAGACTAGACTCCTCTACTCCTCCTCTTGTTCTCTAACAATGATATGAAATGTTTAAAGCTCTCTCTCTCTCTATTCCTCTGTCTCAGCACCATGTAGGACCTGTCTCTCTCTCACAGCATTTATTCTCTCTCACCAACCATGCCAATACCTCCATCATCATCAACCCCACATAGAGACTAAAAAAAAAAAAAAAAAAAAAAAAGAAAGAAAAGAGAGAGACGAAGAAACGAGGAGGAAGGGAGTGAAGAAGCAGGTTTGTTCTTTGTCTGTAGTTTCTCTCTCTCCTCTCCCTTTATTTTTTTTCTCTCTTTTGTCAGGTTTGAAACTTTCTTCTATCCGTTTTCGATTGAGACTTTGAGGAGACATTCGTTGTTTTCTTTATTATTTGTTAATGCATTACATATCACGTCATTCTTTTTTTCTCCTTGATTATTAAAATTAATTAAAGTAGACGAGACGTCAATTTTCTTCCCCTTTTTTAAATTTTTCTTTTCCAACAAAATTATTATTATTATTTTAAAACCTTTATTAAGGGAACTAAGATGGTGTTTGGTTGATAGTAATGAAATGTAATGGAATGGAATGTAATGGCTTTATATTGTTTGGTTTCACTTTTTACTTATGAATGGCCTTTACAATGTAATGACCATTACATCAAATAAAGGAATTAGAATTACACTTGAAAATGGATGTAAAGGTCATTACATTCCTAAGTTAGTCACTTTTTTCCTTTTTGCCTCTCATTTAATATGTTTTACCCCCTCATTATTATCTTCTTCCTCATATCTATGACTAAACCAAATGTAAAACTTGCATCCATATTCATGACTAAACTACCAATAAATTATCTTTTTCCTCATATCATCCAATTATTATATTTTTGTTTTCTAATATACATTTTGTATGTTATATTTATGGGCGCGTCTACAGTAGGGGCGCCCCTACGTAGGGCCCTGTCTATTCACCGTTGGATGGGAATCTGTATATAAATATATTCTCCACAGATTCTCGTTATTCCCCACAGATTCTCATCCAACGATAATTAAGGCATGACCCTATGTAGGGACGCCCCTACCGTAGCCATCCCCTATATTTATATGGTAAATAATAATGAATAATTATTAAATATTAATTTTACTACCATAAGAAATTTAATCTATTTTTATATTTGGTAATTGAATCTATTTTTATATTTTTTTTTCCAATAGTGATAGCATTTATTTTTAAAAAAAAAATTAATTCAAAATCAGGATATATTAGTCAAAGTACAGTTAATTCCATTACATTCTATAATTGATTCTAAAGTTTCAACCAAACAAAATAATCACCTTTCTTTTCCTTTCCATTCTTATTCCTATTACGATTACCATTACATTCAATTTCAATTCACCCAACCAAACGGCACCTTAAGACCATACAAAACGAAACAAGTCGCAACAAAGTAGAGGGAAAATTGCTAAAAATAGTATAGAAAGTGAATTTAAATCAATATGTCCATATAGTATCTCAATTCATGTCGAGTAGAACACATCATATTATAAATTTAAATGAAAATAATAGCTTAAAAAATGTTCAAATTTAAATGAACGGTCATAAATTCATTGATGAACATGAATTACAACACCAAAATCAGATTGACGATTGAATTCGTAAACACCAGGGCCGAAGAAAGAACACAAATCTTTCAATATGTGGGAAACTGTCTATAAAAAACCACAACAATTGGCAATTGCTGAAAAAAGCAAGCACCTACGGTATGCATGTCCTATACCAATTTCAAACTATTCTATCCGCCCAAAATTATTTAATTTTATATTTAGAATAGTGCTAAGAGTTTTTTTTTTTTTTTTCATTTCTTAATACCGCCTGCCTTGACAGTTGAATTATAACTGATTAATTAGTGACTTGAAACTTATCACTAATAGATTGACTAACATAATGACATTCATCAATTCTATATTGATAATTCACATGCATTATCCTTTCTCTTTTTTTATTTTTTTTTATTTTATGTTTTGCGCATTTCTTTACTTGGTGTTTTAATTTTGGGAAACCATTTGTTTTTGGTTTTATTTATTTAATAATATGTATTATTAAGGCTCTGTATGGTAAAGAGGAAAGAAAAATTAGGAAGAAAAGAAAATGTGTAAGATAGAAAAGAGAGTATTTTTCCTCCATAATTGTTTGGTATGCAGAGAGGAAAGAAAACTGATTTTTTTAAAATGACCATTTTACCCTTTATATTATTATTTTAAAAGTTAATATGTGAGAGTACATTAGTAAACTAAGTATTTTCATTAAACAAATTCCTTTTCCTTCCCCTTTTCCCCCCATTTTAGAAGAGAAAATTTTTGTGGGTCCCACCTTTTATTTTTCCATCCCTTTTTCTCTTCTTTTTTCTTTTCCTTTCTCTTTTTCTTCCTACCAAATAACTATTTTTATTTTTATTTTTAAAAAGTGGGGCTTAACTAATGACCACCACTTACTACAAATTCAAGAAAAATGACACACATACACACTACCAAGATTTGAACCTCTGACCCCCCAAATACACACACAACCCTCAAATCTTGGACCAACTGAGCTAGCCCCAGTTGGCTCCTACCAAACAACTATATTTTCTCTTTTCTCTCCACTTTTCCTTCCTACACCTTCTTTCCTCTCCTTTTTTCCTTTTACCAAACATAGCCTAAGTTTAATTATGCACTTTATTAGTCATAAAAATTTGTTGTGAGATTGATTACGAAACTTTGTTATTGGTAGTTATATGATTTTCTAATGAAAGAAATATTATTGGTTGTAGACCTTTGTTATGAGATGAATAACTAGTCGTATTTTATGTGTTTATAATTTAGTTCGGATCATGAACTAGAGAAATTTACTTGATTTTAAGTCTCAGAATTCTAAATCACCACTCAGAATCAGCCTACAGTTTGAGGTTTCTAAAAGCTGCCTAATCCGCCAATTGTTCACCCTAGTTTTTTTTTTTTTTTTTTTTTTTAAAAAAAGAATCCTTTGCATTAACTATAAGGTCCACAAACCCAGCTAAGAACATTTCCATTATTTTTTTTTTCTTTTCCCAACTATATTATTTAGGTCTGAATATTCTTGTTTTATTTTTAATTTTGGGTCAATTTTATTCTAAGACGTTACCCTTTTCCCCCATTCAAAGCTTTGTCTTTTTTGCATTTTGACCAAACAGAGTTAGGAAGAATCTACTCAGCAAAAAACCAGAAACCCACCAAGGGAAAAAAAAAAAAAAAAAAGAAGAGAAAACTACGTATATTAATGACCGTTTGATCATTTGTGCGGATGATCTTAACGTGATTCAAACGTCTTCTTTCATATCGTGCTTATTCCGCGTTTGGATGGGAATGGTCTGTGACTGGTTTTTTAGTGGTGAATTAAGAAAATGCCTTAAATTAAATTCACCGAAACATGACAGGAAGTAGTTGTCTAAGTTCATGGGTGGTCCCAAACAAACGTATCAATATTAGCCTTATAATTCTTATTGATTTATTTATTTCTTTATTATTCCTATATTTCTATCTACGTCACATAACCCTTTTAAGGCCAAAACCGCTGCGACATACTTTAATATTGCCCCGACTACCGGGCAACCTGAGATAAATTCACACTCGCTTCCCAAGCGCGTAAATTAGTATGTGGCTACCAGCTATACAGGATTGTATGCGCGTGTAAGATACGCAAATATTTAGTTTATAGACAAGGAGCACATGCATAGTTGCAGAATAGTATAATACAAAGGGTGGTGGTGTAATAGTAGTTGTAAATGTGTATAACACAGGTCACCGTCTCCTCCACCTTCCACCAAGGCCCCCAACTTCTCTCCTTGCAGTTGCACACTTTTTTTTGTTATATATATATATACATGGGCATTAATTGAGTAGGTTTTTTTTTTTCTTATACGTAAAGATCATTTTGACTAATAAAAATTTATTATGCACATTTTTTATAATAAAAAATAAAAGAGAAAAATAGCATTAATAATGCACGTTTTTTCATACATTTCATTATAACCGTTGGATCTATTCAACAGCTAAAAAAAAAATACCTACACATAGGTAAAAAAAAATTACCTATTGGATTGGCAACCTATATATATATATTGAATTTGAATGTTAAGTTTTGGTTGTAACTTTACTTGTAACCAATTGACAATTTATTTTATATGGGGAAAAAAAATCTAATGTGTTTTAGAGAAACACCAATTTCGACTATTTATAAGAATGCAACATGTACAAAAATCAATGAAAATTTATAAGAATAAGTAATTTAAACTTAATTTGAAAAACTGAATGAATACATTTTGTATTCTCAAAAACACAAGGTTGAAGCTGTTATGTTATTAAAATATATGAGAGATTTTTGTACTTATTTCCATTATATATGATACACACAATGTCAAGTTGTAAAATCCATAAGGGTTAAATTCAAAAAAGTAGGCAAAATTATACCACTAGATTTTAAATTTCCAAAAATTTGTACTATCTACGCATGAAATGACAAATTAACCCCTTATAATGAAATTGAATTGAGCTTTGCTTATTCTTGTCTCCAAACACATAAATTGTATTAAAATTGGCTAAAACAACAAACTTGAAATAAATTAAAAGCTCTAGGTTAATATAATCCTATTTTAATTTTCTTTCAATTTTTTTACGTAATGATTTAATTTTATTGTTTTGGTCACAATGATATGGGGGGCGGGCAATTTTGTTTTTCAATACCCTAATTATGGTTCAAAAAAGTGCATACCTTAGTATTATTTATTTATTTATTTATTTTTTTGCATTTAAGCCAATCCACAATGATCAATTAATCATATGCTAATTGATTGTTGTTTTTAAACACTTTTAGCGTTCATTATGCATAATTGTTTCTGCTCATGAACGTTTTGCTTTGCCATGGGTTCAGTCTCTAACAAGGCGAAAAACTTGGGAAACTTCCTAACATTGCTGGTTTTAAGGAACAAAATGTATTGTGCCAAGTATATGCTTTCTTTAATTAAAAATTATTAGCTTTAGGAGAATAATCCAAACTGTCAATTATTTATTTATTTATTTACGTTAAAAAGTTATATAATGTATGACTGATATTTCGCTGCGAAACAAATATAAAAGTTGCTGCAATGTTGTTTTTTTTCCCCCTCTTTGAAGAGAGTGCCTGATAAGTGTTTTATTTATTGCATTTGAACTCTACCTCAATTTTATTCTCTAGAGAAATTGTTGACTAATCTCTCTCAACAAATTTTATAATCAGTAGAATCCTTATATGTGGCTTATATGTTAAATAGAAGTATGTTACTTAAGCAGCAAAATTATAATGTGTGGAGTCTGAAAGTTACATGACGCATTTTGTACCATGATTATGCCAAGAAAGATACAAAGAATGCTAAAAATGACAATAATGCGTATTAAAGGACATAATGTTCTCAAGCATTTAAGAGCCGAAAAAATGAAAGAAATTAATGACCAGTACCAGTGCAGTAGTGCAGGATAGAGATGAGAATGTTCATTATATTTACCATGGCAATCATAAATAGTTGAATTCAAGATTACGAATCCACATGATCTTCTCTTTTTTTTTTTGTTTTTTTTTTTTCTCAATATGGTTCTTACACCTACCACCACCACCCCATTTATGCATAACAATTATTCAGCCAAAAAGCTGTTCAGGTATTCCCAAGAGTTGAGGTTTTCTTTTTATTATTATATATGTTTTTAATTTCGGTAGTAGTACCAACTACCAAGAGAAACATTGTTTTTTAGGACAGAATCTCTTTGTTTATTTATTCGTTTTAAGTAGATAAATATAACTTTTAAGTCAGTTTAGATGACAAGAACATGGAGACGCAGCAAAGATTCCTCTGCACAAGTAGAAGTCCAATAATTTTGGATACATTCAATTACTTGTACACGTTGTGATATATATTTTAGTAGTCCTACATCACAGCAAGGACATTGGGAGACAAAACTAGTATAAAGTCGACAACTCAACTTGGATCAAAGCATATTCGCAGGATAGCATCATTTTCTCAGAGTGTGTAGTGTATTGAAAGTTGAAACTACTAAGCTTTGTAACTTTGTCTCTTTCTTCTTTCCCATCCTTTTATGATACACTTCATTGGTCGAGTTCATCTATATACGCATTAAATCATATTTTCCGCATAAGCGAAAACTTGCACATTATAAACAACCCTCTACTAGGGAAAAGAGAAAAGAAAACCTATAGAAGTACACCATATCTAAATTAAAGCAGTCTAACAAATGGATAAACATTAGCTCCAATGAAATCAGCAAACTTTTCTATTTACAGTCAATAATCAAGCCCAAGTCAATTCAATTCCTTCAAAAAAGCAAGATGTCAATCATATACAAGTAATAATTGAGGAAGTAAGAAAAGGGTCGACGAGTGTGGGGCCAACTAGATACCAAAGACAGAGAACTAGAGGAACAAAGAAGACATTTCTTTAACAAATAAAGAAGTGACATTTCAATCATGTCAAAACTCTTGTCAGGTTTCCTCTTATGTCTGTCTGTCTGTCCTTTCCTCAATGTTTTTATATACAATCATTATAAAATAAAGTGACTGACCCCTCTCATGGATGAAGTTGTTTTAATAATGAAACTTCATCCAGTATGCGCCATGCTCCTTCGAGACCCTCGCCAGGCTCGTGTAACAGATGGTTTTTCTAGAACCAAAAGCTTACTACTGCAATAGTACTTCGTCTTCTTTCTGTAGATCCTTGAGCTTCCTTTTTGCATACATGGTGAAGAAAGCTGTGGTAGCTGCAGCGGCACAAAAGCCCAAAACAGTAAAGATTATCTGGGGGGCTGAAAGGCCGTGGTGTTCATTCGAAGCATCCGCTAAAGTTCGTATTAGGATCCCACTGTAAAATAGCAGTAGTGAAAATTTTCTAATTAAGAACATATAAAACGCAATCTATGGTTCAAAAATTTTCATACAAACAAGGAGAAGAAGGGGAAAATGGTTGGTTGGATTTATTCACCCATTCTAATCTAAGAAAATGAAACCAAGAAACAAACTCATAAAAACCCCTATATCAGTCTTTGTAGTGCTCTAACGTTGCTCACAATTCAACATCCTGGCATTACAAAAAAATGACCAAACCCTATAAATTTGAGATAATACTGGTTCAAGATTTTAATACGAGATGAAGTATATGGTTGGATTTCTCTGTTAAGAAAACATAGGCGACTTGACTTCTCTGTAACCAAAACCATGTGCACAAAACAATCCTAGAAATCATAAGCACACATGTCAACTGGCAATCAATGCAGGAAGAATTGAGGAATGGGGGAAACAAAAACAAGTAAAGAGATAAAGTGCAAGTATCCGACCTTATTGCGTTGCTTAAGCATTGGAAATTGAACCTCTAATTTTAACAGGTCCAACGGTAATAAAACATAGTCGAGACGGAGATGACAGCATAGAAAAAAGAACATCAAAATATTCTTTAAACTATAAAAAAGAATGACTTAACCAAAGATACCTCAATTCATACAAGAAGAGATCATAATATCAATGATTACAAGTCAATTCAAGCATGTGAAACTCAAATGGTCAGTGGTGGCATTTCAAAATGCAATATCCCATCGGCACGTAAAATATGTGTAACATGAAGTATCTCTGCACGAAATGAGTCTGACAGAGATACACGTTTACCATATAGATGTCATGATTCATGAATGATCGAATAGAATAAGATACGCAAAAAATTATTGGCACACGCAAAACCACATATAGGGACCTGTCTACGCAATCACACACAGAGAGGGAGCAAGAGACTTAAAGGGGAAGTTATCATACGTGTAGATGGTAACAAATATTTCAGGCACCATTCCAACCAACGACCCCAGGAGATATGGACCATATTTAACATTTGTTGCCACAGCACAGTAATTATAGATGATGTACGGAAACGGAGAAACCCTGATCAATGCCACAGCTCGAAACTGATGAAACCAATTTCCTTCACCAGCTGACCTTAGAATTGAAGCTTTCTTTGGATATTTTTCCAGCCAACCCTGCAAAATTCATTAACAAATCACATAAAGAGGATGCCAGAGAGCGTGCACCGGGTAGGTAAACAAGGGAGAATCAACACAACGAACGCACCTGAATCTTATGATGGAAGAGAGAACCGATAACATACGGAAGAGATATGCCTATAGCTGACGCCGATATAATAAGCAGAAATCCAAATCCATAACCAAAAGTCATTCCAGCCGCCCACATTGATGGTGAAGATGGTAGAAGCAGGCTGGGGAATATGGCCACAGAAGCAAAAACCAGAACAGCAAGCACCGGAGTACTGAATGTTGTGGTCTCCCAATTTATAAGAGGAATGATTTCCTACCGGAAAAAAAACGTTAATGTCATTAGCAATGGAACCACAAACTTAGCAGATATTTAACTCACAAGAAAAAATACGAGTATTTTGGTTGGTCTTGGAAATCAATGACTCCCAAACCCAACAAAGCATAGCATATAAGCCGGTTACAAGGTAACGGTAGACTTAAACTCCTAATTCCGTATAATAAAGCACAAATTCAAATGGGTAGGCAGGAAATAGTCAGAGTCAGCTAAATCCATTCAAAAACTTAACCTTTCAACAATCTAATGGAGAAATTACTAAATAATACAGCCCACTTCAATCTTTCTATGATGATCACACAATTCACTAGGCCATAAACACTGCCAAAGTAACAAAAGGACAATCAAACCAAGTTGGTCATAGAAACTACATATACTACAGAAATTAACACTCTTGTCACAAGCAAGAAAAGAAAAAGTCAATCAAAAGAGGGGAAACAAAAAAGGGGTCTTTCAAAATTTCAATACAAAGAATGCAAATACAAGAATCCTAACCTTATCCATGAAAAAGGGACCGACCCACTTGATGCAAACCGCGGTCAGCACACCCAAGCATGCAACCAACGAAACCAACCTAACCCAATACCACAAACGAGAGCCTCTTCTTCCCGGAGGAGAATCCTCCGCCGCACCACCACCCAACTCCTCCTCCGGTCCACATTCTTCCGGGCCTCTTTTCAATCTCGTGTATCCCCCATTCTCATCATCATCGCCCCCAAATCTGATCACCAGCTCCGGCACCACCTCGTCTCTACCATCTTCCTCAAAATAAGTCATCGAAACCCCCCCCCCCCCCCCCCCCCCCCCCCCCACCCCCCAAAAAAAAGTGCTGACCCCCCCCCCCCCCCCCCCCCCAACCAACAAAAGAAAAATCAAAAGCACAGAGACGCCCCGTCGTTCCCTCCTTTCTCTCTCTAATGTGGGTCTCGTGCGATTCAGCGAATCAGAAACCCTAGAGAAATATCCCCCGAATTGTACGCAAATTAGGGTTTGAGAACCGGAGAGAATCAAAGGGGAAACCTTTTACCTAAGGGGAGGTTTTCGATGAATTTTTGGGGGAAACTGAGAAGGAAATTAAAGGGGTTCAAGAGAAAAACATTGTTATAAATATGGAAACAATCGTAATTGTAAATTAATTATAGAAAAAATCTGAGAGAGAAGAGGAGAATAGAACTTTACTTGACGAAACTGCCACGTGAAACGGCGTCGTTACTTCTCTAAACGCGTGGCGTGAGGAGTATTATAGTCTCAGACTCAGTGCCAGGTTTCCATATGTAACGGTTATATGTGGGAAGGGAAGACGATGACGTGGCGACTTCGGGGTCTGGGTTTTTTCAGTTTTTTGGCGACTTTTGCTTTTTGCTTATTTCCATTGGTTTGTCGTGGCTTCACCGTCACGGTCGGCACGTGGGTCCCACTTCTTTTCTTTTCTTTTCTTTTATTGTGGGCCCCAGCTGGGTTTGGGGGCCGACCACCCTAGTCAGTGAGCAGCTGAGTCTGACTCGCTCGCTCACACGGAACAACTTTTTTGAGGAAAAATTGAATTAAATAATTAGAGAATTAATAGTTCTATACTACAAACAGTTATCCTTAATAAAACAATTAGAGCGATTAAAGAACAAAAAGGTTAAAAATGGACATTTACTGTTAAAAAGTGCTACAAAATTACTTAAATACAAGTAAAAACTCATACAAAGGAGTGTTAATCAACTGTTAAGTTACATATATGTCCTTCAAATTGTTGGTCATGAAATGTCAAATAATTTGAACATATTCGGTACCGACACATTAGCGATACTAGCCAAGGGAGGGCTGATTTGAAGCTGACACGTGGAACTAAGGATAGTGATTTTGCAGATTCTTGACGTGACACGTGGAGTGGAGCTGGAAACAGCTATGGTGACATTTGAGGTATACAAACACAATGTTTGGTCAGCGTGTACAGCTTGAAGCAGGGGATTTTAGAGTTGGATCCTTGTATTTAGAACAACTAAGGTCTTTATTCTATATATAAAAAATAAAAAAAATAAAAAAAAGAACAACTAAGGTCTTTGATAAGAGTTAATAATAATTGTATCCAATAATAGAAATTACTAAATCACTAACTAATCCTTTCAAACTATCCTTTTTTTTTTCAAAAGAAAAGACAACATGGTATTTTTTTGTTTTTAGATGAAACTTACAAGTATTAGCCAAAAAAATATTTGATTCCGAGCAAATTATTGAATATGCACAAAGGGTGTATAGCTATTGTCCTAGTCAGATTACAACGACAACAAAATGACATGGGCAAAGAAAAGCCTGTTCTTCGTTAAATATTTGTAGTTCTCTTTGTCAAAGCCAAAAATAAATAATAAAATAAAAAACCCCTAATAAATAATAAAATAAAAACCCCCTAGGAGCAAATACAATTCTCAAGAATATTCTTTCTCCACTAAAATTAGAAAACTTTTGGTTATGTTTTACTTATGCGGACTTTCCTATTCACAGCTTTATTAAATAGATGCATGAATCAGCCAGGAGATCAAAATAATTAAAAAGTTAATATATTGTATTGTATTTATAGAAAATATACAGAATTCGTAAAATAAACTAACATAAGGAAAAAGTTGGTGTGCATTCTCGGAACAGGAACGCAGAGGAATCAGGATGAGACGAAGAAGAGAAGCATAACGGCAAGGAAAACGACAACATGTCCAATTAACATTATGAGTCCAAAAAACGACAACATGTCCAATAAACACTATGAGCCCAAAAAACGACAACATGTCCAATAAACGCTGTGAGCCCAAACGACAAATCATAAAAACGACAACATTACAAAACGACATTAATTCTCGTAAAACGACCATATATATCAAGAAACGACAACATTTTTTAGAACGACAAGGACTTTAAACCCGACGGTGACAACATACCATACAAATGAAAACGAAACTAGAATAAGAACACAATATCTGACACACGGCAAGGTTAAGAGGACAGCATATGCTCTCAACCACAAATGTTCTTAGAAACGACACAAATCATGCAGACAATGTTGTAAACAGTATCCAACAAACCATGAACATAATACACCAACTATAATCCCATTTAATCTACAAAAAAACATAAAATGGATATTACCTCCTAGAGTCGGCTGAACACTTTCTTGAGCAGTCATTGGACTCACTCCAATGCCTATAAGCTGCGAAAATAGGTGAGAAATCAAGAGAGATATGGTATTCAATCCTCTTTGGTTCTCTGCCTCTCTTCGCTGATAAACCCACACATTAAGCACACACCATTTTGGTCAACGACCAATTTGCTTAAGGACAATGCGCTTGTGAGTCAATTGTCACGGGTTTCTAACACTTATATTCATAAAAACCGAAAAAAATTACAAAAATATGAAAGTCAGGCTTTTTCTCCAATTTTCGTACAGTTTTCATCAAGAAAATATCGCTTTTTAAAAAATAAGTGCGTAACATTTTGGTTAATTTCTTAAGGACAATGGACTAGTGGGCCAGTTGTCACATGGTGGCAGTTAACACCTTTGGCTTAATGGGCTAACTAAAATGTCCAAAGAGTTTGAAATCATGAGTCTCAAGCATATTAAGATATATGTTCTATCCCATTGTAATCCTTTAATTATATCATGTATAACACTATTGAAATGGTTGTCTATGACATGTTATTGAGTGAGTAGCCAATAAATTATGTTAGTCCACATAAAAAGTTCCAACAAAAAATTCTTCAGAGGAACTCTTCTAGATCTTGTACATTTCAATGCACCATCGACGATTTTTATCGGTTTACAATAGTTTGATGAAGCTATTAATATAACAATTAACACTGTGCTGGAGCTGTGGTCATATAATTAATATACATAAAGGAGAGTCTTTTTTCAGTAGACTCATATTATTATTATGGATAATGTTAAGTGTACCAAAATTTTTATCAAATTTTTAATACCAACATATGTAGCATGTGAGTTGGCAATATTCAATTGGTGATTATGATTAATTTATTTGTGATAAATTTTAATACACCAATTAAATTATGCCAACTCAAATACCACATGTATTGGTATTAAAAATTTGGTATAAATTTTGATACACCTAATATTATCCTTATTTTTTAATGTTTATATACACTATGCTTTTTAATTTCTAATCATTCACTTAAGTGTCATGTAGTGATTATAATGTCGCTTGCAAAGTAAAAATGTTAACTAAAGAATCAGAACAAATAAAATTCAAAATTAATAACACTATAAGAATTAGACAAATAGAATACCTTTACATGAATCAAAATTTCAGAACATGAAAGTTATTTTTAATTTCTAAAAAAATAAAAATTCGTCAAATTCAATATGAACATTTTCCACTATATGTGCTGATATTGGTACTCCATGACACAAGCCACTTGATTTTCTTAAACCCCTCCAAAAGAAATTACAAATTTGACGAGTAATATATCAACTTTACACGAGAAAATTGATATAATTCCCCTTTTCCATAACTCTTCATACTTTTTTCTAACTCGAATAAAAGAAAAAAAAAAAAACCTTGAAAAGATAGAGAAAACAAAACAACAAACACCTATTTTTTGTTTTTATTTTTTTTTCATGTGTGTGTATATATTAATGGACCCCAAAACCCGATCCGAAAGGCCGGCCCACATTCGAGTTGACCCTCTACCAAATCCAATTGACAACGAAAAACGATGTTGTAGTTGGTGGACTTTGCTCCTGCTCTCCTAATACTCAATTTTTTATTTTATTTTTAAAATTCCTAATGTTAGTTTTCGTTTTAAGTAATTTAATTTAATTTATTTTTATTTTTATTATTTTTTTTGTTTTTAATTGTGCTCCAAATACGTTGGCAGCTACTGACTGAGGCTCCTGATACGAAATTTTGACTCTCAAAGTCAAATTTCTACAGAGACTGACCGTCACCATTTTCCGGCTCAATGCATTTGAAATCCACTGAGCAGCCATGGCGGTTGCAGATCCATCGTCCCCAACTCTTCAGCTTCCATGCTCACCGTCTCCGCCATATCCCGCCACCAAAGCTTCAGCTCCCAGTATCGCGCTCTCTGGGTTTGGGTCTTTCCCTTCGCTTTCAGCCTCTCTCTCCTTGTTAGTCCTTCGATTCTGCTCCCAAAGTTCTCGTAACTCCATTTTTGAATTCTTCTCTCCATTCTTGATTTTGGGTTAATCGTTTTGATTTTTGTTTACAGTACCCAGATGTCTACCGGAGAAGTTTTCCGGTTCAATTGAACCGGACCCAGATCAAGATTGTGACAATGAAAAGACAGAGGTTCTAATTATTATTTATTTATTTATTTTCTATATTAATGTCAAATTCTTATTGGTTTCATGCGTGCAAAATCTGGCCTTTCATGGCAACGTAGTAGTTGCCCCACTAAAGGGTTTTTGTAGAATATTTATTATCTGGGTCATTTATAGTAAAATTGAATTCATTGGGTAGTAGTAAAAATATTAGTTTTAACTGGAGGTTCTCATTTCTGTAATGGGATGACACCCCTTTTTAGAAAGGTGGACTTAAAGGGATAATATTTCCAGTTCTGACAAGAATTAAATATTAGAACAAAGTTGCATAAGTATGTAGATTGTGAAAAAAGTTGTCACTACTGAATCTATACGTATGTAGTAGTTAACCTTTGCACATAGTTGGCTCCCAAAGTCTTAAAGTATCAAATCCATTATTTGTTGTTCCACTTTGTGCAGTCTATGTTGGGGTGCTAAAATTTGTGTGTCTTTATGTTATCCTTATTATACCTACGGATTTTTTTTTTTTTTAATTAATGAATATTATAACTACGGTTTTGAGCTGCATTGATGTGTAGTTTGTTGAATTTTTGTCTCAGACACGTCAGCCAAAGGGGTTTTCAATTCTGGACATCCTGAAGAAATCAAATTCCTTTCTACCTCAGGTTGTCATAGCTAGTACACTTCTGGCTTTAATCTATCCACCTTCCTTCACATGGTTTACCACCAGGTCGTTGATTTTTCTTTTATTTGAATTCTCTATAGAACTCAGGAGCCACTCTAACTTCGTTCTAGTTTTATTTTAGTTGCAGCTTTTGGGAAATGAAAAGTTAGATTTGAAAATACTGGTGTGAGAGTAAATGTCAGCTTCATAAAGGAACTTAGGTTTTGACCAAATTATGCACTTAGTATTGTTTTGTGTTATGTTTTCAGGTACTATGCACCTGCATTAGGCTTTTTGATGTTTGCAGTTGGGGTTAATTCCAGTGAAAAGGATTTTCTGGAAGCTTTTAAGAGACCAGCTGCTATATTTGCTGGTTACATTGGTCAATTTGTAGTCAAGCCGCTTCTTGGATATTTTTTTGGCATTATTTCGGTTGTAGTTTTTGGTCTACCAACTCCTATAGGTTAGATTTAGCGTGCTTGGTCTTATAAACACTGGTGTGCTTGCACTAACTATGTTCTCAATTTGTTTTAGCGGCTGGGATTATGTTGGTATCATGTGTTAGCGGTGCACAGCTCTCCAATTATGCTACCTTTCTGACTGACCCGCAAATGGCCCCCCTAAGCATCGTCATGACCTCATTATCTACGGCAACTGCAGTAGTTGTCACACCATTGTTGTCACTCTTGCTCATTGGAAAGAGACTGCCTGTTGATGTTAAAGGAATGATTTCTAGCATACTGCAAATTGTAATTGCTCCAATAGCCTCTGGCTTGCTTCTGAATAGGTGATACGTTTTCGGCCAAAATTAATTTTTTATCCAACAGCCTCTTTGAAACGTCCTAACTTGCATTACACAATTTCGTTCTCAGGTTTTTTCCCCGGCTCTGTGATGCTATTCGTCCATTCTTGCCTCCTCTATCAGTATTTGTGACAGCTCTCTGTGTCGGAGCACCACTTGCTATTAACATAGAGTCCGTTTTGTCTCCTTTTGGAGTAACCATTTTGTTACTCATTGTTGCGTTTCATTTATCAGCATTTATAGCTGGTTATATCCTCACCGGAGTCGTATTTCATAAGGCACATGATGTGAAAGCATTGCAAAGAACGCTATCCTACGAGACAGGTTTTTTTTTTTTTTGGGTCTGTTGTGCCTGCAGAAAAATTTATTGCACGATCTAACTTCCTTGTTTAAAATAATAATTATTTTTCAGGAATGCAAAGCAGTCTTCTTGGCCTTGCACTTGCTAATAGATTTTTCCAAGATCCACTAGTTGGTGTTCCTCCAGCAATTTCTGTAAGTAGATACGTTGGTTCTCTGTTTTATCCAGTTTAAGTGTTGTTATCTTACTGCACGAAGTACTGCTAGTCTATGGCTTGACGTAATTTGCTTTCACTTATGGAAGCAAGTCTGCTGAGAAATAAGTTATGTCCCTCAGTGTCATTTGTTGGCTGAGATAATTTGAAAGTTCATTATTTATTTGTTACATGCTTGCATTGATATCCTATATTTGTAATCATAGCGTACTGAATGTTACAGAGGCCACTAGCAAAACTTTTTTTGAGCATTTGAAGTTACAATTCTTTTTACCTTGGTAGAATATGTCCACACTATGCATTGAATGTTCCAAAAAAGATTTAGCATATTAATTGTTTCTCTAATTTGCAGACTGTAATCATGTCATTGATGGGCTTCTCTCTTGTCATGATTTGGGCTAAAAGGAAGGATTAACTTTAGAGCCATACTGCCTTCGCTTGTGATTCTACTATCTTGGGGCAAGAAGCATTTTCCATCAACTACTAATATTATGTATGATGAATTTGTTCTTTCTTATTTTTTTCATTCTCTAAGAATAATACCAATCCATTCTTCACTCCTGACAACATGTTGCCGATATCTTGCGAGGACTAGAGTTTGCTTAACTTTAAGCAAAGGCAAAATAACTTTCATCTTTCCTCACAGGCCTGAAGATTATTCTAATTGTCATTCTTTATGTGTGGAAGAGATTGATTTAGATCTTTGTGATCTAAAGGAGCATCCAAGTTACTAGCAGGTGCTCTCTCCTGAATTGTGCAAATCATCTAACCTTTTCTTTCTTTATATACTGTTAAGGGGTCTGAAGTACTCTGGTTGTCCTTTATCTGCCTCTATCCAGAGGTTTCTGTATGACTTATGATTTTTACCCCTCATCTGGACACCATAGTTTTTGCTGTCCAGATGCTGTAGGATTGAGCACAGCTACTGTGTGGAGAGGTGTCTATGTAAAGGATGTCAACATGGAATTTTTCAAAGATGAACTTTCAAATGTCATGTCTGGAATATTTTGAAAGTTTAAGGGCCAAAATGGGATTTAAGTCATTTTTAGAGGCTAAAAATATGATAAACCTAAAGTTAAATGTTATAAGCATCTGACGCTATCATTTTGAAAATTTATCAGCCTTGTGCATGTCATGTTGTCGTTTTGTGTTGATGCTGTTTTCAAACTGTTGTTATATGCATCCATTATTGTCGTTTTTCAATATCATTTATCATATTTAAATTGATAGTCGTAGGTTTTTGGTATTCAATTATGTAGCTGTCCTATGCATCGGATGTTCTCTTTAAAAACATGGTCGTTAGTGATAAATGTTATCGTTCTTTACCTGCGGTCGTTTTTCTAGTCTAGTTGTCGTTTGTGATGTATGTTATCGTTCTTTAATTATGGTTGTTTTTATTATACAACAAATGACAAATAACTTATAAAAACGACAACTCTGATGATTATGTTATTATTAATGACTTAAAATCTGAAGGACCACTACTCCGAATCCCATGCATATCATGACAATAATTAATACTTAAAAGTAGAATTTTGAAAACGACAATAACATATGCAAATTACGTATGTGTCTGTACGACAAATATGTTGGAAATGATAACAGAAGGGCGATATATAAAGTTCTAAGAACGAAAGCATATATTGCAAACGACAATAACTTGTTAAAACAAGAACAAGGTTGAAAACTAAAAAGGGAAATGTTTTTCCTCTTTAATCGCTGGAAAAAAAGAACGCGATTACTCTTTGATATTCTAAAACGAAAAAGAAAATCAGCAAAATAAAAATTTAGTTTCAGTCGGTTTTTCTTTTGAGCTCTTTGTAATGTACTAATATTCTTCTATCATGATCTACAAGGGGAAGATGCTCTTCATTATTGCCAATGTTGTAACGTAATGATATTTGTTGGATATATTTTCTAGGTACTAATAAAAATATACTACAATGTAATAAAAGTATAAAGAGTAGTCGGATACACTCAAAGGTTGAAGTATTAAACAATCTCTATTAAAATTTAAACAATATTCGAGGGTTTGTTTACTACTTACTAAATAAAAGTTGCTGAACAGATATGACCAAAGGGCGACTACCTAAAGGGCAACCACCTCATTACTCATCATCGAAAAGTAAGTGCACCAATTATAAACCACATAATGTGTAGTCACTATCTTCTACAAAAGAGTGAGCAACACCTACTAAAGTGATGATCAATTAATATGAGGGGACATTCACCACCTATTTGATAAAGGTGACGGCCACAAAGTGTACCCACTTATTAAATAGCGACCACATTTAAAGAATGATCACTAGCTGATAAATGAAACTAAACTTAGAAAATGATTGTCTACTTATATCAAAATAGATGGATCGTCCACCCAAATCAAAATAAGGTGACCCTCCACCTACATCAGAATATACTAACCCGTATACTTACCTCTCATACTTACCTATGAGTGAGACCTCACATATATATATATGGAGAAAATCCCTATAAATTATTACTCACCCGGCTACTCATATATATGTGTCGCCAATGGCAGGTCCCATTAATATGCATGCACAAATTCCATAGACTTAAAACTAATTACATAATTAGGTGATAGATCTTATTGTTAATTGGCTGAAGCATTAGATATCGTATACTAATATATGAACGCACAAATTCCATTCAATCAAAATTCGTTACAACAAGTAGTGGTCAAAAGTCAAATTAAACTGATAAACTCTCAAACTCGATCATTAATCTCAGTTGGCAACTCAAAGCGACAGATGGGGCAACTATGACTCATCTCCATCCACTTAACAATACAATCCCCATGAAACACATGACAGCAAGGCATCCGAGTCAGCTCGGTCCCACTCAGCATATCGTCCATGCAAACCGTACATGTCATCACGTCACCTGAGCAAGCGTCGTCGTCCGCCTCGCATATAAACTTCTCCAACTCCTCCACCGCCGCTTTCGCCGCCGGAGCCACCCCGACCGTCGCCGCCATCTCCGCCGATTCCCTCAAGACCAGCTCAGTGACTCCCTCTTGACCAAACAATGACATAAACCGAGTCAAACTCAAACTCGTTAAGGTAATACGACCGTCTTGTTCCACAGTATTCCTCGAACCCAAAACGCCTCCACGCTCACTCTCGGTAACTCGCTCTTGACTCGGCCCCCACGCGAACTGAGTCGGGCTCAGAGAACTCGTCAACGTGCGGCGGTCGTGCTCCAAAATCCTCGCAGCCAAGTTCTGACCACTCTCCGAAATCTCCTCCTGCTCCCTCGACCGGAGCAGCGACTCGATGAACCGGAGAGGGACCGCGACCCGGTTCTCTATCGTGACCCGCATGCGCAGACTCGTCCGACCCGAATTCGAACGGTCCCGAACCATCCGGGTCGCGAACTCCGAAATCTTGCTGAACATGCCTTCCTCGCCGCCGACCAACCGCTTCACGAACGCGCCGTCGTCTCCGTCGTTAAGGTGGCGGGGTTTACCCCAGTAGAGGTTCTCCAAGGGGCGGAATGGGATAGCGAGGAGGACGAAGGCGTCTCTCAAGGCGGAAACGACGTCGTCCGACCCGGACCCGAATTGGTGAAGTGGGCAATCCAGCTCGTGAGTGGAGTTGTGATCTGGGACGGAGGTTGCGCTGTCGGAGTTACAGTGGTACCTCCGTACGACGTTGAAAACGACGGTGAGTTTTGGGGAGGAAAGCCTTTGGTCCGGGAAGTATATACTTTCGGCGTAAACATACACGTGAGAGCTCCCGTTCAGATTTGATGTTGTAGCCATTATTACCGTACTAGAGTAATGGAAGAAGCTTTAGTATGTAGTCTAATCGTTTAGGACTCCTTGGTTTAATTACTAATGTTTTGATCTCAGATCACATTCCTTTACTCATTAGTATTATGGATACACTTACCTCAATCGATTTTTTTGTGATATGGATGATTAGTGCTTAAATTAAGAGATTATCCAAAGAGTAAATAGGAAATACAATTGAGAGATTTTGTTTCCTTTTCCGTATCCTCCTAGATTTTATTTCCTTTTTCTTTATTTTCCATGACTAATGGAAAACAAATTAAGCAAAAAAAAAAAAAAAGTTGAAATTTACGTCTAAGAGTTTTCCACTAACATTAATTAATTACGTACTGACAAGTTAACGAGTAGAAAATTTAGGGTGAGTTAAAGTCTTAGAAGACCTAGAAAAATTAGAGTGTTTATGCTCCACTAAATAAAACAAGCTCTTATGAGAATTTAATAAAACACTAGTGATTTTTGAGTCCTAAAAAAGTTTTAGATGCCATATCGAAAATGCCTTTGATATAAGTAGATTGGCTTAACTAGCACAAAGTATAATGAAAGTAAGCTGATTCTTTTTCCATACATCTCATCTAATGGGCATAGACGAAGCCAGTATTTATTATGATCAGTATGGGCTTATGATATGGCCGGCGTGATTATGAGCCTTGAAAATATTGTATAATAACTTCGTTATCAAGAATATTAAAGATGTTTTTCTCCACACATACAAGTAAATTGTTGTTCATCCATTGACGACTCATTCTATTGCGTAGCCAATTTTTGACAAAATTCAAAGAAGAAAATACTCTTTCCACTGTAGCAGTAGCAATTGATAAAATTAATACTAACGTTATGAGCCGATAACTAATGGATATACATTTATTTTTCCTGTATCAACCATTTTCTTTGCAAAATCTCTATTTTCTTGTTTTTCTTTTTTTTTTTTATATTCCAATTCGCAGCTTTTATTTGATATGAGCTAAATCTGAGTCTTGACTTATGGATTATTTTCCTCTCTTTAAGTTACTTATCTTTTTAAGTTTTAATTATCAACACAATACTTTAGTCCATCACACTTTGAAATGGGGTCTTATAATGTTTTTTTGAAATGGGCTATATAAATTTAGTTTTAATTTTTCTACTTAAAATTTATTTTTCTAGCTTTTTTAGATACAAAATTATTAATTAAATTTTTGTATTCAATATTGACTAATATATCTTATTTTATAGATAATATAGTCATTCAATCTTTCTTGTGACATTGTAGATCGAAAGTAAGATTTTAGTATTTTTAATTTAGAAAAACTCGTTTCTGTAGAAGCAACTGTTATTAAAATAGTTAAACAATATTTTGTATGTAATAAAAGCATTTAGAAAGGAATCTACTCTTCTTATATAATCGAGTATTTCAATTGGGCTAATTAAATTCTTTTAGAAAATTTCTCTTAGTACTCTTAATTCAGAAAATAAATCTAAACTGTCAATATCAGAATCCTCACTATGTTTTAGCATATGTTCAAGACTAAGACAATAACTTTTTAAATCATCATCATCTAAGGACTTTAATTTTAAAAAATCAAATAAAAATCCAAAAATATTTTCATATACTTTAAACTACTCAAATCTACTTTTAAGAGAATCAATTGCTTGATCTATTATGTAAATAAAATCATTAATTCTGAAAGACTCCTCAGTAGATTATATTATTCTTTCATTATTAAGATTCTCATCAAATTATATTTTTCTACGAATTACTCGTTTTTCATGAAATTTAGGTTCTATTTTCATTTCATTTGCAATTTCTTTAGTTGAAATCATAGCTGATGTAAATCTCTATACTTTTCAAAAAAGAAAGAATACCTTTCAGTTAGTCTATAGCAGCATCAATTTGCATATCCGTATTTTGTAAGGTCTTACTAACTGAGTTAATAGCAAATAATATATCATATCAAATAGTCATACTCAATAAAAATTCAAAATTTTCTAACTCATACATTGCTAGACATTTAGCTATTCACTTTTTATTTTGGGATATTCACTAGTTTCAATTAGTTTAAGCAAAGCATCTCTTACTTTTGGAGCTTGAAACTTAATTACCTTAACACTTTCATTATGACTTTCTCAACGTGTTTTTGATAATGATTTGACAGTCAAATTAGATATATCATTTTGGTGAAGAAGAGAACAATGTATATATATGTTGTAAAACTCAAAAAATGTTATAGCTCTAGGACAAGACACCGCTATATCGCAAATTACAAGACTAAGATTATGACAACCATAAGGTATATAAAATGCTCAAGCATTTATCTCTAACAATCTTTTTTGTACACATTGTTGCTTCCCTTTCATGTTAGATCTATTATCATATTATTGTCCTCTTATGTCACTAGTATCAAGTTCAAGCTTTTTAATTACATTTACAAGTTCATTAGAAGGACTTTTTCCTGATGTATCATGTACTACTAGAAATTCTAAAAAATATTCTTCTACTTTTATTGGACTTATTGCAATATTTACACATTTTAAGATAAGAGACATTTGTTACTGATGACTTACACCTGGAGTACAATCAAGTATAACTGGAAAATATTTTGCATCTTTAATCTTTTTTAAGTATTGATTTTTTAACTTCGAGAGATAACATTTGTATTAGCTCATTTTGGATATTATATCCAAGATAATGATTTTGAATTTCACCATCTTGTATACATTGAATATGTTCTTGCATTATTGGATCAAATTCAGCAATCATTTCAATTAGATTTAAAAATTTTCCATTGTTATGTTGATATATCTTCTCATTTTTTCCACGAAAAGCTAAATTATTTTTAGCTAAGTTCTTTACAACAATAATAATTTAGAAACTTTTTCCAATGTTCTTTTTCTCTATTAATCTTTTCTTGAATATTTTTGTCAATTGTCTTATTCTTTAACAATCTCAATTCTAAATCAATCCAAGCACTCATGTTCATTATATACTTATTAGTTGTTTCATGACATTTAAGTTTACTACTAAGATTTTTCCAATCATTGGATCCTTTATTACTTAATTGACTTGTGCTATGTTTTGTGTTAAATAACTCGCAACAAAAACAATATACTTTATTAAAATCTTTTGAATAAACCAACCATTTTCTATCATGTTTTCTCTATTTTATAATTTTCGTATATAATGTATAAAGAGAAATGCCTAGAATTTTTGTCTTTTGGAAAATTTATGTTATTTTCTCGAATTGGACCTTTTTCAACTAATAAATCTCTTAACTTATCATCAATAATAATATTTTCCCATCTTCCTGAGTCAAAAATATATGGAGGAACGCTATGTAAATTTTGATTGAGATCTTCACTTTCTTCACCTATTTTAGACTCTTCCACGTATTCTTAACACTTTTTGCTTGTGTTTTCATCATTTTTATTGCTTGTAAAAAACTTATCAAGAGCACTTTTTTGAGATTCAATCAATTTTTCTACTCTTTTTTTTCCTTTAAGTTTCTCATAACCGGATTAATATTTTCTATTAGACATTCTGTGATTATGAATTCTAAGTATTATTGATAATTAAACTATATAAAAGATAAACATCCTAATAACAAAAATATAATATCTTAGATTCTTACAAAGAACAACTATAATGAAAATTGAAAAATATAATGACTAATTTAAATTTCACAAATAAAATTAATAATAGACTTTTATATTTCACGAATCTCAAATAAAATAAATAACAACAATTGAAGATTGAACCTGAAACTTGAAGTAAAAAGGTCGGATTCGGTAACTCGGTTGGTCCTCTTTTCTCTTTTTGCACTTGAAAAATAGTGATAGAATTTGAGAGATGTTTTGAGAGAATCCAAAAATGAGAGAGATGAGCAATGAAAGGATATAGCTAAAAGTCGACTCGGAGGTAATAGAGAGATGGGAATCCGATAATAATAGAGAAGTAATAGCTAAGCCTAATTAAAGCCTAAACTTGCACGCCAAGGTGAGTGTTTTATGGGCAAGACATGCTTTTTTCTTCTAGAGATAATTGGCATTTTATTATTATTTTTTAACATTGGACACATATGAGATATATATGGCCGATAATATTGTTGTGAGTGGATGGAGAGAGTATTAGAAAAAAAAAAGTTTAAGCCTTTCTTTAGTTAAAAGTAGGCATTTTTCATATCTTTTTTCTACTAGTGGGTTTTGGTTTTTAGGAGACCCTAGGCAATGGCCTTAGTTTCCTAGTTTTGGAGCCGGCCTGGCTATGCTATATTGTGAGTAGAAGAGTTTTGTTATAATATTGACTAATTATATAAGGATAACACTACACATCCTAATTTTTGTACTAATTTTTTTGTACTGGCACATGTGGTAGGTAAGTTGTCACAAACTAATTGGTGTGTTAAAACTTACAACAGATAGATTAAACGTTATCACCAATTGAGTGGTGACAAATCACATGCAACATGTGTTGGTATTAAAAATTTAGTATAAAAGTTGATACCTCAAGCATTATCTATTATATAAATACTACAGATTTCTAGTGGAGAGAGTCTTACTAATAATTGATGGAAACATAAATACAATATCTATATGTGTACATGATTTGTTATTGTTTGAAAAACGTAAATACAATGTCTATATGTGTACGAATCAATTGGAATTGTTTTAAAATAAATTTAATTAGGTGATCACGCGTGGTGGACGTAATTGAAGCCCATTTTAAATTCTAATATTGAAGAAATAGTGTATATCGAATAAAATAAACTTACGAAATAACTAAGTAGCGTACAAATAGAGTTCAAAAGGCTACGTAAATTGGTCACAATTCACAAGTAGAATATTAAAAAATCTTTTTGTGAAAATGCAGTCTTTAATGTACAAAATAAAGACTCAATTAGCTACTCATTAATCTCAACTGGCAACATTTTCCCTTTTTGTTCATTGTTTTGTAGCTCTCTTTTTTTTTTTTTTTAAGGTCCAATATCTAGATGAAACTCAATCTTTATTGATTTCTCATAGTATCGTAACTAACATTCTTTACTCAAATGACTCTAAAGAACTTATCAATACCTGGAGATTTAATTTTGAGGTAGACAGACCTTTAGGTCAAATTTTTCACGTAACATAATCAAATTTTCCCCACCACATTTTCTTGTGAGGAATATCTTCACCAATTATTTTCATTTGATTAAGTAGCTCTCTAAATTTAGGGGAGTATTCTTTATACAGCCATTATCCTTGATTCTCATATTTTGAAAGTCTTTTCTCAGAGTTTGAAGTTCAATGTCTCTTACCTTTGAATCTCTCAAGAATTCTTCTTGTAAAATTTCTCAAGCATGTTTAGCTTTAGATATCCTCAAGATTCTTTAGAAAAATATGATCAGTAACGACCTTGTGCAGCAACGTAAGTGCATTTTGCGCATTCAACTAGTTGTTCTCAAAATTCTTGGGAAAATATGATTAGTAACAAACCTTGTGCATCAAGGTAAGTGCATTTGCATTCCCTAGTTTTTCTTCCTTCAACTTCTTTTGCTAAGCTTCAGTCAACGTTGCTACGTTGACTCCTGATCCCACTAATCAACTACTATCAACGAGGTGGTCTTCATCTAGCTTCATGTACTAGAAATCATAGTTTTCTCCATAAAAAAGGGAATATATGGCTGTTGGACGTTCAGACTTGAACATGAATGCTGGCCATGATTTTTCTTATTAAAACCTCTTTTTTTCCTTTCATTTTTTGAGCCCTAACCTTCCTACAAACCCTGCCACAATGTGTTGGCTATATAATTTCAGCTTAGAAAGATGGCTAAATGCACAATTTTTATTACTAAAAAAACTAAAACTGCAGCAATTTTAGTAAAATTAATACAAGAGAAAGGAGCAACAGTACCTTTTTGGCAAAAAAGAGCGGCTTTCATCCACTTGCTGATCAGATTTTTTCCAGATCCTAATACATAAAGGAAGTAGAATCTTCTTTAATACAGTTGATCTTTTTAAGTCTCAGCTCTATGCAGCTATACATTTACACATAAACTAAATTAACAAAGTAAATAAAATAATTAAGCAGTATATAATAAACGTCAACAGTACTGAAAATACCTAGTCTTTAATTTGCAAAATAAAGACTTACTTAGCTACTAATTAATCTCAATTGGCAACTCGAAACGACAGATTGGACAGCTATGATGGTTCTGCAACCACTTTTCAATACATTCGCCATGAAAAAGATGAGAGCAAGGCATCCGAGTCAGCTGGGACCTCCCCTTCAACTCTTCCAAGCAAACCACACACGTCAGCACCTCCAACGAAACGACATCGTCGTATCCCACCTTCTCCAACGCCTCCACCGACGCTTTAGCTGCCGGAGCCACCCTGAACATCGCCGCGGCCTCCGCCTCCGATTCCCTCATAACCCTTTCAATATCTCCCTCGTCACCAAACCATGACAAGTACCGTTCTGTATACGTAGCCTGTTGCTCTAACATTCCAATAATAGCTCTCTCGTCACCAAACCATGACGCGTACTCTTCTATAGCCCGTTGCTCTGACCGTACTTCAATAATATTATTAGCTCGCTCGTGATCACCAATCCATGACGACTCTTCTTCTTCTTCTTCTTCTGATTCTGACTCACTGATCATGCTTGGAACCGGAAGCGGGATCACTAAGAAGACCCGGTTCTCGATCGTGACCCGCATGCGGAACCCCGTCCGACCCGAAACCGACCCGGACCGAACCATCCGGCACGCGAACTCCGAAATCTTGCCGACCATGTCGTCCTTGCACCTCAGCGACGTGTGGATCCACCCGCCGTCTCGGTTGGGAAGACGGCGGCGGCGGCTGGGGGGACGGGACCCCCAGAAGATGTTCTCCAACAGGAACGGTACGTCGACGGCGTCTAACATGCCGGAAACGACGCCGTCGGACACCGTGGAGGGGGTGGAAGACCTGAACAGGTCGAGTGGGCAGTTGAACTCGTGGGTGGAGTCGTGGTCGCTTTCGAAGGTATCCATGTGAGTGTCACTCTGGTACCTCCGTACGACATTGAAAACGAAGGTGAGTGTTGGGGACGCATGCCTTTGGTCCCGGGAATGAGTATCCTCTGCGTAGACATGTACCTGAGAGCTCCAGCAGTTCGGGTCTGATGAAGCCATTAGTACTAACAGAACTTTGCTACTAGTAGTGGAATGGCCTTTGATTAATGTGCATGTGTGGATATATATATATATATATATATATATATAGTTTTTATAGTCGGTTTAGAATTATGTTTCTTGATACGTAATTATCCACTATTTATTATTATTTTTTTCTCCAATTTAGATTTGGCGATGTCCTGTTAAATCTTAAATTAGGAGTCTTAATTTTAATGTATGGTCTCAAAGCAACCACGGCGTCTAGTCATATTATAATTATTTATGTATACTAGGAATAGAAAAAGTTTAATTCTTATATTTTTTTATTTAAAAAAGAAAAGTAAAAAAGGTTGTTTTCTAATCCCTATTAGAAATTTATGAATAGTAAAACTAAGCAACTCATAATTACTCACTTGAGAAATATTTTGATATATTATTATTTTTCTTGATAAGGACTGTTAACTGAGAAATTAATTAGTATAAGAGTAAATAGAAAAATAAGAAAAAGGAGGAGGTATTTAGCAAAAATTATTCATCTAAATAACAAAAAAACCCACAAACTGCTGTAGAGAGATCATCTGGTTAATAATTAATATCCTGTAGAGAGAATCTTATTAATAACTAATCGAAAATTTGCGATATATTTAGTTAACTATTTACGTCATCATTGATAACCACCGGCACCCCACTGATTTTTAAGTAGAAAAAGAATGGTGAAATTTCAGAAAAAATAAATAAATTGATCAAAACTACACACAAAAAAAAAAAAAAAAAAAAGAGTTAAATTCTCAAAACTCTGACCAATCAAACCTCAGTTGGCAACTCGAAACGACAGATGGGGCAACACACGAGAGCAAGGCATCCGAATCAGCTGGGTCCCACTCGACACCTCCTCCGTGCAAACTATACACGTCATCACCACGTCACTTGAGAGAAGCTGAAGCTCGTCGTCGTATATGTGAATTCCTCCATTGCCTCCACCGCCGCTTTATCCGCCGGAGCCACCCTGATCACGGCCGCCTCCGCCGCCGACTCCCTCAAAACCCGTTCCACGTCTCTTTCTCTTGACCAAACCTATAGCCGACTGATCAGTCTGACTTCCTCCCATGCGTAGAAGCGCAATCATCCATTCCACAAACCCAGTCGGAATCCTGAGCGTGACCCGCCTCTCTATCGTGACCCGCATGCGGAGCCTCGTCCGACCCGGCCCGAACCATCCGGGTCGCAAACTCAGAGATCTTGCTGGCCACGCCGTTCGACGGCGTGGCGGACCCGTTGTCAGGGAGGCGGGGATCCCCCCAGCACATGTTGTCTAACAGGGAAGGGTATGCGGACGGCGTCTAACATGGCGGAGACGGCGCCGTCCGAAACAACCGGGTCGGTCGACCCGAATTGGTCTGCAGGTGGTGCAGGTAGTGGGCAATTGAATTCATGCGTGGAATCGTGATCGATGACGTGGAGTGGGATAGAAGTGCCAGCGTGGTACCACCTCCGTACGACGTGGAAAACGACAGTGAGTATTGGGGATGCATGTCTCTCTGGTCTTCTCCTAAACCGAATGACGTATCTTGATCCTCTTCTTCTTCTGCGTAAACATTTATGTGAAATCTGCGGTTCATATTTATTATTAGCGTTAATTACTACTACTTAGACTAATAGTAATGGAACTTTTTAATTACTTTGTGAGTGTATATATAAACAAAAGTGATCTAATAGCTTTGTTGTTAGATTAGGATTAATAAAAGTATGTGATAGTTTTGGAGTCCTATTTCAATCTAAATAAGGAATCTTTAAGTAGTTGAGGTTGTGTGTGTATTTTTTTTTTCAAGGATTGTTAAGTCAAACAACTTACAAGTAGGGTACGTATATGTTACGAGAAATCTTTTCTTTCTTTTTTTTTTTTGGGGAACGAGAATTTTTTTTTTTTTTGATAAGGTTATATATTACTAATTTTTTTTAATAAGGACTGTTACTTGAGAAATTAGTGTAAAGAGTAAATGAATTAATTAATTCGAGTGATTTTGTTTCCTTTTTTGTATTCTCTACGATCATCAGTAGGATTTATCTTAGTCTCTTCTCCATCATGCGCGTGAGTCTCTCGAAAACTAAATTAAAGAAAAATAGGGTGAAATTTAAGTCTAAGAGTTTTCCACTCTCAATAAAGTACTGATCAATTATGTAATGAGAGAAGATTCTTTCCCAATAACTTACGGGATTCTGATTTATCTGCCGCTACAAATCAAACACAAACTGTTATTTCCCAATAACGAGTTTTTTTCTTTTTTTTTTACTCTTAACTTTTAAATCTGCGATTGAGTTTTAATGAAACTTTTATTATCCCCGTAATGTCATTATAAAATGTCATTTTATAATGAAAGCTCGAAAGCTCTCAAATCATGAACTAAAGAGGAATGTTAAAACATACCCTTTTTTTATCCTCCCTAATCTCATAGACACGTTAATTCTATTATCTAATTCAATATTTTAATAATGTAATAAATTATAATAGAATCCACGTGTCAAGCAATGAGTCTGAAAGAGTATAAAAGAGAGTGTAAAAGAAAGTACTATTAGTATTCTTCTAAACTAAAATATTCTTTACAAAATAAGTTTTTCACATGTAGAAAGTTGAATCCAAAAGAAAATACATGATTTTAGTCGATCTGAACCTTGTTGTCATGATTTTCGAAAAAAATCTCTATTAACTCAGACCGAGTTGAGTTCAACTAGATTCGACAAGATTATTCAGGGTTTTTTTTGTGCCATGTCCATAAAAAAAAGATAAAAATAAACAGAAAAGAAAACTAAAAAAAAGGAAGAGGTTATTCAGCAAAGATCGGGTTAGGAGAAGGGGTTTTTTTTTTTTTATTTTTAAAGTGGAGCTTAACTAATGACCACCGCTTACTATAAATTTAAAGGAAAATAACACACACACATTCTACCAAGATTTGAACCCCTGACCCCCCCAAAACTCACACACACAACCCTCAAATCTTGGACCAACTAAGCTAGCCCCAGTTGGCTGGGTTAGGAGAAGGGGTTATTCATCTAAATAACAAAAAATATATCGTTACAGTGACCAATATAGTATAAACAGCACAAACTGCTGTAGAGATTATCTTTTTTTTTTTTTTTTGATATTGTAGAGATCATCTTATTAATGGTTAACATACACTACAAAATTCCTGTAGAGATGTAATCTTTTTTTCTTATTTTTTTAAAGTGTTGTAGGGAGAGAATTTATTATAATAACTAATAAAGAAATTGCTATTGAGTTAACTATTTACGTCATCATTGATAACCACCCTACTAAGTTTTAGGTAGACAAACAATGGTGAAAAAGGAAAAGGAGCATTTGAATAAAAACTGACTCCTTAACTAAATAATATTAATAAAAGCGAAAAAACTTAATTACAGAGGATAAAAATTTTAAATTCCTCAAAAGAAGAAGACAAAAAGTAGATCACAAATACAAGAATGACAAATTGTGGACTACCATAATTTTCTAAGAGAAAAAGATAATAAAGAACACCATCAAACAATTGTATTCACATGATACTAGACTACGTTCTTGATTGCTAAATTATTATTCCAACACTAAATGAGACCCATGCCCACTGAAAAGAAAATAAGTCCACTCACATTATTACAGATCTAATTCTAAAGAAAAATTCTCAGATTCAAGATCTAGAAAATGAAATTAAAAACTCACATGGATCAAAAATCAAGTGATACGAAATTCACACAAACGTGGTATTACTACCAAATCTAAATATGGATTTATTAAAAGAAAAATCTCATTCGTAAAGGAGATCAGGAAGGATAAAATAGGAAGAAAAAAGAGTTGGAGAAAGAAATCGAAACATTTTCTCTTCTATGGCTTATTGTAAGAGCCACGACAAATGTTTTTTCCAGAAAGAAAGGGAATGGAGGATATGGTTTTTTTTTTTTTTTTTTGAAGGAAAGGAAAAATAAATTGATCACGAGTACACAAAATAAAATGAAATAAAATAAAATAAAGTTAAATCCTCTCAAACTCTACTAAATTAAATCTCAGTTGGCAATTCGAAACGACAGATGGGGCAAGTATGACCATTCTCCAACCACTCAACAATACA
>JXTC01000332.1:0-14936 GCA_002914845.1 Trema orientale
TATCATAAGTTGAAATTGAATTCAACAACAGCTAAATCTACAATCTTGAAAGGATAAAGTTCCAAAAATTATATTTCCTTGAATCTTGAAGAAAATTAAGAGGGAATTCATAAAATTATTTTAGATTATCAGTAACTATGAGAGAAAGAGGGGCAAAGAAAAAGTAGAAGATCTCTGTGTGCTTTATAGGAGAATGTTAGGAATATATAGGTGTTGTGTGGTTTTTTACCACCACAAATAGTTAACCTGCCTAATCCCAAAAAAGACAACTAGCTAACTGAAGAGGAGATAATTACCCATTATTGTGTAGTCATCTAATCTCAATATTATATTGTATTTTATTATGTAGTTTCCTATTCACAAAATTGGGAAACCTGAAACCACCCTCATCTATATAAAGGGAGCTCAGTCTCATAATTTGATAGTTCACACAATAACTGACAGTCATCTCTGTCAATTAATTCACTATATACTTTCTCTGTAATTCTCTCTCTCTAATTCTCTCTTTGCTCTCACCTTGAGACTTAGAGAAACTCTTGTAATTCTCCAGAAAATAGTGGAGAACAGTTAACGTAGGCTCATCTTTTTTGGGGCTGAACCACTATAAAATTCTTATCTCCTTATTTACTTTGCTTTATCAATCCTTTTCACACACAAGCCACATCTCGCAATTTCTTATATTCATTGTTGACAAAACCTCCGTCAACAATAGGTTTTAGTTTTTTAGGGTTTCACGTAACGTTTTTTTAATTTAATAAATTATTTTCAGTAGTTTACACACTCATACACACGTTCTGATTCTTTTGAATATACATATTTGTAATATAAAAATAACATGATTCTTTTGAACATACATATTTGTAATATAGAAATAACATAACTGTATTTTTTTTAAATATAAGTCTAGATATATTAGACTTGATACAGTACGGAAAACTTTTCCGTTTCTTTTTCTTTTTCTTTTTTTAACGTTAAACTACGCATAAATCTTTTATATAAGATAAAAACGTAATGACACGTATACATATAAGTAATAGTGGCCACTTTTTTTTCTGTTATTAAGACTCACATATATAACCAATATATATATATAACCATAATTATGTTTAATAATAAAAAAAGATATAAATATCTCTTATGGAATTTACCCGTCCTTTATTTCTTAAAAATCTGTATGTATTATAATAACATATAAATCTAATGAGGACCTTCATCCTTTTCTTTACGTTAATTTTCTAAACTCATAAAATTATATTATATAATACAAACAGATATGTCTAATTCTAAAATTCGTGTTTCCTTATTCTTAAATACTATAACAAGAATATTATATATGTATATATAGAATTAATAAAATATAATAATGCATATATATATGTATAATAATAGTAATCATAGGAATATAAATTCATGTATTATATATCCTATAATAAATTTGGTAATGAACTGGTTTAAACAAAAGAAAAAACTAATTCATATTGAACTTAACTATCACATACAACAAGAAAGGAAAGATAAGATGATGGTTAATTCAAGTTGAATTCATGAAAGGGTTGTGGTCAATATGTGCGGGTATAATATTGATTCAATATTGGTGGCATCCATTGAACCCTTCGGTGCCGCACATATATACATAAAAAAAAAAAAGGAAAATTGGGAGAATAGGAGAGGGGACTCAATTATAAATACCCTTCTCCTCCAAACCATTCTTCATCCCATTTTAAATATCTCATCTTCCTTTTAAGAGAGAATTCAAGCCTAGGAATTCTTCTTAGTATCCCACCTACTTTCTCCTAATTGTTTAGAGAGAGTGTTTTCTCCTGTTTCAAGATAGAGAGGTTCATTTGTACTCTCTTCATATTTAAAGAGAAGTGAGTTGTAATCTTATTCCATAGTAAAATTCTTCATATCCTTGTTCGTGGACGTAGCCTAAATTGGGTGAACCACATTAAATTTTTTGTGCGCCTTATCTTTTCATTTTACTCAAATTTTTCAACTCGTATTTTAGCTGTGTGTTGTCACTTTCGCAAAAGCCGATCTCCTAATAGTGGTACCAGAGGTATTGGTTAGAGTATTGTTCACATATATGATACTATTCACATACAGTGAAACAGTGGTAACTGAATAAATCGTGGTAAACAAAAATAGTGACGAAATTCGATATTGAGAAGTTCGATGGAAGTAATTTCTCTCTATGAAAAATGAATATAAAGGCAAGAAAATATAATTATCTAGTAGTAATTGGAGAAAGACCTGCTGAGATTACTGATGAAAAAAAGTGAGACGAGATAGATAGCAATGCTATCGCTAACTTACATCTGGTGCTAGCATATGGAGTTCTGTCGAGCATTGAAGAGAAGAAGTCAGCTAAGGAGATATGAGATATACTGACAAAGTTATATTAGGCCAAGTCACTTCATAACAATTTTTTTTTGAAGAGAAGGCTTTACACCCTTTGAATGGCGAAATCAACAATGGTGACTGACCATATCAACATCCTCAACACTCTATTTTCACAGCTCACAGCAATAGAGCCTAAAATGAAGGATAATGAACATGCAGAAATCTTACTTCAGAGTCTACCTAATTCGTATGATCAACTCATCATAAATATGACCAACAATGATACAACTCTAGTTTTCAATGATCTTACTACTGTTGTTCTTGAAGAAGAAAATCAGCGTAAGAACAAGGAAGACATATTGATAAGTTCGCAACAAGCAGAGGCTTTGACAATGAGAAAGAAATCAACGAAACATGACCCCAGTAGGAATCAGAATCATAGTAGATTAAAGTCAAGAAATAAGAAGAATATCAAGTGTTATCATTGTGGCAAGAATGGGTACATCAAAAGAGAGTGTTGGCAACTCGAGCAGAATGAAGATTCCAGAGGGAATGACCCCGAGTCATTAAATACTCAGAGAAACGTTACAAATACTTCAAATTATGGAGAAATCCTATACAGCGAAGCATCAACGGTTTCTAAGGACAGAAGACAGCTCACTGATGTTTAGTTAATGGATTCGGGAGTAACATGTTATATGATTTCTCATAGAGAGTGGTTTCACACATATGAACCTGCCTCTAGAGGATCTATATTCATGGGTAATGATCATGTCCTAGAGATCGCAAGAATTGGTACCATCAAGATGAAAATATATGATAACATTGTTCATACTATTCAAAAAGTGCGACATGTGAAGGGCCTGGAGAAAAATCTATTGTCTTTGGTACAATTAGGTAATCTTGGTTGCAAAACTCGTATCGAGAATAGGATCATGAAGATCATGAAGGGCAGAGAAGGTTGCATTGAATCTGTACATGCTTAAAGGAGATACACTGATGGAAGCGGAGGCATCAGTTACTTCAACAAATTCTAGAAAAGAATCTACAATGATATGGCATCATAAGCTCGCTCGACCATATGTCGGAATGAGACTTAAAGATTCTCTCTAAACGAAGGTTGCTTCCTGGTCTCACAAAGGTATTTTTACCCTTTTGTTAGCATTGTGTCATGTGCAAGCAATATAGATTAAAGTTTAGTAAATCCAATTCTAAAAGTAAAAAAGTTCTAAACTTGGTTCACTCTGATGTTTGGCAAGCACCATTGATGTCCCTAGAAGGAGCTAGATACTTTGTGTCTTTTGTTGATAATTATCCAGGAGATGTTCGGTGTATCCTATCAAGAGAAAGGTAGATGCATTTTCAGTTTTCAATTCAAAGCACGGGTAGAGCTTGAATCTGAAGAGAAGATTAAGTATTTGAGGACGGACAATAGAAGGGAATGTACAAGCGACGAATTTGATAACTTCTATCAACAAAAAAGTATCAATAGGCAGTTTACAACAGCGTACACTCTACAACAAAATGGAGTGGCATAGCAGATGAACAGAACCTTATTAGAAAGGACAAGAGCAATGTTGAGAGCTGCAGGTCTACCCAAGATATTCTGAGTAGAAGCAGTCAAAACCATCTGTTATATGATTAATCGGTCTCTATCAACTATGATTGATTTGAAGACACCAATGGAGATATGGACTGGTAAGCCAACTGATTATTCTCGCTTATACACGTTTGGAAGTCCCATGTACGTGATGTACAACGCTCAAAAAATCACAAAACTAGATTAAAAGTCCTGAAAGTGTGTATTCTTGGGATATGCTGATGGAGTTAAGGGGTTTCGCTTATGGGATCCCATTTCCCATAAGTTTGTCATCGGCAAAGATGTGATTTTTTCAGAAAATAAACTACAAGAGAAGAGTGATGATATCAATCCAGAAACTACTATAATTTAGGTAGAAAAGTATGCTAAAGATTCAGATTCTTCTGAAGCAGCACCAAAGCACGAAGTAGAAGAACTAGTCGAGGAAGAGGCTTCTGAAATTTGTTAGTCAACTCGTGAGAGAAGACCACCGATGTGGTACTCAGATTATATCACTGAGAGCAACATTGCATACTGCCTTCTAACAGAAGATGGAGAACCAACAACTTTTCATGAGGCTATCAAAAGTCCAGATGTATCCCTATGGATGACAACAATGCAAGAAGAAATTTTAGCCCTTCACAAGAACAAGACATGGGATCTTGTTTCGCTACCACAAAGAAGAAAGGCCATTAGCAATAAATAGGTCTACAAGATCAAGCGTGATAGCAATAATCAAGTGGAGCGGTATCGTGTGAGATTGGTGGTAAAGAGATATACTTAAAAAGAAGGTATTGACTTCAATGAGATATTTTCACCTGTGGTTCGACTTTCAACAGTTAGAATGGTTTTGGCGATATGTGCTACGTTTAACCTATATCTAGAGTAGTTAGATGTGAAAACTGCTTTTCTTCGTGGAGAACTTGAATAAGAGATTTATATGCCCCAACCAGAAGGTTTTGCTGAAATATGCAAGGAGAATTTGGTTTGCAGGTTGAACAAATTTCTTTACGATCTCAAACAGGCACGGAGGTATTGGTATAAGAGATTTCATTCCTTCATCATAAGCCTTGGGTACAATAGACTCAGTTTAGACCATTGCACATACTTCAGAAGGTTTAATGAAGATAGTGATTTCATTATCTTATTATTGTACGTAGACGACATGTTGGTAACGGGCCCCAATAGAGATCGAGTCTGAGAATTAAAGGCACAATTGGCTAGGAAATTTGATATGAAGGACTTGGGACTAGCAAACAAGATTCTAGGGATATAAATTCACCGAGACAGAGGTAACAAGAAGATTTGGCTTTATCAGAAGAATTATTTGAAGAAAATCTTGTAATAATTTAATATGCAAGATTGTAAGCCAATTTCTATCACACTTCCTGTTAATTTTAAGTTATCCTCCGAGATATGTCCTAGCAATGAAGCCAAGAGGATGGAGATGTCTTGAGTACCGTATACATCAGTGGTAGGAAACCTAATGTTCACTATGATATGTACAAGACCAAATATTGCACAAGCTGTGGGAGTAGTTAGTCGGTACATGGCGAATCCTGGTGGAGAGTATTGGAATTCTGTGAAGAGGATTCTGAGGTACATCAAAAGAACTTCAGATGCTGCATTATATTACGGAGGATCAGAATTTACTGTTTGAGGATATGTTGATTTAGATTTTGAGGGTAATCTTGACAAATGAAAATCTACTACAAGTTATGTATTCATTCTTGTAGAAAGAGTTATAAGCTAGATTTTGAAATGCAAACTGTTGTAGCTTTATCTACGACAGAAGCAGAATACATGGTGGCTACACATGCTTGCAAAGAGGTTATTTGGGTTTAAAGGTTATTAGAGGAGCTTGGGCATAAACAAGAGAAGATTCATCTGTTTTATGATAGTCAGAGTGCCTTGCACATTGCAAGGAATCCAGCCTTTCATTCCAAGAAAAACATATAGGTGTTCAATATCACTTTCTTCGAGAAGTAGTAGAAAATAGAAGTGTGGACATAAAGAAGATCCACACAAAGGAAAACATAGCAGATGCTTTAACCAAACCAATCAATACTGATAAGTTCCAATGGTGTAGATCCTCATATAGCCTATCGAAAATGTAAGCAGAATGAAGATGACAAGTGAAGAAAAGAGAGATTTATCAAGTGTGAAAACATAATTAAAATCAAAGTCTTCAAGTAGGAGAATGTAGTCAATATGTGCGGGTGCAATATTGATTCAATATTTGCAGCCGCAATATTGATTCAATATTGGCGGCATCAACTGGCCGTGATCAAAGTTTACAGTACCAAAAATAAATATTATAAAAAAAAAGAGGAGAATAGGAGAGGAGACTCAATCTCTCCTCTAAACTATTCTTCATCCCATTCTCAACATCTCATCTTCCTTCTAAGAGAAAATTTAAGCTTAGGAATTCCTCTTAATGTCCCACTTATTTTCTCCTAAATTGTTTAAAGAGAGTGTTTCCTCTTATTTCAAGGGAGAGAGATTCATTTGTACTCTCTTTGTTTTAGAGAGAAGTGAGTTATAATCACCTTTCTATAGTGAAATTCTTCACATCCTTGTCCGTGGACGTAGTCTAAATTGGGTGAACTACGTTAAATCTTTTGTGTGCCTCATCTTTTCATTTTACCCAAATTTTCTTAACTCGTATGTTAGCTGTATATTGTCACTTCTACAAAAGTCGATCTCCTAGCAAGGGCAAAGTCTTAGAAGCAGAAATTACTTGCAAAAGTTGTTAAAAAACATTGTCCGATGTCATGATACCGATGACTTCCACATCTTTAACATCCTCTTTATAGAATGTGACAAAGCCATTTTTCGCTCTTGTAGCACCAATTTGTTGAACGGTTTACTTGTTTAACACTTCTGATTTATCACTATGACACAATCCTGCGCCTATTGGTATTTCTTAATTGTTGACAAAAGAATTTAAATAAAAAAGACAAAAAATTTCCATTGTCAATCTGTATTAGTGTACGTATATGAACTACATAGATTTACCAATACAGGAATATACATGATATATATATATGTATATACACATTTTAAAGTACCTTTTAGTGATACTATTACAGAACCCAGTAATTCGTAGATGCCTCCCAGGCATGGGAAGTTGAAAGACAAAAAGTGTAACATCATTCTGAATCTAAACTCACAAATCTAATTTTTGGAAGTGACGTCCAAGGAAAATATTGACTCAAATCGGTGTCATAGCCTCCTCTACCGTCTACACACCTTAAGTATTAAAGATACGTTATCATTTTCTTATAGGGTAAATTACAAAAAAAAAAAAATATTCTAAACATCTGCAATTTAAACCGTAAAGTTTGGACTCTATAAAATAATACTATAAGATTAAGAATTTCTGAAAATTAATATTCTAAGTTGACTTTTTGAATAACTCTAAATGGTAACAGACAATAATATCTTCAAATTTAAGTAGAATAATATAGACTAATATAGTTTTAATGGAGAGTGCTATTTTTTTTTATACTAAAATTGGTCAAAAAGTCAGTTCATGATATTAATTTTCAGAAATTCTTAATCTCAGGATAGTCTTTTGCGGAGTTCAAACTTTAGAGTTTAAATTGCAGAACACTCAAACTTTAAAGAATTTTTTTTTTTTTTTTAGTTCTTCCTTTTATCGTGCATTTAATTTGTAATTAGCCATAAAACCTTTCATCAAAGTGGCCGACTCATTGTAATGTCCACCCAATAAAACCATACCAAGTTTGTTAAATTTGCTTCATGTGTATTAAGATGTATAAAAGTAATTAAGGCAGCTTTGTATATCTGCTATATGGTAGAAGTATTCTGTTTATCAAAAACCGCTCTCCAACTCAACAGCCATTAATCCTTATAGTTTCTCTACGTAATGGCTACATGCATGAAATCATCATTCTAGAAGAGCAATAGAGGAAATGTATAAGTACTTTTTCAATATAATTGCCAAAAAAAATGGCAAAGTAAAATATATATATATATATTTTAAAAAAAGTGGGACTTAATTAATAATCTTTACTTATTACAAAAAATAAAAAATAAATAACTCGTACACCATTAGAGTCGTCAAACTCTCAACTTAATACCTAATCTCTATCCCACCCAACCCACTGAGTTAACCCTAGTAGGCCTAACATAAAAGAATGCTTATTTCTAGCTACCTTAACCGTGAAAACAAATGCTCCACGAATTATTGTTGTCTAATCATGCGTGATTTCACCACCTTTGCTAGCCTAAGCTGCGGGATGAGAAAATTAGAGAAACATAAGTTACATAACCAAGGTATATCTTCTAAAGCTAAAAGTTACAAGTGAGTTGGTTTGCCAACAAAGTCCGACATTAACAAAAACATGGGAATGAGAATGAATTTATAGGAGATTAGGCTACTCCTTTTCATTTAATAAGTTTTATCTTTTGAGATGGAAATCCTTGTTAGGCCTCGACCTAGAGAAATCAAGCCACTACAACCTAACCTTAACTTGGATCGTCTAGACCTCTTCTTGGTATTTCTTTTCACATTCAAATGGTTATTGTTTTTCATAAAAATGTCAAACCCAGTACACTGTCAAACGGGGGAATCTTTTTTTCTTTTTTCTCCAAATTATAATCTGGCTTTTATATTTCCGTTGATTTGTTGCATTTCGCTAGCTATTGTAGCTCTATGCTTTGATTTAGGACTTTTTCTCATTGATGGTTTGATGTTTCAAAACTGTGTTCTTTGGCTCGTCTCAATTAGAAACTTATCCCTTCTCTTTTTATTTCATGTGGACAGATTGAGGAAATGATTTTTGCCACATAATATTATGCAATGGAATTGCGTACTCAAGAGAAAAGAATGGGTTGCACCAAAAAAAAAAAAAAAAAAAAAAAAAAAAAAAAAAAAAAGAAAAATATAAAAAAAAAAAAAAAAAAAAAAAAAGAGGGGAAGTTTTAGTAAAAAGAACAGAAGCAGAGGCAAGGATTCTTATTTATTTATTTATTTATTTTCAAATGATGAGAAATCAGTTTACAATCATTGAATTTCTTTTACTCAATGTAGTTATAAAATTATTTCTTAGTGGAGGTTAGGAGAAGATTAACATTTTTTTTCCCAACAGAACGCTGGGGACTTGGGGATAAGCATCTTATATTAATTTGTCTTGTCACTCTCTTTTACTATATCAAAAATTAAGATGTATTAACTGCGCAAAGGCAAGGAGAAGAAGGATTTTTTGTTTTAATTTTTATCATAATTTTTTTTTAAGTTCTCTTTGACTATTTCATAGTTTTCACCCCGCTAGACAGAGCATGCAATTGTGTAATTTCTAGCAATTCCAACTTCTAAATCAAGTATTTCCTATACCAAACTTATCTCTTAATGATCTACATTGAACTGGGAGTTTTGAGTTATTGTGCAGTGCAATTTGATTTCTTTTGGTACAATGAGTATTGTAAGGTTCGGCTTCTAATATGGATACGTTTCTTGTTCATACATTTTTTTCCCATCTATTTTTGCATGCCCCTGAACTTTATGAGAAACATATGAGAATTTAACTCAAATGACTGGAACCACCAATGAAGACAGCTTTTGGGGACAGAGTAGAGGAATAAGATTCTTAATAGTTTGCGTAAGGAACACAATTATATTTGATTTGTTTGGAAGGAACACGATTATATCACTACCATTCTATGACTCCTACTAGGATGATAAGTCCTATGCATAACACACAAACTATGGATTCGTCTATAGGATAAGAAGTCCTATGCATAAACACAAAAAACTGTGTATTCATGGATAGTGTGGGTTAAAAACTGTGTATTCATGGATAAGAAGTCCTATGCATAAACACAAAAAACTGTGTATTCATGGATAGTGTGGGTTAAAAACTTCATATGTTAATCTATCACTGATAATAGTTTCAGCAGCTAAAAACTAAAAGTAACTATCCACAATAGTAATACATGCATTGCTCTCAATTATGTTTGGGTCTCGGATATGACCAAGACATAGAACTAATGCATATAATGGACTTCGCAATTAAAATTTAGTACTAAAAACGTTACAGACAAAAGACAGTCTTAAACTTCGTAATAAACTGATTTAGAAAACAAAAGCAAATGCAAAAAACTTCGTACTGAACTTAACTGATTGTGAAAGTGAGAATATATACGCACTAAAATGTACACAACCCATGCCATAGCTTTTTAATTAACAGAGACCATAACATGTGGCAGGAAGCATTTAAAAAAAAAAAAAAAGACGTGGCAGCAAGACAAATATGAGCACGCAACATAACGATCATTTTTAATTTTGCCCATCTGGAATTGGAATCATCTCTTATCGCCTGCAGAAGAGTCATGGGATTCCCTGGCAATCCTAACAAAAGGAGTATCATCATCCGTGGACCTCTTTGGGGTTTGCCCTTGCCTACTTTGACCTCCCTAAAGGATAATCAAAGATATATTCAGTGAACATTCTAGTTTTCTAACCAATTCACAGCAAGGAAATCAAAATTGAGAGGAAAATAATAGTATCTTCTAAAGTTTGTTTCTCAATATGTGATAAATGATGAATGGATTCAAAAAACTGGCGATACAAGGTGGGTTTATTATACACCCATTTGCAAATAACAGAAAAATAACTTATCGTTCTCTCTATCCAGTTTAATGTTCTCACACAGATGAGAGACACGGATAACAAAGGGGTTAACTTACAGGAGGCTTTGGACCAGTCAATCTCCGATTTGATGGAGCTCGTGCCACAGATGAAGCAGCAGCAGCAACAGCAGCCACACGTATCCTGAAGATGTCATTACCAGTTTCAAGTTAATCAATCAGAGTGTAAGAAAGAAAAACCAAGTGAAAACAGATCTCAACTATACCTTTTATGTACATCGATGTATACATCTGTCTCATCTACAATTTCCTCCTGCATTTGGGACGAAAATCAGCAGAAATCATGCACAAATAACAGGTACCATACATGTGCAACGAAATAATCTGGGATATGCTAACACAAAACTATCACATACAACACGAGAAGAAAAATTCTCAGTTTATTCGAGTTGAATGAAAAGGCAAAGTCTTAGAAGCATTCTATTGTTACAGTGGAAGCAGAATTTACTTGCAAAAGTTCTTCAAAAACATCCTCCAGAGTGATGATACCGATGACTTCCCCATCTTCGATATCCTCTGACAAACGTGGCAAGCCATTTGTTGTAACACCATTTTGTTGAATGGTTTGTTTGTTTGTCAAAGGCCTAGGAGCTTTCTCAATGTCAACAACAACACTACCTGATTTATCATCGTACTTTGTAAGCAAGGGGGTTGTCAAATGAGAAATTGCATTTGAGAATGTGTCATTCTCAATTTTCTCTCCATCAAAAGCAGGCTGAGGTTTTTTGCTCTTTCCTTTAACCTTCACTACAGCTGCCATATGACTACTTCCTTTCTGAAACTCATTAAGAATATCATACAGAGGCATGTCTGCCGGGACCCTGGATATCCATGCATAAGAAATTCATACCTTTCCAAAGAAAGCATAGCATATAAGAGATAACAAGGACAATAGGGCACACCTTGGAATTCTCCGAATGGAAACAGCACTTACTGGAGTCTCTGTTTCTGCCCGAACTGTGAGAAGATTTTTCACCTAAATCCCAGATAAAGGAAATTTAATTAAAAGAAGTAACATTCTATAATTAGCTGTATACTAATATCGGCATTTGTGATTTGTATGCGTGAATGAAAAATAAAGAAGAGGAGGAAACTTCCGAGATACGTTGTCAGTGTTTAAACCCACCAGCAAAAGACCAATAATGTTTTTTGGATTTCCAGAAAAGACAGGGACGCGACTGTGGCCACGTGCAAGAATTTTTCCGATTGCTTCCCTGCATTGTAAAAGACGGTACATCCAATATTAATCCTCCCAGGGAACAGTAGCCATAAACAATGGAGATGTCAAGGGTATATCTCAAATCAATGGAGATGTCATCTCACAGTCCTCCTTTAAACAAAGCCATAAAACAGAACTAAGATATTCAGCAAATGCAGTCAAACAACCTCTAAAAGCATACTGTGCTCAAAAGAAATTAAAAAAAAAAAAAGAGAGGGGGTGCGGGGTGGGGAAGAAAAGGGTCAAAAGAGTAGCAGACATCACATAAACAAAGCATACAGGAAATGCCCAAGTAAGGATAGGGTCTTTGGGCCATTGATGCGGCACACCCACTAATCACTATGGCACAACATGTGCCTCTTCTAATCCTTCATAGTTGGCAAAGCCCTAAAAGAAACAAATGATATGCATACAGTAAAAATAAAATAGACTAAAATTCCAAGGTCAATCAATCTGCAATAGTATATTTGAACGACAAAGATTTACCATTTATTTTGAATCTAAACTCACCAGTCTAATTTGGAAGTAACGTCCAAGGAAAAAGTTGATTCAATAGGTGTCATAGCCTCCTCTGCAGTCTACACACCTCAAGAAGCTTCAGTTATAATTTTATTGAATAAAAGATGATGCAACAAGCATAAATAAATAAGCTGACAAAAAGTAACATGTTCATATCATCATGCAGGTTGATATATTGTAATGACGAAAATCACACCCTTAAAGAATCAAAACATTTTGTTAAAGTTGATTCATATGTATTAAGATGAATAGAAGAAAGGCAGTTTTGTATATATAATATATACCGGAAGTATTCTGTTCATCAGAAACCACTCTCCAACACAAAGGCCATTATAGTTTCTCTACATAATGGCTACATAATATCTTCAACTTAGAAGAACAATACAGGAAAAGTATCAGAAGTTTTCATTGTAATTCTTAAGAAAAATTGTTCGAAGTACACATAAAGGAATGCTTATTTCATACAGTAGCTACCTTTTCCGTTAAATCAAGTGCTCCGCTGATTATTGTTGTCTCATCATGCGTGAGTTCACCACCTTTACCAGCCTAAGCCATGGAATGAGCAAATTAGAGAAACATAACCAAGAGATTTCTTCCCAAACCAAAAGAGTGAGCTCATGAGTTGACATATCATTTCTTGTTTGTGGTTGTTGTTCACGAGAAGTATATAGTCAAATCCTTGGACAGGTACAAGATGTGGCACATCATAGAGATTCGCAAATGAAGATGGATTACCTCTTGGCCATGGATGGAGACAAGGGCTTTTAACTGAGCTCGCCTAAACAAAACCTCATGATGCCCAAGTACAGCATCCAGAACCTGAAACCATGTTGGGTTCAAGAACTGCTTGATAGTTGTAGGAATTAACTGGTGATATAAGATTTAAGATACAAGAGCATTCGGCTCAGCATTCTCTATTTTAAGCACCATCTAGTTCTTAAAATGAAAATAGGGAGTTTGCACTTAAATTCATTTTTGGATCATGGCATCATCCTCAGGTAGGCAGTAAGCTATTCTGTTTCCAAATAAAACAAATTCCTTCTTAAAGCAAGAATTTAAGGGCCCACAACAAATAGAAGAACTAAGCAGTAACGTAAACCAAATCAGTAGATTTCCTTACATCAGTGTATCTCATTCCGGAAAAAAGATACAATCAAATGGAAACAGGGTGATGCTTGCTATTCATTTGGCATACCCAATATATGACGATGTAAACTAAGCTCCCTAAAGAAAAATTTAAGTTCGGTGCTAAACTCCTACCTTTCCAATTGGATAGGAGATTGGATAAGTAATTATCATCAGAACACGGACAAGCCCCACAAAATTTGCGCCAACGGACAACCCATATCTTGAGCATATAGCTTGTGGAATTATCTGATCCAACATGGTAAGACATAAGTTAGTCCCCTTCAAGGCTAGATAATTGCATTGCATGTGAAGTTGTAAGAATTGGAAACACGCTGTACCTCTCCAAAAGCTAGGACAAAGGTCACAGACAGCAAAACCGCAACAAAGGGGTGGAAAATTTTATCAAGATAGATTGGAAGCGCCTGCAGAAGCAAGAGTCGAGAACAGGGTAGAGATATCAATGCAATGTTATAGATGATTCTCCTCCTTTTTCTTCTCCAGCCACTAGCAAAATTTTCCTCATATCTCCAATGAAATTCATAAACGTTTATTTAATCAAACAAGTGAAAAAATAAACTCGAGCCCTTCAAACACGGCAACAGACACTTATTTATACTGTTATATACGCCTCCCATTGTAGCAATTAGATTAATATTCCTTTCTCACATGTTTTCACAGACAATTTAAGTATAACGATATTCCTGAACACGAAAGGGTACACATTAAATTTTTTTCTTTTTTAAAAATGTAATTATTCGTCTTTTGTTAATATATAAGCGACCAAAAGATGCTTATACTTCATTTATAATTACAAACCCTTAGAAAAAGTACATCTTGTCCTCTTGTTAAAACAAAAATAAACCCATTTCGTGATGCTCTTAGAGATCACAATCATACATATATTGACCTGTATTAAACTCAATTAAGCCCTAAATTTACCTCCATGGCACAAGCATTGCAAAGAAGCAAGGTAACCAAAAGCTGGTGCTGCTTTTGCACCACTGGTAAGATAGCAGCTGCACATTAAATTTTTTTTAAAAAAAAAATAATAATAAAATTTAAAATTTAAAAAAAAAAAAAGATAAACCCAACCAAAAACGAGGAATTAGCCGTGAAATTAATTAAATTAAGCTTTAATTATCCCCGAAAAACCACGAATTTCTTCTTCGACTAATTTATTCAATTTTCAACAAATTTAAAATTTTTTCTTTGGAATTGACGGACCGGCTTGCTTTTTCTCGGTGGAGGTACCACTACGCTGGAGGATCTCGAGCTCGACGAGATTGAGGGACATCAAGCCCAGAGTGAGCCCGGACATAATCCCGGCGAACAGGACCAGTAGGCACGAGACCCCGGCGTAGACGAACCACCAAGGCGTCCCGAACGCTATGTCCTCGGCCTCGAACACCAGGTCGTTCGTCGAGACCATCATGGTCCGAGCTAGGGTTAGCGCATTCAGCAACAACACCATTG
>JXTC01000332.1:14955-46550 GCA_002914845.1 Trema orientale
TTTCGGTTACAGCAGAGACACAAGACAGAAGAAGCAGACTGAGATTTCAGAGAGAGAAGGAGGAGATTTTTTTTTTTCTCCCTTTTGTCTTTGCGTCTCTTTTGACCGTTTGACTAATCAGAACCGTTGATTTATTAGACCTAAAGTAGAATTGCGTTGACTCAATGAATTCGACGGGTGAGGATTATGAATGTAATGGAGACGATTGTAGGAGATTTAACTTAATTTATTGTATATACTTGTGTAGTAGATATAGTCTTAGGGATTTGTAAGAAAAAGTGTGTTCATGACAAAGCGACACACACTCGGGTTAAGTGGTCCTTATTTTATTTTATTTTATTTTTAATATTTCCCTGTCGTCTAATACGTGTGATTTGATATAATATTGATATAAACCCTTTTTTAAAAGTCAGACTTTTTCAACTTGATTTACATAATTGGACCAAAGTTTTCTCTTTTTGTTAAATACTATGATATAAGAGGAAAGGGACCCGGATCTTTGTCAAATTTAAATCAAATAATAAATTGGGTAACGAAATATAATCAAATAATACCAACTACCATAAAGAGCATGAAACGCCTTTTCAAAAAAAAAGAAAAGAAAAGAAAAGAAAAGAAAAAAAGAGCATGAAACACAAACTTAGCTTTCCTAAAATTAAAAAAGAAATAAAGATTTAAGAGCATGAAAAGCAAGGGAAGTTTTATAAGCAAATTTGGGAAATAACTTTGGAAGAGTTGACGAAAATGGAGCACAACAACAGATGTGGAATAATTTATTTTTAAAAATAATTTGTTATTCTGATTTCTAAGTTAAAATTGTTGACTTTTCTATATAAAGAAACAATTACGGCTTATGAGAAGAGAAACAAGGAAACGCTCAATAAAAGCCGAAATATAAAAAAAAATTTGACTAGGAAAAGGCCCAAACTCAAATGGTAAGTAAAATGAAAAATTAGGGATTCTTTTATAAATAGCAGTTCCAAAATTCAACTCTTAACCTGTAGAAGATAAATAATTAGTTTAGAAATACAGTAATTCTGTACTAAAATACCCCTATAGTTAGCAGACAAACTTCAACTAGTTGTAAGAAAATTATGAGTAAATTTGAAACTTTACAATCCACTCAACAAAAAAAAAAATTTGAAACTTTACAATAAAAAAATTATTACAAAACAAAAAATATATATATTTTAAAAAAATGCCTAGGTAAAACTACTACTCGGCCTAATGTCCTCGATAAATTGCATATGGGCTTCAAAAGATTACTGGAATCACAGGGCTTTGTGCAAAATATTCGAATTTTAGATTTCTTTAAAACAAATGTATGTCTCCAATTATTGTAACAAAATGGTCGGCATTTTATAAAAGTGCTTTCCTAAAAAGACTATTTTGTGAATAGACCCAAAATGACCACAATGTAATTACGATATAGGAAAAGAAAAATGAAAATGGGAAAACTAGACCTTTGAAAAATGATCTTTCATAAAAGGCATTTTTTTAAAACTCTTTATAAAATAGCATTGTTTGTGTTGTCAAGTAGGTCGAATTATAGCTTAAAAGAATTATTTTGCATGGAATTGAAAATATAGGCTTTTCATTAAAAGTGTTAATGTAGAAAGACTAATTTGCAAACAGACTTAGAAAGAAAAATAGCACTTCGAGCAACTCAAATATAAAAAAAAAATTAGGGCACACATCTCATACAACAAAGAGGACTGCTATCCTTAAAACCTACTGCTTACAAAAATTCAGGCCCAAAGTCTGAAAAAATTGAAAAAATTTCCAAATGATCAGAATTTTTTGAAACTTTTCAGATTTATTTAGAAAATATTATTTTTAAAAGTTTATTAAAAAAATATCATTTTTAAAAAAATACTTAGAAAACTTTCTTTTTTTCCTTCAAAAATATTTTTCAAAATCAAGTTACCTCGGATAACTAGTCTGGTTATTTCAAATAACTTGACTAGTTATCACAAGTGCCTCATTGATTGGTAAAGAGTTGTATAAATATTTTTTAAATAATATTTTTCTAAATAGATCTTGAAGTTTTCAAAGAATTTTAAAGTGTGGAGTTTTTTCAACTTTTATTCTTGCCAAATTTCTTCTTTCGTATTGACAGTCAAAGTATATGAAGTTGATGGTTAACAAAGGACATGACAATTCCCATTAACGGCATGTTGAACATTCAAAGAAATAACAATGAGATTATGTAATTGTATATGTTGAAGATTTGTTGGAAGCGTGTGATTCTTGGTAATTTTAGAATTGGGATAACGAATTAGGGTTTGTTGATTTTTGGTAAGAAGAATGGAAAAGTGGGAGGGAGGAAGAGAAACAGGATGATCTTTGAGTCTAATTAGTGAATGTAAATCATTGAAAAATGAATATATAATGATGAATGATTTTTTCAGTTTTGCAATCCACATTTTCTTCTTCTTTTTCTCTCTCTTTCTATTGAGGCCTCATGTAAAAGTTTGATACTTTTTAATTTTGGTTTTTTATCTTGGTTTTTTGGATATAAATAGGGATGTCAACAGGGCGGGGCGGGACCGGTTTTGTGTTTACCATCCCCGTCCCCATTATTATTTTACTATGCCATCCTCGCATCATTCACCATTTTATTTGGTGCGGGGCAATTTCGGAGAATCCCCATCGGGGATCGGTTTCCCTATTGGTATATCGGGGTCCCCGTTTGGAATCGTCATCTTGTATAAATTAAACAATTCTATGTTGGTTCAAATCTTTTAAAAGTCTAATTACATCGAAAAACAATGAAAATTAAAGTTAACTTCATTGAAAATTCCAATTTTAGACCTAAATAACTAAAAAACACATTCAAATAAAACTTTAACATGTTAGAATTGTCAAATATAAAATATTTAATACTAAAATCATATAGCATATCATTCATTCATAAAGCTAACACAATCTCAAATAACTCAAAAAATATTAGTATATGACTATATATTATTAGATCTTTTTTCTTTTTAAAAAACATCTACTTGAATCAATATTATATAAAAAAATAGAAATTAACTTATATATAATCGGGGCGGGATCGGTGCGGGACACTCAATCCCAAGTCCGCCCTGCCCTGCTAAATATTAAACGGGGAATCCCCGCTCTATGCCCCGCACCATTTATAACGGTGAAAGTCCGCCCCATTCGGGCCAGTGCACCACGGTGCACCACCTCATTCGGTGAAATTGACATTCCTAGATATAAAGAGCTGTTTTTTTACATATTTCTCGCTCAGAAAGAATATGGGATCCTTTTTAATTTTTGGTTTTTTACGGTTTAGTCTTGGCTTCTTGGGCATAAAGAGCTACAACTCTATTGTACTAGTAGAAAGGAAATTTCAATTAACAAAAATTCCTATTTTAAGTCAATTACTTGTGAATATTCTTCCTGGTCATTTCAAAATGAGTATAAACTCTTCATTAAGTTATTTTCGTCTCGTCATAGGAACTACCCAATACTCAGAGTTTCTCCCGTAATTGCAACTCTTTTTCTCAGAATATCGTTAGAAAGATGTCCACTGCTCAAAAATAGCATTTTTCGTTCCTTTGACAAATAAATTAACTAGACTTTTCATAGTTGGGAAGCAGCTTGAGACAATTTATTTAAATCAGGGGAAAATATTAAAAAGAAAAAGAAGCCCCTTTTAAAAGAAGGCATTTTACTAAAGGGGTCTAAATTTTTCCCCATTTTTTTTTCTTTTGAGATAATTACTAGAATATATCTTTTATTTTTGACTAATTTGCACTTTTTTATGAGTAACAAAAATATACCATGCAGTTTCAATATACATACAAGGGCCTCTTAGCTAAAAGACTGAATTTTGGGTCTAACTCCAAGAAATGATTGTTTTTGCTTTATTAAAAAATGGTCGAGTTTACTTTAAAAAAATAAAAATATATTAGTTTTTAAATATTTATATTAGTTTATGAGGAAAAAATCTTATATATTGATATACTTAATGTAGAATTAATATATAGACAAAAAAAATCATATACTATATGAAATTGATACAATATTACACAAAAAATCAATATACTCAATATACTCTGATATAAAATTGGTATACTATTAAAATTGACGTAAGAAAATTAATATACTAAGAAATAGCCATTTTGATAGTCGCAAGCTTAGCCTAATTGGTAACCACACTTATCTCCAATTTTGAACTCTAGAGTTTAATCTCTTACCCTCAATATAATAATAGGATAATACCACTTTCATATCTTGTATTTTGAAAACTTTATTCAGTTTGTACTTAGTGTTTTGGTTATTATCAACATTGACTTTTAAATTTGATATTTGTTACAAATTTATATACTGACTCCAATTTAAAGCAGTTAATTTAATAAGATGATTTAAAAAAATTAATTCTTGGATCAGTTTTTATATGGTTTATTTTTAACTTTTTAAGCGGCATCTTGATAAATTAATTGCTCTAAATTGGTATTAGGGTATAAATTTGTAACAAATTTTAAATCTAAAGATTAATGTTGATAATTAGGAATGGCAATGGGGCAGATCGGATACAGTTTTTAAATTACCATTCCCATCCCCGCATATTAACCATAATACCATACCCGTCCCATTATTAATTTTTTTAGAAACAGGTATGGTGCGGGGATTAACCAAAGGGTAACGGAGAAAACCATGGTTAACCATTACCCATTATAATGATAACGAAAAAAAAAAACCCAAAAAGTGATAGTATGTAACAAAAATTTTGTATTCCGTAATTGACTTAACACAAAATAGAAATAATGTACTATATAGTCTCAAATTCTAAAAGTTAAATATATATATATATATAAAAGAACATATATCTCAAAATTCATTAATCAAAATACAAAGCCAATAAAAAGTCTTTAACCATATACAGTAGCATAAAGACTAAACTGACAAAGTTCAAATAAAAACACAAATGACATGGTGATGGAGAGTCATGAACTCTTGATTTTTCTTCAGCTCCAAGCGTTTAGTCCAAATCATAATTGCATGGATCCTAAAGAATAAAGATTAAGCAATTTAAAATTTAATTCAACATGTTATATTAAGCATTATGCATAAACAACAAATTATAGATCATTTACCTCTTCACCACAGTGATCTTGATCTTGTGGAAAACTTGAGCATCCACCTGGTAAAAGGTTGAATAAAATGATCATACAATGGTTTTAAAAAGAAAAAAAGAAAAGTAACTTTAATAGAGAAGTTGTATAAATGTTTACCTTGTTTTCCGTTTAAAATCCAATCTCGAGTATAAATCAAAGCCTCCAAAGTTTTTGGATGAAGTCTACTACGATGTGGACCAACAATTCTACCACCAGTACTGAAAGTAGATTCAGAAACAACAGTCATCACAGGAATGGCTAAAATATCTCTAGCAATCGTTTGCAAAATAGGATACTTGATTCTATTTGTCTTCCACCATGCTAGTATGTCAAACTCAGAATTCCTTGGTAAGATAGACTCCTCCAAATACTTATCTAGCTCTGACTTATAATTGTCTTGAGTGGTAATATTACTAACAAACAGATCATAGTCTTGCAAAGGATGTACATATGTATCATAAGCAACATTTAGCTGAGAAGCTTGAACAAAAGTATTTGAAAAGCTTTGTTCATCTTGACTAAATGTCAATTGATACTCTTTCACCAACTCATAGGTAATGTTACGAACTGTAATAATTTGTAATGAAGACTCGGTTCCATAAATCCGAGGAAAATAATATTCGATCAACTTCATCTTATACCTTGGATCTAAAATAGTTGCAATAGCCATTAATCCATGAATTGCATCCCAATACTTTAAAAACTTCTCATTCATTCTTTTTGCCATTTCCTTGCTATAGTCACAGCTTGATGTGAGCCACTTATCAATTGACATTTTAATTTCACAAACTTTAGGAAAGTAAATATTTGCTGTGGGATATTGAGATCCAGAAAACAATTCTGTCATATGATAAAATAATTTTAATTTTTCGGAAATATCTTTTGCCAAAACCCAATCTTCGTCAAGAGACAAAGATTTATTGGCTGATTCTCGTAGTTTTAAACAAGCAAAATAATCATTGTAAATGAATGCAGTGCTAAGCATTAAATACGTCGATTCCACCTAGTCAAGCAATCAAGTGATAACACCTCAGTGCATGGAATATTTAGTTGACGAGCAGTTTCTTGAAACTTTTCCAACCTCTTTGGTGTGGCTGTCCAATAAGCTACACTAGTGCGGATTCTCTCGATACCAACATCAAATAAAGACAACCCATTCTTTACTATTGAGTTCAAGATATGTGCGCAGCAATGCATATGAAATAATTTTCCACCCAACAAGAGAGAACTCTTGAGTCTCTTTCATTTGAAGAATGATAGCATCATTAGTTGTACAATTATTACAGTTAGAGTGAACAATTTATGATCGACATTCCAACTAATAAACACTCAACCAATACTTTAGAAATTGTTTCAGCATTATGTGGGCATGGCACATAGATAAACCTAAGACATTAGACATATATATATACATATAAGTAATTTATTATAAAATAATGAAACATATATTTAACTTTCTATATCAAAATATATAAAATAAAAATTACATAAAAATAAATTAAATGTTGTACCTCATAATTCGACTTTGTAAAATCCAGGAGTTATCAATTCAATGCGCTGTCACAGTCATATATCCTTTTTTTTTGTGGTTGGAGGCAGTCCACATGTCTGTAGTAATGGAAATCCTACAACGATTATTTTCCAACAGCTTCATTATCTTTTCTTTCTCAGTTTCATATTTTTTGAGGATATCAGCTCTAATGGTATTACGAGAGACTATCTTAAACAATGGTTGAAAACTATTTGAGTAGTTTCTGAACCCCTCGTGCTCAACCATTGAAAGAGGATACTCATGGAGGATTATCATGTTTCCTAGCTTTTCTCTCGAAACTTCAGGGTCAAAATTATAACTCTCAAGTACAACTTTCTCACTGTCATTTTTCGTATTAGGATTTAACATTGATTGCCTGATGTCTCTTTATCTCTGTAAAGGGCATCTCTTCAAGTGCTCATGCAAGTGTGTTGTCCCATTCTTAGGTTTTGCTCCTAATTTCTTTTGACAATGGTGGCAAATGGCCTTCATTGCTCCATCAATTTTTTGTTTCTGGAAATGTTTCCATATAATTGATTGATTCTTCTTTCTTGGAACCTCTTTCATAGATGTATTGTAGGACTTTCAAGTTCAGTTTGACCAAGTAGTGTTGGAAATGGTGCACTTCCATTTAACTCAGTACCATTGGTTTCTTTGCTTTGTTTTTCACCTTCAATATCAGGATTCACTAATGGATTATTACTTCCGGATTCCATCTCTCGTTGGGAAGACATATCAACTTAGTAAAACTATCCTGTAATAATAATAATACTTTGGTTCAATTTTGGAAGATATTTAAATACACCAAAAAAAAAAACATAATAACGAGAAAAAACATAATATCTAGAATATAAACTCATCAAGAATTCAATATATATATATATATATTTGTGTGTGTGTAAGATCTTAAAGAGTTTGTGATAAGGATACTTATGTGCTTCTTTTGTTTGAGCGGTGCACGTTTTGCTCTCTTTCTTTCTTAGGGGAGAAAAGAATAAACAGAAAGATGAATAAGCTTTTGTAATTTAAAAGGTACTCTATTTAAACATAATTGAAAGAAAAAAACGATATATGTTTTTCAATTTTTTTCTGACAAAATAAAATATTAGATTCTCTTGGTTTAAATATTACTCATAATAGTATTTAATTTCAGATTTAATTAGCATATATTTAAATATAAATATATATATCATATCAAAAAAGATCACAAATCCATCAAAAAATATATAGACTTCTAATTATCCTCAACAAAGAAATCAAAACAAACCCAATCTAAAAGCCTAAGATTTAAATGAGGTAAAAATATTTTAAAAAGTAGCAAAAATAATCAAATAAACTAGGAAGGAAAAGTAATGAATATTACCGGAGAATGATGGCTAGTGAGCAACTGCAAAAAACTTCATCGAATCACCATTTTATGGAAGCATTTGTTAGTAAAAAGGAAAGTAAAGGTTAGAATTAGAAAATACAAAAGAAATAATGTATATATAGATGAGTAAACAACAGTCCCTGATATATCATTTGGTTTTTTTTTTTTTCTTTTTGGGAAAAAAGGCTTTTGGGTTTCTATCTAATCACTAATCAAATGTGGATTTTAAGAAAGAAATCATTAAAGATTAATAGACCATTTTGAAAGAATAAAAGAAAGAATCATGCAACCTTTAATATTCCAAGAAGATAATATATGAATTCTTTTTAAAAATATATGATACGAATATCTAAAAAAATATACAAAATTCATTAAAGACTGTTTTGAATGAATAAGATTAATCATGCAACCTTTAATATTCCAAGCCGGGAATATATGAAATTATTTTTTATAAAAATATAGGACATATATAGCTAAAAATATATATAAAATTTTATTACAAGTATATATATCGGGGTGGGTACAGGACGGATTACGCTAATACCGTATCCGCACCATACCCGTATATAGGCAAGGCGGTTATTCCCCGCCTCGATCGTTGTCCCCATTTGAACAGTTTTTTCCCTATCCATTTGGATCGGATAACCTCGGATACCCGTAATCGTGAGATATATTGCCATCTCTATTGATAATAACCAAAACACAAAGTACAATTTTGAACAAAATATCAAAATATAAGATATAAAAGTAATATTATCTATATAATAATAAAAAAAAATAGCCATTTGCCAAAACGTAGTATATAAATGGAAAAAAACTGCCTTTTTATTTTTATAAATACTCTATATACAAATTACAAAAGTTCACCGATCCAAAAGAGTACTTTTTTAAATTAAAAAAAGAAAAGCAATTACCTTAGTGTATTGTGACGGGGAAGGGTCGAAATTGCATGTTGGTCAACGAAATTGCATAAGATAGGTGACGTTTGTGTATAAATTGAAATCAAAGGGAAGAAATATAATTAATTAAGGGATATCATTTTTGTCCTATTTTAAAGCTTTGGATGAAAAATATGACAACTGATACTCCATTAAAAAAATAATAATTTAAAAAAAAAATCATGTTTGAACGAAAAATGGAAATCCCAAAATTGAAATCCTATCTTCCACGTCTTTACTCATTAGTAACATCAGTAAAAAGTACAATAATAATTAATATAAAACATAGAGCCACATAAGTCGAGTTCAAGACTAGAGACGTTAGGAATTTGACATGAATAGTACTAACTTGGACTAAAATAATTTTTTTTCATAAGTGTTTTAAAAAATGACTTTTTTAATAGTATCACATAGTTATGTGACAATAGTAACACAATATGTGATCAGTAATTAATATTTAGTAAAGGTGCATAAAAATGCAAAAATTCGACCCGACTCGAGATTTCAGGTTCAAACAAATGTACCCTAATTTTCGGGTAAAACTCGACCGAACCGAATGATTTTTGGTTCGGGTACGGGTACACATTTTGAGGCCCGACCCAAACCCACCACTATTATTAAAAAAAAAAACCTTAAAATTGGTTATTTAATAATTTATTTCTCTTTTTTTTTTTAATATTTCAATGTTTATGAGATTGTAGGCATTATGCAAATAGGTAATTACACATAAAATGAGAAAAAAATCAAAATTATTTATTATGTGGTAAAAAGAAAAGGGAAAAGAAGTTTTATACTTTCATAAAATCCGACCCAACCCCCCGGAATACCCGACCTACCTGAAACCCTGTAATACACATGATTAGAAAGCCCTAGAATTGCTAAATGTTACTTATTATTAATTATATTTAATGTTCTTAAATTTATATAGTATTAGTGCCTAATGTGATTCTATGCAATGATAATGTTCAACAATGTTCGATCGACATATACGGTCCCTGATATAAAAATTTTAACGTAAAATTTACATTTAGTACATGTTGAGAATTTTTTTTTATCATTTTACATTTTATTATGAGTGCACTATTAATCTAATTATCTTACATGTCTACTGAAATTTTTTGATAGATTCTTAAAATAATAAAAATGTATAATTAGTATAATCTAATATATTTGTTTGAAGTTATTTAAATAAGTAATTATTATTATTATTATTATTAATATTNTTGAAATCAAAGGGAAGAAATATAATTAATTAAGGGATATCATTTTTGTCCTATTTTAAAGCTTTGGATGAAAAATATGACAACTGATACTCCATCAAAAAAATAATAATATAAAAAAAAAAAATCATGTTTGAACGAAAAATGGAAATCCCAAAATTGAAATCCTCTCTTCCGCGTCTTTACCCATTAGTAACATCAGTAAAAAGTACAATAATAATTAATATAAAACATAGAGCCACATAAGTCGAGTTCAAGACTAGAGACGTTAGGAATTTGACGTGAATAGTACTAACTTGGACTAAAATAATTTTTTTTATAAGTGTTTTGAAAAATGACTTTTTTAATAGTATCACAGAGTTATGTGACGAAAGTCACACAATATGTGATCAGTAATTAGTATTTAGTAAGGGTGCATAAAAATACAAAAATCCGACCCGACCCGAGATTTCAGGTTCAAACAAATATATCCTAATTTTTGGGTAAAACCCGACCGAACCGAATGGTTTTTGGTTCGGATACGGGTACACATTTTGAGACCCGACCCAAACCCACTACTATTATTAAAAAAAGACCTTAAAATTGATTATTTAATAATTTATTTCTCTTTTTTTTTTCTTTTATATTTCAATGTTTATGAGATTGTAGGCATTATGCAAATAGGTAATTACGCATAAAATGAGAAACAAATCAAAATTGTTTATTATGTGGTAAAAAAAAAAGGAAAAAAAAGTTTTATGCTTTCATAAAATCCGACCCAACCCCCCAGAATACCCGACCTACCTGAAACCCTGTAATATACATGATTAGAAAGCCCTAAAATTGCTAAGTGTTACTTATTATTAATTGTATTTAATGTTATTAAATTTATATAGTATTAGTGCCTAGCGTGATTCTATGCAGTGATAATGTTCAACAGTGTTCGATCGACATATACGTGCCCTGATATAAAAATTTTAACGTAAAATTTACATTTAGTACATGTTGAGAATTTTTTTTATCATTTTACATTTTATTATGAGTGCACTATTAATCTAATTATCTTACATGTCTACTGAAATTTTTTCATAGATTCTTAAAATAATAAAAATATATAATTAGTATAATCTAATATATTTGTTTGAAGTTATTTAAATAAGTAATTATAATTATTAATATTATTAATATTTAATTGACACAATGTGGTATTTAATTATAATATATATATTTTAAGTGTCGTGTAAAAAAAAGGAGGAGGAATAAATCATTTATAATTGTCTTATTTTATTTTTGAATTTCATACAACATATATATATCAATAATTAAATAGAAATTAGATATAAATATATATATATTTGATAAAGTAACTATCACATAAAATAAAAGTGGCGTGACTTACTAATGTTGTTATAAAAAATAAAAATAAAAAAATAGAAAAGCGAAAACTATAATTTAAGTAACAGGATTTCAATTTTATATATTGATAATAATGTTTATATTTCTATTCTTCTCTAAACCCTAGCCGTCTCCATCTCTTTCTCATCTCTCTAAAATTACAGAAAGAAACTCTCTAAGCATCATCTTTTGTTTATTTCTCCATCTTTAAATTTTTAATCTCCAAGAGAAGTCTAAGTCTAAGAATTTCAAGATTTTTATCACTCTTATTTGATTTACGGGTAAAATCTCTACATATACTTCTTCTAATTGTTTATTTATCTATTTTTCTTTAGGTATGATAATGAGTCTTAATTGACTGTATTCATATGATTAAACATAATTTTATTGATTACTTTGTGATTTTAATATTCCTTAGCATAAACATGTCACTGTTTTATTTTCTCATAAAACTGATCTCCGTGTTCTATGAATTTTTATAAATAGCAAAAAATTTATTTTCGTACTCATCTTTTTCGTGGATATTTCTGGAGATGTCTAGTTTGGTCTCAAAACTTTTCAGAATCAATAGTATTTTAATTAAATAATAATAAATTTTTGATTACACGTTGTCAGTGTATTGAAAATCTGTCAATAAACACTGTTATGCGATTCCAGATTTTATATTATTTCTATAGAGCTCTCCATAATATAATATTTGTCGGGCACATTTTAGATATGTTATATGGTCACTGTAAAATTTAGAGATGGTATTACTTAATGGATTATTGTTCATGATTTTATAAATTTTATATGTACTATTGTAATTTGGTGCTGACAATTTTATAAGAGGATAGTTGTAAATTATGAATAATTAGTTAACATTATTTTTTGAGCCAATAAAAATTTTCAGTTATGTTTATATATGTCTAATATGTCCCTAAAAAGTTTCAGTGTTAAATTATGTTTGTAGTAGGAGAAATAAAGCGTTTTATATCTGTCAGTTAGATAACAAACGAAATTGACAGATTATGTGTTTAAATTCTAAAAATACATAAATATTATTTTTAAGTGTATTTTGTGATCTTTTTTATTTTTGTATGGTAAAATATTGTATTAAGAATGTTGTTATGAAATTTTAAATCAAATTGATTGGTAAGTAATGAGATATAATTTTTATATGAGCTGCTATCAATTTTGGTTATTGTTTTGTATTAATTTTCGAAGTTCTAAACTACAAGCATATTCTACGAAATTATTTGTGGGATTATTGTATGAAATGCTGGTTATATTCTATATTTGATATTTTTAATTTTATTTATAAATTAAGTTCATCTTAAGTGCATCAAAGATAAAATAGTATTTCGAGAAATTTCATTGAAATAAAAAAAAATAAATTAAGTAAATTTATATTTATAACACTGATAATGTAGGCAGGGCACGTAAGTCGTAGCATTTGGAGGACATTCTCACTTTTCTTGACTCTTTATTTTGTTTGGACTTAAGGTAAGTAAACCATACTTAACTGCTTTAATTATTTATATGTTTTACATTATATAATTATGTGTTACATGTGTTTTACGTGGAAGTTGTTGATATATAATATATTATTTTATGTGAGGCATGTTCATCCATATGCATGACATTATTTTATAAAATGGTATGTTTCAAAAGAACAAAAGTTTACAATTGAATGATTTTCCTAAAAGTTTAATTAAAGATTTTAAAAAGTAAGATTTTAAAGAAATTGGTGTGTGTCTATGTCTAGAGGGCTGAGTGGGCACGGGACGCAGGGGACCGGCATACCTACCAAGGATAAATGATAATAGACTGTGTTAGAGAGATGCCCTATATGATTTTGACTCCGGGGATGATAGGCCCTTTTGGGATCATCAATATGTGTGCGGCTACATAGGCTAGGTGCACTCACTTTATACCTCTAATATGGTTCTACCAAAGAGTCAGTAGCAAAGTAAGAACTGGTTCAGCAATCACGGTCCACTGGTTACCAAAAGCTTAGACATTACACTGAGCGCTCCCAATGATTAAAATGAAAAATCTTCAAAGTTATGAAAGGATCACATGAAGCATATTTTAGAAAATAACTAAAGCATGTCTCATCAATTATGTGTATCGTGGTTTATTTACTAAGCTTTTAGCTCATTATATTATTTAACATTTTTCAGGTGATGAATAGTAAGATGGCGGATGGTAGTGATGAAGCGACTCAATGACACGGCGGTCTAGTGGTCTAGATTTTAATTGAATGAATATTTTCTAGTCCTTATTTTCTATTAATGACATTTTATATTTTTTTTTAGAAGTTTTCTTTAGCTTGTATGACTTTCAAATTACTGTTAGTATTTTCTTTATGAATTTAGTAGAGACCTTAATGAGTTATTTATTTTTCAAAAAAAAAATATTCCGCATTTTTTTTATGTTTTAAGGAATTTAATGATAACATCTCCTACTCTAATAACCTTAGACTAAGGGGGTATTACAAACCCGAATATCCTATCCCCGTCAGTTCGGTATCGGTTGCTTATTTTTATATACGCAATCCTGAATGCCTAAATACCTGAAACCTGACCCGATGTGTACCCGTAATATTTAGTCTTAAAAAATCATAATTTAACACTACTAGAAAAATCAATTTTTAGAACATTTTTTGAAAAGTTATTTTAGTCCAAATTACTACTAGTTAGGTCTATTTCCTGAGACATAATTCATATAATCAAAGTGTCACTCAACCTATGCTTCAAGTTCAACTAAGGTCGAAAAATAGACCTAGACGAATCTAAATATCGTATTTTCTACATTCTCCTCCTCCAATTACTATGTCAATTGTCTTGTTCTTCAAGTCCATCATCGATTTCAGAGAAAAGCAGTGAAAGATGATAAAATGTTATGGAGGAATATATAGCTCTAACTCAAAGGTAGTGTTTGGTTGGGGTGAATAGAGTTTGGAATAGAATTCTCATTCCTAAAGAGAGTCCATTTCATTGTTCGGTTTGATTTTTAACACTTGAAAGGCCATTCCAAAAATAATAGGCCCTGTTTGTTTCCCCTATTTGAATGTGTGTATTTGAATAGAAATTGTGGAATAGATTTTAATTGGAATGGAAGACATTTGAATGAAAAAAATAGTGGAATAGGTTATAATTAGAATAAGAGTATTGGAATGGACCATTCAAAAACAACTATTCCCTTCCATTCTCATCCAAGACACAAAAATCCATTCAAATAGTTGATGTGACTGATGAACCATTTGAATGGAAAAACTAAATTGTTGAAACAAACACTCATTCCAAAAGATCATTTGAATGGAAAATTTAGAATTGTTGAAACGAACACTCATTCAAATGGATTTTCCATTTCAATGGAATGGAATAGGCGAACCAAACGGCCCCATAGATATTCACTCACTTACATGAATAATAATTCCTAAATCAAATGGGTGGAAAGGCTATTCCATTCCATCCCAAATTATTACTGCCCTAAATTACCCCTCTTCGTTATCCTCTTCCTTCAATCTACCAATTGTAGTCCCAGTCCCGTTGCAGCTATTGCTCCTCCTCTCCACTGTTTAACGCCTCAAAGACCTGATTTGCTTCTTGGATCTGGGTCTTACACCAATCTAACGTCATATTTCTCTCTCACCCATGACCTATTTTTGTTTGTTTGTTTTTCTCTCTCACCCATGACCTATTTTTGTTTGTTTGTTTTTCTTTTTTCCTTCTTTTTTTTTTTTTGGACTTTCTCACCAAATTACAAATCGACAAGTTTGAGAAGAAGGCTCTAGAATCTCTGCTCCACCTCCTCAATGACGATAAAAANAATAAAAATTTTCAGTTATGTTTATATATGTCTAATATATTCCTAAAAAGTTTCAGTATTAAATTATGTTTGTAGTAGGAGAAATAAATCGTTTTATATCTGTCAGTCAGATAACAAACGAAATTGACAGATTATGTGTTTAAATTCTAAAAATACATAAATATTATTTTTAAGTGTATTTTGCGATCTTTTTTTAATTTTATATGGTAAAATATTGTATTAAGAATGTTGTTATGAAATTTTACATCAAATTAATTGGTAAGTAATGAGATATAATTTTTATATGAGCTGCTATCAGTTTTGGTTATTGTTTTGTATTAATTTTCAAAGTTCCAAACTACAAGCATATTCTACGAAATTATTTGTGGGATTATTGTATGAAATGCTGGTTATATTCTATATTTGATATTTTTAATTTTATATATAAATTAAGTTCATCTTAAGTGCATCAAAGATAAAATAGTATTTCGAGAAATTTCATTGAAATAAGAAAAAAAATAAATTAAGTAAATTTATATTTATAACACCGATAATGTAGGCATGGCACATAAGTCGTAGCATTCGGAGGACATTCTCACTTTTCTTGACTCTTTATTTTGTTTGGACTTAAGGTAAGTAAACCATACTTAACTACTTTAATTGTTTATATGTTTTACATTATATAATTATGTGTTACATGTGTTTTACGTGGAAGTTGTTGATATATAATATATTATTTTATATGAGGCATGGTCATCCACATGCATGATATTATTTTATAAAATGGTATGTTTCAAAAGAACAAAAGTTTACAATTGAATGATTTTCCTAAAAGTTTAATTAAAGATTTTAAAGAAATTGGTGTGTGTCTATGTCTAGAGGGTTGAGTGGGCACGGGACGCAGGGGACTGGCATACCTACCAAGGATAAATGATAATAGACTGTGTTAGATAGATGCCCCATATGATTTTGACTCCGGGGACAATAGGCCCTTTTGGGATCATCAATGTGTGTGCAGCTACATAGGCTAGGTGCACTCATTTTATACTTCTAATATGGTTCTACCAAGGAGTCGGTAGCAAATTAAGAACTGGTTCAGCAATCACGGTCCACTGGTTACCAAAAGCTTAGACATTACACTGGCCCAATGATTAAAATGAAAAATTTTCAAAGTTATGAAAGGATCACATGAAGCATATTTTAGAAAATAACTAAAGCATGTCTCATCAATTATGTGTATCGTGGTTTATTTACTAAGCTTGTAGCTCATTATATTATTTAACATTTTTCAGGTGATGAATAGTAAGATGGCGGATGGTAGTGATGAAGCGACTCAATGACACAGCGGTCTAGTGGTCTAGATTTTAATTGAATGAACATTTTCTAGTCCTTATTTTCTATTAATGACATTTTATATTTTTTTTTAGAAATTTTCTTTAGCTTGTGTGACTTTCAAATTACTATTAGTATTTTCTTTATGAATTTAGTAGAGACCTTAATGAGTTATTTATTTTTCAAAAAAAAAATATTCCGTATTTTTTTTAAGTTTTAAGGAATTCAATGATAACATCTCCTACTCTAATACCCTTAGACTAAGGGGGTGTTACAAACCTGAATATCCTATCCCCGTCAGTTCGGTATCGGTTGCTTATTTTTATATACGCGAACCTGAATGCCTAAATATCTGAAACCTGACCCGATGTGTACCCGTAGTATTTAGTCTTAAAAAAATCATAATTTAACACTACTAGAAAAATCAATTTTTAAAAAGTCATTTTAGTCCAAATTACTACTAGTTAGGTCTATTTCCCGAGACATAATTCACATAATCAAAGTGTCACTCAACCTATGCTTCAAGTTCAACTAAGGTCGAAAAATAGACCTAGACGAATCTAAATATCGTATTCTCTACATTCTCCTCCTCCAATTACTATGTCAATTGTCTTGTTCTTCAAGTCCATCATCAATTTCAGAGAAAAGCAGTGAAAGATGATAAAATGTTATGGAGGAATATATAGCTCTAACTCTAAGGTAGTGTTTGGTTGGGGTGAATAGAGTTTGGAATAGAATTCTCATTCCTAAAGAGAGTTCATTTCATTATTCGGTTTGATTTTTAACACTTGAAAGGCCATTCCAAAAGTAATAGTTATTCACTCACTTACATAAATAATAATTCCTAAATCAAATGGGTGGGTGGAAAGACTATTCCATTCCATCCTAAATTATTACTGCCCTAAATTATCCCTCTTCGTTATCCTCTTCCTTCAATATACCAATTGTAGTCCCAGTCCCGTTGCAGCTATTGCTCCTCCTCTCCACTGTTTAACGCCTCAAAGACCTGATTTGCTTCTTGGATATGGGTCTTACACCAATCTAACGTCATATTTCTCTCTCACCCATGACCTATTTTTGTTTGTTTGTTTTTCTTTTTTCCTTCTTTTTTTTTTTGGACTTTCTCACCAAATTACAAATCGACAAGTTTGAGAAGAAGGCTCTAGAATCTCTGCTCCACCTCCTCAATGACGATAAAAAATCAGCGAATTTGGTCGCCATTAAAACAAGCATCGCCTATTTGACCATTTTACTCCTCATAGATTTTGGCTACAGACTTATTTTCTTTTTTTTTTTTTTTATTTGGCTTTGGATGTTCTGGGCTTTGTTGTTTTGGAGCTTACAGATAGATATTCGGCTCTCTTATTTTTGTTTTTCTTTTTCTCGTGGGAAAGGGAATTTGTTTATGGAATTTTCAGGTTAATAAAGATAATTAGTTTAACTTCATGTTTTTTTTTTTCGATTTATTTGGAGTAAAATTTTACCTTTATGGGGAATTATATGTACCTTTAACCAAAGATACCAGAAAGTGTTCGTTGAACTCAATATATCTCATGATTAAAGATATTGATTTCTAAGATTATGAAACAAATGTTTATATTTATTCAAGTAATATTTTTAGTTTTCAATGAATAGGGGTGAATTCTTAAGATAATGAAACAATGTTAATAAATGTCAAAAAAAAAAAAAAACAGCGTTTATAATTATTTAAATATTATTTTTAATTTTTAAACAAGAGTAATTTTGTCTACAAAATGTTAATTCCATTCCATTCCATTCCACTACAGATCAAACATAATAATCTTAATTCAGACACTGATTCCAAAACTTCAACCAAATAAATGAGTCAATTTTCTTTTCCATGCAATTTCTATTCTCATTCCATTCCTATTCTCATTACCATTCTTATTCCATTTTCACTTTACGTCTCCGTGATTTATTTGAGTGCGCCAGCCGAGTTCGTTGTCAGCTGCAAAAACTGGAGAAGATGGACGGTTTGTAGGAAAATACATTAGGTTGATGATGAGATTTGTGATGAAGTTTTACGATAAGAAATACTGAGTCGTGAGTCCTATTTGTTTTTTCATTTCTTTATCTTAAATTATTCTATATAAATGAGACATGGTAATAAAAGTCATTTAAAGTCCTTATCACCGAAGGGCATTACTTGTCTATTTAGTCAAAGACCAAGAACATTCGTATACTTGTGTATGTTTTTTTTTTTTTCTTTTCAAAGAAAAAATTAATTAATTTCTTATGAGGGGAGTCGAGCCATGAATGACCTATAAAGGCCGCCAATGGTTCTCAACGACCAGGCATCCCTAAGGGGACGGCTCAATTACTTTATGCCCTTTTCTTCTTGAATCTTGATATTGACGAGAGAGAGAGAGAGAAAATCATAAACCAGATGCGATGAGCTACCCCCACAAGCTTTTTAAAGCCCAGAATCTTTACAGACAGGATCCAAACTCTCCACAGACCAAGACCGAATCCAGCTCGTGAGCTTTTTTCTTCTGGGCCTAAGTTGATTAACCTTAAGAAGAGGAATTAGAAATGTGCTTCCCCAAAGTTCACTCCAAGCACTTCAACATCGACCCCGTTACTTACTCAGATTCTGAGCTCTAAGCTTATAAATATTACATATATACATAAATATATATGTGGAGTATGGACCTCTAGGCAGGCAAAAGGAGTTCGAGTATATATCCATTAATGGCTGGAAAGCCAGTCAAGTTACTGGACTATTGTTGCCAGCAATATGTGGTCCTAGGCTTATAGCAAAGCTAGACAAAACATAATGCAACATACCAGGATGATATAACTAAGCCAATTCGCAAAATTTTGATGCCTCTTTGGCGTTTTTCGGGATCGGGTCTTGTGGTCCAAAACAACAAAGCTATTGGCAAAATAAAGTTTTTATTTGATCCAACATTAACTTTTTGAAGTAAAATATATAGTTGCAGAAAATGATGTGAAACTTACATAGAGTCAAATGTATGGAGGAATAAGAATGTATAGAAAAAGAAACAAATAAAAAGTTGGTTTGCTTCTTTGAAGATTCTAAGAGGAAAGGATGTTGAATATTTACTAAGACCAAGAATTTAGTTACAAGGAATAAAGTTGCAATATATTGTATGATCATGAGAATCACATATTACATAATTTCACGTTAGTTTTTATTGTTGCGAGCCACGTTAATCAATGATTAAAATTGTATGAGTACTCTAACTTACTGTCAAGTTTCAATTATCAGACTCGTGAAAAATGAAAACGTGGTATTATGGACTTAAAAACTCGCATCTATTTCCAAAAAAAAAACAACTTGCAGGAAATACAAGGATGAAAATGTCAATAATATTGTGGACATTTTCCCGATATTATCCATAACTTAAAGTATCGATACCGATACGAAGGGTGATAGATATTATTCTTGTTGTGTCTGTGAAATATCCACAATGTCCACAATATTTGAGAATATCCAGAATATTTATAGAAATATCACATAATGTCAAAAATGAATGGAAAATTTTTACTTTTTTGCGACAAAAAAAAAAGTATATTTGTAGCCCATTTTCTTCTTTATTTTTTAAAATAAAAAAATAGAATTATTTGTATTATTTAATTTATACTTATTGAAAAACTAAAATCAAATTTATGGGTTGATAGTAGGAAGAGATCAAAAAACTTACATATGGCACATTAACAACTACTTATGATTAGTCTATTGGTGAATCTATTGTTTAGAATCTTTATATCAACATCGAAACTCAACTAATTTTTTTTTCAATCTCTTAGAAACTCACTCTTTCTGGTATTAAAGAGACTTAAAGTTTAATATCTTTTGTATTTAATTAGTATATAGTAATTTACACTATATTATACCTTTTAGTAACGAGTATATAAAATATTAATGAATTATAATTTATAATTAGTGTATAATAATGTTGATTTCTTAGTATAATCATGATGCTGTGATAATAGAATATATATATATATAATATATGGAAAACATTCTGACATTGAAGCAAATATATATTATTTTTTATATTAATCTAGTTCAAATCAAGTAATATTAAGTATTTTAGCATTTTATAAAATTTTATTAGAAAATAAAAATATTTTCGAAGGGGAGGGCTACAGTAGGGGCGTCCCTAGGGCCATCCTTTATACACCGTTTGATGGGAATCTGTGGGGAATAACGGGAATCTGTGGAGAATCTGTTTATACACAGATTCTCATCAAACAGTGTATAGATAGAGCCCTACGCAGGGGCGCTCCTACTGTAGACGCGCCCATTTTCGAAATATCCAACTTTTCTTTTTTATTTTTGTTTCTAAAATATCCGTTGACATAAACATTATTCGTAAATTTAAATCTAAACGGCTCTATCAGCATGACATTTTCATGCTTGAGAAATACATTAAGGGTAAAATGTGTCCAATCGCAATACCATCTAACATGGCACTAAGAATTTACAATGCAAGGAAGGACGTACGGCCATCTAATTTTCAATGCTCATCAGAAATCTTTTGATTTTCAAATTACAAATAAAATAATGGTGGCTAATCAATCATCATTTCATTTCAATCATTTTTTTCCTATAATTTCATATTTTGGTTTTGCAGGGAATCATTTCAATCCTTATCTTTCTACTTTTGGAATCATTTCAAAGTACTTGTCAATAATTTAGCAATCAAATAGGATTTTTTTTTTTAAAAAAAAAAAAAATTGCCAGCTGTAAGCTAGTCTCAATTCCATGGATTAAATTATTGAAATGCAACGGAAAATAGTTACTTTTTATTGAAAAGATTGGAGATTAAGCGGCTCAAGTTGTGAGGTTCTGATCCATATAATGATTGAGTTATTACGTTTTATGATTGTTCTTTTTTCTAAGCATCACATCGTCTAAAATCTCGGAAGCGTGATTTTAGCACTTGAGAATGAGTGACCCAAGTGATGAAACCTTCATCTGTACTCAGCTCCCGAATGACTGAAGATGTGATAGTTTTACAGGAACAAAGAAGAAAAAACTGAACCCAAGACTTTTCCATCTTGTCTTCTTTTCATTTCTCATTCTCTGTATTTTTTAGCCGACCTACAAAGCTTATTCAGTTCTAATTTTCAAACATCACAACTGAATTTCAAGATTATCCAATTGACACAGAATTAGAGGGATAAAGAGCAGAGATTGAGAAGAGAAGGGGAATTCTAGAAAGGGAAAAGAATAGGGGTATTCTAGAAAGGGAATGAGATCAATTAGAGAGAATTTGGAATAGTTTGCAATTTCATTAATCTAATTTTTTTTTAAAAAAAATTAATGAATATTAAAGAGGCTTATTAATAAATAAGCAAATCCAATCTTTTTAATATGTTTTATTTTGGTTCCTTATTATGCATGTTCCGTTATCTTGAATGGCATATAACTGTACAAGTCTTATGACCTTTGTTTTCCTAAATGTAAGTAGCGACTTTTAGAACCAACTTCTGAGGCCAAATCATAACAAGTTATGGAACACAAAGGGAAGGAATCGAATTACAAGTAATGCTGCGTGCACTAACTTATTAATTTATGATAATTTGTCCACTTTTTCTTCGTTTTCCAGAGAGGGGATATAGTGAAGTGCTATAATGTTCTAATATTACAGATCAAAACAAAGTGAAATGACTACTAATAAGCGATCATGAGGAGAGGAAACGAAAAAGGCATTATCCCTCTCAAACCAATCAAATTCTTCCGTACAAGTACCTTCTATTGTGTATATTTTTCTTTTTCCTAAATTATCTCTTACAAATGATTGCCTTAATGAAGCAGAGATACTTAAAAATTTCAGTGACTAGCCAGATATGGTCGATGCTCAAATCCAAGGCCAAGACTGTGATTGTTAAACCCACTTGCCAAAAGGAATCACATCTTTGTTTCAAATGCGCCATATACAGTTGACTCCAATTATCGTAATAATCAGCTGTCGTTTTAAGAATCTTAATCACATATAGTGTATGAAAGAACATTTTTCCCCCCTTTCTCTAAGTGGTACTGTTCTTACAAATTATAAATTTTTTTATATAAGATACACCTATTTGTCACTTATGAGACTTGAACTCATAACCCCTCCCTCACATTCACACACACCTCTAAGTCCTAAACCAATTGAGCTAGGCTCAGTTGGCACAAATTATAATTGACCAAAAGAAAAGCATAGTAACTTGACTATTGGATTATTATATATGTTAACCTTATCCTTTACAAGAAGCACTTTTATAACATTTTTTTAAAACTTCGAACTTAAATTATAAGTAAGGACTAGGGAGTGTGAAATAAAAAAAATACTTGTACATGAGTTAACATTTCTATAAAGATCAAAGTTACCCTAACCTTTTTTTTCTTCTTTCTTAGCTAGTGTTTTTCATCCAACTGGTGCAACAACCTACCAAATAGATGAGGAAAAAAAAAAGAACAGAACAGAACAGAACATCAATAGAATTAAAAGAAGAAAACCCAAATAAATAAAAGTCATATTCTTAGGCAAATTGTTAGTACTCTACTGATCCTATAGTGAAATACCAAAACCACTAGAAGACCTTTTTCCGCCCATCCCTTTCCCTTGTTGTTGGACAGCAGTCCAGAAATTCTTTTAGAACAAAAATGAGCACCAACACCAGCCTCACAAGATTATAAAGCTAAAGAAAACAAAGAAATCAAACTTTTCTATTAGAGAATCTGTATTTATACTCTCTCTTCGTAGTTGACCGTATAGAACTGTGATCACTTTTTTTTTTTTATTCCACTTTTTTTTTTCCCCAAGCTGAAAACAAATTCCACTTGACACATTTGACGTATATATCGCTTATAAATACTCAGCTTCACCTTGCTATTTGAGTTATGCAGTTGGGTGAACTTTTTAACAAATACTTTGTTTGCTTCTCATTTATGACCCTTTTCCATCCTAGATTTTATCAATAAAGGCAACAAGAGTACGTGTTACCTCATTGCAAAAACTCCTTCAGGTTGCCGCGTCCAGCATTTTTTATACTCAGAAGGTGAGACTACCACCTTGATAACGTTACTCCTCATATCAACTTTGTCCCTTTTTACTACTTTTGCTTCCACTCTGGTATCTTGATCTGAAATCAGAGCAAAGCAAAACCAAGTATTTACTTACTTTCCATTTACTAAATTTCTTTCCTTATCTCCACATATAGTCCAACATGATGCCCCTATGCAAACAAATGCAACCAGCCGTACATATCCCACCATGTGGGCTGAAATTGAATACCTTTAATCCTCGGCGTCAGAAAGACAAGGTGGTAATCGTAATGGGCGCAACAGGTACAGGAAAGTCCAGGCTCTCCATCGACCTGGCGACCCTTTTCCCTGCAGAGATCATAAACTCAGACAAAATACAAGTATATGAAGGCCTTGACATAGTCACAAACAAGATCACCAAAGAGGAGCAACGCGGGGTACCCCACCATTTGCTTGGGATACTAAACCCCAATGCAGATTTCACGGCCCCAAACTTCAGCGACATGTCGTCGCTCGCCATCGACACCATCTTGGGCCACGACAGGCTCCCAATCATCGTTGGGGGCTCAAACTCTTTCATCGAACACTTGGTGGACGACTACGACCACTGCAGTTTCAGGTCCAAATTCGACTGTTGCTTCCTCTGGGTCGACGTCTCAATGCCTGTCCTCCACTCCTACGTCTCAAAACGCGTCGACGAGATGGTCCGAAACGGAATGGTCGACGAGGTCAGGAAAATTTTCGACCCCAATGCCGATTACGGCCAAGGGATTCGCAGGGCAATTGGGGTCCCCGAATTCGACAACTACTTCCGAAACGAACCCTTTGTGGACCCAAAAACTAGGTCTAGGCTACTCCAAGAAGCCATTAACGAAATCAAGGACAATAACTGTAAATTGGCCTGTAGACAATTGGGGAAGATTCATCGACTCAGGAATAGGAAGGGTTGGAGACTTCATCGCCTTGACGCCACCGAAGTGTACCGAAAGCGCGGGAAGGAGGCCGATCAGGCCTGGAAGAGGCTCGTCGCCGGGCCCAGCGCCGCCATCGTTTACCGATTCCTCTGTAATTTCACGGCGGATTTCCCCGCACCCTCATCCAATCTTCCGAGCATTAGAGCTCCAGCTATGGTAGCTGCAATATCTCACTAGGGGAACATAGACTACGGAGTGGCATATTGAGTAAATTTTGATATAAAGAAACCTATTTAACTATTATTAAGCACTACTCTCTGTTAAATAAGTGACTATTTTATGGAAATTTATTATAAGGTTCTATTATTATTATTATTAATATCTCTAGCTTTAGTTTTAGGGTTAATACCATTTTTAGTCCTTGAAATAATCCAAATTAGATTTTGATCCCTGAATTTCAGAATGTTCTTGGTAATTGTATAAGTTGTATTGTGCTATTATTTCAATTCGATTGTCCAAAATTAAGGAATATATATTCAATGACTAAAACACAATTCGGGGTACGGTCAAATATGGGACATTCATGGAGAGGCAAGGATCAAAATAAGATTTTGGGTTATTTTTCTGAAACTAAAAGTAGGATTAACCTTCCTTTAATATATTCTTTAAGTTTGTACTGTGTATATGTACTTAATGTAAAATGATTTGACCATGCGAATAATAATATGCTTAAATAAGCGGTCCAATATGATAACCAATTTGAATGTTCCAATTTCATTCAAAGTAAGTTAAAAGTCATCAATTTATAAAATTCAGAAAAATTTTGAGAGCTTTCATGCATAAGAATTTGTGGCTTTTAACGAAAAGGTTTAAATTTTTTTAATGTAGTGCATCAATTAGTTAAGAAGACTGGAGATCGATAGCTACTTAATTATTATTTTGTTTTTATATGGTCTTTAGAATTTTAGATCAAATTTAAATATCTTAACTCATCCAATCAAATAGGTGGACGTATCAAGTATTGGATCCACATATAAAATTTAAAAAAAAAAAAAAAAAAGAGAAGAAAATTAAGATGTTAGTGGATTCATTTTATTGACGAAGATGTATTAGAATCAATTTGTCATTTTCATGACATGAAAATGGATGTCACTTATAGATTGACAGCTAAAGTCTGTTTTGATTCCATAACTAAACTGATTTGTATAACTTAAAAGGCGATGTACATAACGTCAAAATACGAAAATAAATAATAATAATTATCTATACATATCTTACCGTGTGAATCCAGTGTATGCACATTATATAGGGACCCGCCATATTTTAATCGATAATATTCTGTAGTTTTATCATGTGTTTTTTTATTATTTGAATTTCTATAGTAATATTACCCGGAAATGAATGATAATAAAAGAAAAAGAGAAGTTTGTCGTAGAACACAAAAATACCTAACTGATGGTGTCCAAATAATAAATTAACTATCAAAGTTTTATTTATCGTATATGCAATATTTACATATTGATCCCCACACTCGTAATTAAATACCATATTAACTTTATTTCTTTTTATATTTGGTTATAATATAGACAACAAAGAGAGAGATGAGTCGCTAGAATTTCAAGCTCATGTTAGTATCTAGCTCAATGGTACAATAAATCACTTCTAGTGGTACCTTTTATATGAAGGTATAGTTACGATCTTATTAACTACCTTCTTTCACATGCTTATAACTCACTTCCAAGTTCCAACTATATTCTTATTGGCTTCCCAATAGAGAGATGCAATAATTGACTGGAAACATATAATATACTATACATATATATATATTTGTAATTCTAAGATAATCTAAGAACACGTCAATCCACACATAACATATTCAAAGATATTCATCTCACATGTATATATATATACATATATGAATACATCTAATTAAAGTCAAGCTCTTGCTGAATTGATTGCAATCTGTGAAGGACTCTTGTTTGCCAAAGGACGTAACTTATAAGTATGCATCGTTCAAAATGATTGTTTTAAAGCCATTTCAGCTATCAGTTCTAGTAACGGATCGTCTTCAAATAATCTGAAAGACATAGATATAGTCTCTCATTTCGGTACGTGTAGTAGTGACTCTTGTAATTTTGTTCATATAAAAGGGAATAAGGTTGCCCACTCACTTGCTAAATTAAGTTTTAATTATAGTATTGATGCTTTTAATCTTGAGAAAATTCCTTATTGTATTTCTACTCTTGTAGTTCTTGATAGTTATGAATAAAAGAATTTCCGTTTTCTTCTTTAAAAAGATAACAATAAAATCAAACTCTAGACTTCTTACAATGAACTTAAACCAACCGTTCCACTTGAATCGTGTTAGCAAGGGAATATAATTTGTATATAATAGCAAATAATCTTTGGAATTACAATGAAAGCAAGATTAGATCCAAAGCTTATAAACTTTTTTTTTTTTTTTGGAGTGGTGAAATAAACTGACACTTAAAAACCCAAAATCCCAATGTCAATTTACTCTTGGATTCTTTGAATAGATGTATTTGTTTAGTGGATTCCTCGGTCCACCGTGGAGTTCCTTCCTAGCTAGCTAGTGAGCTCTTAAGTGGGCATTCAACTTATTGGCAAAGTTTTCTTCTTTCTTTTTTATTTTTTAATTAATTTATTTACTTTTAAATCTTGTCTGATTTGAGTAAGAGACTTTTGGAGCTCTTATGGTCTAAATTTATGGAATAGAAGAGGAACAAAAGAAAAGAAGATACGCATTACACTCGGTACTTGAGAATTGAGATGAGATTGATGCAATTTTCATTTTCTAAGAAGTTTCTTTTTTTTTTTCAAAAAAAAAAAAGAAGAAAAAAGAGTAATGCCCATTAGAGCGGTTCATATTCACCACGACCCAACAGGGAGGGAAATAGTGTCACCATCTGGTATCTTTAGCATTTCCGTATTCGGGTATCGAAAATAAATTAGTACTCTCGTTTTTTTTTTTTTCTCTTAAAAAAAAGGAAGAAAAATAGGAAAATAACGAAATCCGCACGCTCAATAAGCAAAATTGTCGTACGGAGTTCGGACCTCCGTAAGTGGGACCCATGTTGTTTTTTTGCGGAACATGGGCCCAATTTCCATAAGTGGCTTTGGAGGATTTCTTTGAACAGGCCACGAGTGCGTTGTTGTGCTTTTTGTCGTTTTATGTCGAAAAAGGAAAAGGAGATGGAGAGATATAGGGGAAAAGGATGTATGTATTTCTATTTGGGAATAATCAAGTCACAAATTATACAATATCTAATATTCCATACATCCCTAAAGATTATTAAAAGATTATATGCTTATGGGTCCACAATCACATAACAAAAATAAGTACTTGTGGTCTTGTGCAATGAGAATTGTTTTATAGCCAAAAAAACAAAGAATAACAATGTTAAATAAAGCCATGTACCGTTTACAGTGGCTTTTCTTTTCTTTGATCTTTTTGCTACGTATACATTTTCCATTGGCCTAACATAAATTCTCTCCCAACAAAAAAAAGTTTGTTCTTATTGGAAAAAGAAAGGGTAGGTTTTTTTTTTTTTTTTTTTTTTGTTGGAATTGATAGCTTTTTGTGATAATATATTTGATAAGTCTATAGTTCCATTTATTATTAATTGTTATGTAAAGCAAAGAATAAGGTTTCTCGGGGTGAGATGGGATGGAGTGGAAACGACTTGACACAAATTTACCAACTTGCAGGCTAGCCGTATTATTCTCTTCAAAATAAAGGTCGATGTTGCTCATAAAATTATATAAATAACTAAAGTTAGTTGCTTCCAGTGATAATACACACACGTGTACGTGTGTTATCTATTTTCTTTGCTGTTTTTTTGGGCTGAGAATATGTGTCTCGTCCATTGATGACCGTCTTTGATTTTGATCAATTTCTTTGTTTAGTTGTGAAACTTTTTTCCTCAATTATCCGATTAATTAAATGGTTAATCGCCTAATTTGTTGGATGAATATTTTTAACTTAAAAGCTTTCTATGTCTCCAATCTCTTCTATTCTTCAAATAAATTGCCTCTTTTTTCGGTTTTTTTTTTTTGGAGGGCATAATTTTCTAGCACACAGAGAAAAAAAATCCCCAAAAAGAGTATAAATATTTGAGGAATTGCATGCATATATATATATAGCTATGGGTGACCCTTTTGATTTAGCAAAGTAAGAACATATTAAAAGAAAAATATTATGCGGCTCCGTACCAAGTCGCAATGCATACACAAAGTAAAGGGTACCAATAGTGGGCCTCCCCAATGATCATTCCTTGTGTTCGGACAATAGAGTTCCGTAACCAGCCATATATATACACCAGCTCCGTACTAAAGTTCAAAGGATCTCTTATATTCACACCGTATGTATAAATGTGTGTATAAATGTGCATGTGTATATATATATAGGTCATAATTAAGATTTTCAATTATATTCTGAATGTTCAAAATTATTAGAATAATAAGAAAGGTAAACACAACTACTTATTAAGAAGACTCGGTATTACAATTCAAGCAAGAGAGATACCATCAGCTAGCTAATTAACATAACCATATTAGTTGATGGTGATCAAACCCCACAAAACTACTCGACCACACAAACATACCAAACATTCATTATAGAAGGGCGACAAAAAAAAAAAAGGAAAGAAAGAAAAAAAGGTAGCACACACACACATATATAATTTCATATCTAATAAACTAAACCGTTAATGATACCCCTCTAGTCACAAACTTAATTAGCTAAGAAATAACCAAAGCTCTATTACTATTATTACTCTTGATTATTTTCTGATGACCCTTCCTCCGCACGTGTAAGTCACATTGCAGGTGTCTCCAACTACAAGGGTGTACTCATGAACGGGCCTGGATAGGAAGTCTGGCAAGTGAACCAACATGTCACACACACAATCAGTGTCTATTTCGTACAGCCACCGGCAGCAGTCTTCCTCCTCCTGAGTGCCGTGGTGGCGGTGCCTGTGCCTGTGCCCGCCTCGCCCGTGGTGGTGCCTCCCGTGGTGGTGGTTCGCGTCCAGGGATGGCGTAGATGGTGCAGGTGGCGGTAGCGGGCTGTAGGGTATCATTGAGCACGCGTAGTTCGCCAGTGCGTATTGCGAAGCACAGACCGGCCGGGGCGTTACCGCGGCCCCCGTAAGCTTTCCCTCAATTTTCAGCACGAGGAGGAGGAAGAGGAGGAAGGTTTGAGTAAGAGTTTTGACTCTCTCCATGTGGTTTTTTCTCTTTATTGGTTTGTGAAAATATGAGTGTATCTCTTTCTAATGCATGCGACAATGTAATTGGAGAAGGAAGAGGAATAGGATTTTCCTTGTAATGGGGACTAAACTGGTTCTTCATTTATATACAGGTTGGGTTTGAACTTATTTTCTTTAGCGAAATTTTGTATGGTTGTTTTTGGTGGAGGTAAAAGAAATAATATTTAACAAAAAGCAATTACAAAGAGGGTGAGTTACAGGTTTTGAATGGTTTGAGTCTCATTCGTTTTGTGTGATGGACTTTATTAGTTAGGTGACTAAATATTGAACCTTGACCGATCGAACTTGCTCCTACTAGTTGTTTTAAGGAATGAGAGATAATAATACACGAACTTTCTGCATGGGGAGGGAATTTTTTAGTGAACTTCAATGAGCTTTTTAATTGACGCAACGTTAAATTTGCCCATATTTCTACTCACCAATATTTCAAAAGTTTAATGTATAAAATAAACGTTCCATAGGATTTAGTAAATATTCATTATGAAACGAGTAATATATGAGGAGCCCCTGGATTTAAACAAGATAGATTAGATCTTTAAATTGGTTTTTCCCGAAGACTGCCTATCGAGTATAGTATTAAGATTGGCTTAATTATCCTGACTGGTTGCAATACCTATATTCAGATCAAGCAGTTTATCAAGCTGAGTTCTGTAATCCACATTTTTATGATTGATTATAGATGAGGCATCGTTTGCCACGTCAATAATCATGCTGAAACAGTCATCTCAAAGGTACGAGTTAAATGTTACTAAAATTAAAAGGAAGACATAATACACTTCAACGTAATCTATAAAAAAATAGCTGATGTCTTTGACGTGGTATGCAATATATAAATGTTTCAATCTGATGCTACAAAAGACTCTAGTCTTTACCATATGTTGCCATAAGTGCACGTCTTCTTCTACCACACTTTTAAGAACTTGATGGTTCTAAAAATTCAAAGGATCGTACAAACTGCTAGGCTTAGAAGCAGGCTTCTTATGAGCATGATCATGATCATGATCATGAATTGGAAGATGGTCACCAATAAGCATTAAGAACCTGCAGAAGAAAAAGTCTATAAACCCACTAGCAGAGGAGGTAAATTGAGTTTTGCATCCAAATACGAGCCTAACAATATTTAATAAAGGACAGAAATAACTTTAAGCATAATTCTGTTCACCATTCACCGTAATGAGAAATGAGATTACGAGGTTGGAAGATATACAGTAAAAATAAAAACTTAATTTGTTCTCTAATAATGCCCAACAAGATACTATGAGGGGTAGGTAGAGTGTTCAGATATATGGTTTGCTCTCATGAGTCTGAGGTTTCATTTTGATGCAGGATAAGATGAAAAAAGATATAAAAATAGAGAGAATAGGCAGAATAGCAAAAGAATTTGTAGAATAGCAAAAAATAAACAGGATGAATAAGCAATTGGATAGATTAGAGGGAGAGAGAAGAATCAATGAGAGAATTGGACAGAATTAGATGAACGGGTAGAAAAGCAATAGAGAATCAAGATAAGAACTTAGAAAGAAAGAGGTCCATAGGAGGAGGAAATTCAATAATCATTTATTAATTCATCATAGTCTGAAAAACAATTACATAGCTAAGCCTATTTATAGATAAGCAATTGGACACAACTAGGAAAGTAGACAAATTCTAGAAACTAATAAAAACAGGAAACATAAAT
>JXTC01000332.1:47010-86199 GCA_002914845.1 Trema orientale
ACGAGGTTGGAAGATATACAGTAAAAATAAAAACTTAATTTGTTCTCTAATAATGCCCAACAAGATACTATGAGGGGTAGGTAGAGTGTTCAGATTTATGGTTTGCTCTCATCAGTCTGAGGTTTCATTTCTCACGGAGAACTACCTACCGATATGCTAGAGTTTCCTGCCTCTTAAAAAATTGTGCGATCCAGCAGAGGACCAGAAAAAATAATGCCCAATAACATCAGAAAAATCAGCAACAATGGAACATTTGAAATGGTATACAATGAATCTAATCCAACTCGAAATTGAGCAAAGCTTGAAGCTTTAATCCAGTAACACAGACATCTTTCATCCAATATTTTATATTCGACCACATTGTTAATGAACATAAATAAATATTTAGCCGCACCACTTACTGATCGACTGGTCAACTCCACTTCCAAAAGTCAGCATCCTTTCTAATGCATATTCTTCTACTCTTCATTCCTTATGGCCATCATCTCCATGTCCTTCTTAATCTCTTCTCTTTGCAATCTCAACTGCTCGGTTCTCTCTCGCCAACCTTCTTCCAATAGCTCAGCAAACTTATCCTTTATCTCAAGCAGTGGATCCCGGTCGATCAGCTGATCATCCTTGTAAGCTTCCCTCAGCATTGCCGTCTTGATCCCACCTTTCAACGACATATAGAAAATCCCCGAATGCCTAGTGAACACGCTCGCGAAAGCGTTCGAAAATCGGTACTCGTCGCTGAACTTCCCTAGTATTGGCACCGGCACCCTCTTGAGGATAGACAAAGACAGCAGCTCGTGGAGAACCCCGACCGTCCTCTTCTCCATCTCCGGTGATGCTTGATCCAAATGGGAGACATCGTCGTAAGGCGATACATAATCAAGCTCCATCCAGTCCCTCACCCACTCCCTCATTTCCTTTCTCAAGAAAAACCCCGATGGAAGCTTGTAATAGAAATTAGGCCGAACCCGGATTCCCGTCAGCTTCGATTCCTCCTCTGCTCTCTGCTCAATCACCGATTCCGCAAACTCGGGGTTCCACGAAACCAACTCCAGAAACGATTTCCCTTCTCCCGGGCACCCAACTAGCCTGAAATACTGCGAATATTTGGGCACCAAATTGACCAAAAAATCATTGGGGAAACCAAATTCCCTCTTCACATGAACCAATTTATCAGCACTGAGCACCCTATCTTTTGACATCATTAACAATTTGCACAATTTGGAGACAATCGACGGCTCATTTTCCATGATAACCCTCTTCTCCTCCTCGAGAAATTGCTTAAGCCTATCGCTTATTCGGAGGAATTTAACCGGTTCAGACTTGGGTTTGATTCTATCATAATAAACATCAAATAAACCTGGGTTTTGGGTGAGAAAGGTTGTGATTTTGACGTTAAGGCGCAATCGTTCGCGTCGCTTTTCGAGATACCGAAGTGGGATTACTTGACCCGGTTCGTTAAGGACCTCCTTTACGACCCGGGAACAAAGCTTGAACTGCTTGTCCTTCTCTATGGCCAGGTCTAGTTTTTGGTCCTTGCGCCACACCACTTTCAGGCTCGAAATGGGTTTTGCCTGGCCCCGGAGGTTGAATCTAGGGTTTTGGTGCGATGTGAAAATGGCTGTAAGGTTTCGCAAGTATGAAGAAATAGTTCGAGTTTTGAGGTGCATACCTGGAAAATGAGCTCTGAGCAATCCACAGAGAAGAATATTGAGTTTCAGAGAAATGGGGAAGAAGGAGATGGAGAGAGAAGGAGAACGGGAAGAGGGAACCAATGATTCAGGGTTTAAGATCGGCAGCGGTGAAGTTTTATGCCTTATGGGCCGGGCTGTCAAGAGAATCCCTATGGAAAATGACACTCTATACGACTTCTAAAAAAATAATATCGAAATTCGACCTTTGCAAAATAATTATTGTCATACACATTCAGCAGCATTTCTCTAAATATTTTAGTTACTGGAAACCGAAAAATCAATTTAATTTCTTGTTACCAATAACCAGATTCTAAATAAACCAATTTGATAACCGAAAACTGAAAAATAAAGTTTATTGAAAATTAGAGAAAAATGTTTCTAAAAACTAATTTGGTTTGCTGGAAATCATAAATCAATTTGATTACTAGAAATTGAGAAACCATTTTGTGACTAAAAACCATTTTAATTTCTTGTAACCAGAATATTTAGAAAAATGTCACTGAATGTCATATGAAAAAAATATATTTTAAGAATGTCTTACTTTTAAGTGTCCAAATCCTAATCCCTATTGATTCATGCTTCTGTAGCCAACCTCGACCGTAGAGGCCCAACAGGATCATCTAAAAGTTGGGAAATTAGAAAAATCCAATTTTTTGTGGCATCTAATTTAAAAAAAAAAAGGATAAAATGAGATTATTGTCCAGACAATTAAAATTCTAGGTCATTACCAAGTTACCCAACTCACTCCACCACATTTAGGCGCCTGCCTGATTCAGTAGTTCACATGGTCACCTAATAGAGGAATACTGGAGTCACCCACGTGACCATCGAAGTCATCTTCGAATCTCTTTATCAACTGGAGTCACTTAAGTGACCATCTGGACTTGAATGAATGACCAACAAATGCCTGGTACTCAGATGAATACTCTGGCCAAATTCTAATTTAAAAAACCCCGGCCCCAAATTGTAGTACGCAATCTCTTTTGGCGCATTATATTTTTAACCCAATTTCAATACTCTTTTTAACCCAATTTCAATTACTCGTGTTGAAATATGGGTCAATTGATAGTTCGTATAAAAAGAACATCTTTGTATAGTTATATTTAACGAATTTTTAGAAATCCAATTGTATTCTTATCAAAAGTAGCATTGTCCATAATATATATAGGATAATGCTTGAGGTACCAAATTTTTAATACCAATACATGTGACTTGTGATTTGTCATCACTTAATCGGTGATAATATTTAATCTATTTGTATGAACACATGTGACATGTAACTTGTCACTAACTAATTGGCGTATTAAAACTTACCACAAATAGATTAAATATTATCTGATGACAAATCACATGCCACATGTGTTAGTACAAAAGATTTAATACAAAAGTTGGGATGTGTAGTGTTATCCATATATATGGGTACCAATTTAGTAAGTATTTTTTTTTTTTGGCTGACTAGTTATTTTACCATTTTTTGGTCCAAAACTCAGTATATGACCAAATTTAAAAGTTTATAACTAAATATTCAACTCATGTAACAATAAAAATGAAAACACAACATATTCCACAATTGAAACTTAAAAGAAAAAGACATTTAACTATAACTTTTAAAATATGAATATCTACTTAAGCTAATTTAAAAAATTAGTCATCCACCTAGTTTTTTTTTTTTTTAAAAAAACTTATTTATAGATATTATTTTGCTGTCTTTTCATAGTAAAATGTTGAGAGAGAAATAGCATTAAATAATATGTATTTATTTAAATAATATATATTTATTGTTATTATTTTTTTTTCAACTACTCAAATCATAATAACTGTTAAATTATGATCTAACGGCTAAAAAAAATATTTTCTGGACTATGGTCATTCTCTTCTGTGGCCACATAGATATAAGGACTTGTGACACTTGTCACAATAGTATGTTTTCTAAATCCTATATTTTTAATGCATACGAAAAGTATTGTCGCAATTCTACTTCCATTTATGTAGATACTAGTTTATTGAGTTTGTAAAGGTATAGATTAGGATGATTATTGACAATATAATGTAGATTCATCAATTTTGGGGAAAAAAAAAAAAAGAAAGAAAGAAAGAAAACCTTGGTTGAAACTTGAAACTAGAAATTTGCAATTATCATCTATAGGGTAGAATACGACCATTCAACTCGGTCAATACGCCCAAATATAATCAAATATGTATATACATATATATTTAGGCACCACTCTAGTAGATTTTTTTTTTACCTATCTATATGTATTATTTTGACAAATTAAAATCATGCAGGTTTTTTGAGAAAAATCATTAAATAATGTTTATTGTTATTAATATTTTTTAAGCCACTCAAATCATTATTGCTTCAAATCATTATAGCCGTTAAATAATGATCTAACGGTTAAAAAAATACTATAAATAAATAAAAAAAATACCTACCTGGTAATGATCCTATGTATTTATATTCCATCTTAGTTGAACACAATGTTGTTAAGTATTATTATGATTATTATTCTGCGAAGAAATAAGTATATTTTAAAACATTTGACTTGTTAACATGTTAAGTAAAAGCATTTCAATAAGTTTTTAGGGTTAGTGGCATTAATAATCCCTAATTACACTTGTACTACTACTTTCATCCCAGAATTTTCAACTTACATTGCAATAGTTTTTGAATTATGTAATTGTTGCAACAATGATCAATTTATCACAAAGTGCACAATTTTAGATATTCAACTAGAAACTTAATGTCTATATGTTTAGACTTTGACGAGCTTCTGTTGTTATTGGAATATAGGACGGCGGCTCTATTATCACAATAAATCTTCAATGGCTTTTCAATGCAATCGACAATTCGCAGCCCGGTGATAAAATTCCGCAGCCATATTCCTTGATTTGATGCCTCATGACAAGCTACAAACTCTGCCTCCATGGTGGATGAAGCTGTGAGCGTCTGCTTAACACTCTTCCATGATACAGCTCCTCCGGCAAGCAAGTAAATATAGCATGACTAAAAATGAGATTTTGACTCATATAAATATATTATGCCCAATTATACAATTTATCTATGATTACGTTCTGTTAAAAAAACTAACAATTTGTGATAAAAGGGTCATTGTTAACAATTGCATACTTCAGGAGCCATAATTCTGTAAGTTGAAACTTAGGGCAAAGCGATACAATATGTATAATTAGGGGACACTATTATATTTAACCCAAGTTTTTATTAAATGAAAACTTTATTATTTTCAGTAGTAGGCCTATTTGCTGTAACTCTCCATACCATAAAAATTCCCTTTAAAATAGCTATATCAGTATATCTGTGTGGCAGCACAGTGGATGTAGGGTCAAGTCTTAAAGTCAATCGCGAACGATACTCCGAACTCCGACAGCCGCTAGATTGAAATTCTTAGTCAGCAAAAGTTTCAACGTGGCCAAAACCAATTGGCTCAAGAACGCTATAGCAATAGCATCCAAGTCTGGGTCCCACACAATTGGAAAGAGAGGTCGCCGACGCCGACCTTTGGTAATGACAGTAAACGTTAATCGCAATTAGCTGATTAAACAGATTAAATATTTATTTAAAAAAAAAAGAAATATTAGTAATAAGAGTCTGAAGTCTGAACTAATAAAACATAAATTTTGGGTTTGTCACGGGGGGAGAGAGAGAGAGAGAGAGAGAGAGAGAGATTTGGAGAGAAAGGAAGGTAAATCTGGCAAAAGTGGAGGGTTTGAGAGCGCGATCGTTGTTGAGGCAAGGTGGGATCGGGATTTTTGACGATGACGAAGAGGAGGAGGAGGAGGGGCGTTTGAGTTTGAGGCGGTGGCGGAGGAGATTGATGGCTCTTAAGCTTAACCTCACTTGCTCCTCCGCCTCTAGATTCGCCCTCCTTTTTCTCCTCATCGCCGCCATTGCTACCGCCTGCATTTTCCTCCCTATTGATAAGGCAACCCCACCACTCTCTCCTCTCTCTTTCTCTCTCTCTCTCTTTCTATATATATGTTCAAATGTATAGTATGTTTTTCAATTGATTGGTTTTTGCGAAATGCGGATTCGGTTGTACATTTTTGAGTTCGGGATTCTCGTTTTACTAATGGCATTGTTTTAAATGTGTCTGTGAATTGTGGTTTTGTATATGATTTGATGTTTGAGACTATGCGACTGAGTTGCATAAGCATTGGATTTGATCGGATCGGATTGGATTGGAGTGAATTTTTGGAACTTCAAGATGAAAACGTCATTTTTAGGATTAAAATAGTAGCGTAGCACGCAAGTGATATTTAATTTAGTGATGAGAACTCTCAGTAGATGGGTGTCTCTTCTTCTGCTTTTGTATCTTATGTGTCTTCGGAAGAATTTTAAGTTTTAACATTACGAGCTTCGTCATTATGATGCGAAAAGAGTGGTACTGTGCAGATATTGAAGGAATTTTTGATCTGGGTTAAGCAGGATCTTGGACCTTGGGGCCCCATTGTCTTGTAAGCATTTCTTGTGTGCGATGAATTTACTCGATTTCTTTATAAGTTTAATCGTAATCACCGATGGTGGAAGTAGTATTCCTAATTTTCTTATCAATTTCTCGCGTTGCGTCGTCATGGTGTGTTATTCATTTTGTATTCTCTTTTCATTTTCTTCTTTAAGATCACGACCAACTTATGGTATGAACTCAGATTCTAGTCATTTTCAGTGTTCAAAATATTGGGGGTAAAAGTTGTGGCTGCAGTGATGATATTGTGCTTGACCTAATGCCATTCAAAACATGAAGAATGGCAATCGCCTTATTTATGATATTTAAGATATTTTTTTTTGGTTTTCAACTGTAATTCGGGATTTTTCCTTATTTCTTCTCTTGACTTTTAGGTTCATTTTGATTATTACTGTTGTTATTTCTACTACTGTTATTTCTACTACTATTACTATTTTTTTTTCCCTTAACTTGGCCAAGCAAGGATCGAATTCCTAGTTGAAAAGCAGCTTGTTTATTTGTCTTCTCAGAATCTTAATTGCATTTATCACCAGTTTCTTTGAGTTTTCATGGTTGAAACTTCTTTGGTTTTAGTTCTGCACGTCTGTCTCGATTCATTTTTCTGAAATTGCAGGGCCATTGCGTACATTCCTCTGACCATCCTGGCAGTTCCAGCTTCAATACTTACGGTAGGTTATGAGTCATTGTTTATTCTTTGAGATTAGTCTCCACTCTCCTATCTCATAACATCATGAGGACCATTCTTTGAAAATGTTAATGCATCTAACTCTTGCGGCAGACCTAAAACATTGACATTATTTTTGATACTTTGTTGTCTGTTCAAGATAAATATGTAGTCGTCTGTGTAGTAATCAACTTTTTTATTTGGGTATGAGTGTTAAGTTTATCTTTCTTTCTCTCTCTCTCTCTCTCTCTCTCTCTTTTCTTCTTTTTTTTTTTTGAAAAAAAAAATTTCTATCCTGTTAATTTTGTTAAGTGTGCTACTTCTTTTCTATCCAGCTTGGTGGAGGTTATCTTTTTGGGTTGCCTGTGGGGTTCGTTGCTGATTCTATTGGTGCAACAATTGGTGCTACAGCTGCATTCATTCTTGGTAGAACAGTAAGTCTCGCAGACCATGGTTTTGTGGGTCATGTCTATGTTTAGACAGACAGATGCATACAATACACTTAACGAAATTACAGATTATATTCTAATTTTGGTGGGCTTGGAGCAACTAGCAAATTATTTAAATCATATCTTGGTACTTGGTTTAGATTGGAAGATCATATGTTATCTCTAAGCTAAAGAATTATCCAAAGTTTCAAGCTGTTGCTATCGCAATTCAGAGATCTGGCTTTAAGGTATAATTAATTTTGAAGTTTTCATATCATAATCTGTCCATTTATTTATTTATTTTTTAAATTTTTTGGGCCATAAAAGTTCTGATCGTAGTACATCTGGACGTGATATTTATGTGGTATTGCAGATTAATCCATGCAGTCGTTTTTTTCCTTTTGCTTTCTGCATATTATATGCATCTCTTGGGTACGAGAGTCCTAATTTTCTTTTCTTCTCATTTTGTTTATTTAACAGATAGTTCTGCTGCTTCGGCTTGTTCCTTTGCTTCCATTTAATATGTTGAATTACCTCCTGTCTGTGACTCCTGTTCGCATAGAGGAGTATGTGCTGGCAACTTGGTTAGGAATGATGGTGCGTACTTTTTATATAACTAGAAGCTGAATGTTTATTCATGACTTACTACTTGGTCAATTATGAAGTGTACTTCAATACTCTTTCAGCGTATTGAATGCCGTTATAAAATACTTCCTAACATGTCTCCTTCCAGAGTGATTACGTTTGAACATCCCTTAGTAAATCTGACCCAGCAATTTCATCATGTGAGGGCTTGGTGTCACTTTCCAATAAGGATAGCATAAATAATGATTATATAGAATGCTCTTTGAAAGTCATTTTTGTCCAAACAATCAAGTCATGGCTGATTTATCTTTGATTTTATTTACGACTTGTTTTAAACCGTTTGACAAGAATTGCCTCTGCCTCTGATTGTAGCCCATAACATTTACTCTAGTATATGTTGGAACAACTTTAAAGGATCTGTCTGACGTCACACATGGATGGCATGAGATGTCAACCGCTAATTGGGTAAGTATTATTCGAACTTCTATTTTTTTTTCCCAAGAAATCCGTTTGAAACTGAAAAGGTTAAACATAAAAGCAATGGTGTATTTGCTTGTGGTTGCAGATGTTTATAGCACTAGGTTTCGGGATATCCAGTAAGTTCCCAGAATTATGTTGATATTACTTGTCATCATACTTGTTTATTTGGTCTAGACTGAGTTTGAACAGCTTATTCATGACCATTTCAGATGTTCTTATAGTTAAGTAGCACTTGAATTGCCCTGCCCAAGTTGATTACCACTTTGTTGCCCTTCCCTGTGTCACTCAGCTGCCTAACTCAAGTAGCTGTTGCCTGTTCTCTTCTATCATTCCATGCATGGAATGTTCCCTTCAACTAGTTTCTTTCTCAGAGCTATGTTTCTGTGTCTTTATCTCTAAGATCCAATTCTTAACCAAAATAATTATCGAAGGAAAAAAAAAATCTGGACCAAAACCTGTTCGACGCCCTTTGCTTTTTTAAAACCTGGTTAAGGATGATATGTTACCCCGGCAATAGAGATATCTAGGGGGAAAAATATCTTGTGACCAAGTAAATTTTTTAGTTTACTTCATAATCTCTTTTTCTCCTGGCCTTGTGCTTCAGTTATCATACTGGTTTGCATTACCAAAGTGGCAAAGGCTTCTCTGGAGAAGGCACTCGCTGACAATGGTGAAGTAGAAGGCATCTTATCGCCACCGACTCTACCAATCGTATCAAATCCGTCCTTGGACCTCCAAAATCCTCTCATTATCAAGATAGACCCATTAGACGAACATCATGAGAGATGATATATACATTTTTTTTTCCATGTAAATTCTTTCTTTTACTTCTTTACATCACATAATTTGCCTTTGATGTGAACTGAATTTCAGGAAATAAAGAAAATAATGAGCAAAGATTAAGAAACAGAGTAGGCTTATTAGCAGTCAATATTGGCTCTCTCCATTTCTAAGATTATTGCATGCTATTCCGATTAGCCTCCCTAGATGATGTGTTCGAGATTTGAACTGAAGTATATTTGAAAAGGCTAAGACCAATAGAACTCCAAACGTGGCAACATTTGAATGCCGAGTAAAGCTGTTAGATGGACTGAGAAGCCATTTCCCTTCGCCAGAACTGAGAGGGAACATATCTGGACTGAGTTTAGAAGCAAAAAATATCCAGATAAAAAATTCTAAAGACTGGGATGTCATTCATCTTCCTAGTATTGCAGGCTGCAGCTAGAAACCACAAGACTACCACAACGACTAAGTTCAGTATAACAAGTACAAAGAGTTGTTACAAGACTTTAATGAGTATGCAATTTTTTTGGTGGAAACTGGAAACCAGGAGATCAACAAAAGAAAAGGCATGGTGATTGTTTTGTGGCTCAGCTCAGATTAATCCTTTAGTCAGTTCGATGGGCATGAGAAGAAGACCGTTCATCTCCAGCAGCTTGGTTGCAGCTAATGGGTTTAGCTCCAGCAGTTTCGCCACCATCTCTTCGAAAGGCTCATTCAACATATCTTGGTCACAAAAGTAGTGACCATATCCCTGTAAGACCAAAAAGAAATTACAAAAGGAAAAAAGAAGAAGAGAAGGCAGAGATAAATTTTCAGGTAAGTGGGAGGTAAAGAAAAACATTGGCATGAGAATCAAAACGTACCTCCCGGAAAATGATGGGCCAGGTTGGTGATTCACCTTCCACTCTCCTTTTACATAAATCCTGCAATTATAGATGTTATTTTAGTTTAAGCTGGTATAATTTGTTAAATATGAGTTTCACCAGTATCGAACTTAGGAAGTATCAATGAAAGCTCCTAATGGAAAATAAAAATGAAGATATTACTAACACGGTTTTGTGTGTGTGTGTGGCTAATCATGGCTTTTAGTTGGTACTATTAAGAGAATGCTCATTCCTGTCTTCATACTCGTAAAGAAAGAAGAAAAAGGCCTACCTTTATTTGCAGCTGCAAATACTTGATATGGTCGATGACATCGTCCAATACAGAAACTTGACAACCCTACAAGGCCAAAATTAACTAGTCATATAACATGACCTTTTGACTACATCGTTCGCAGAACAACTGGCATTAACTCCACATTATAAGAGTATCATCAGCTAAAGAATACATCACAGGGCGTTTCAAGATAGATTCAATGACAAGTCATTTACAAAAACCCTCTTCACAGCACAATTAGTTTGACCCAAATGCGTAGATTAGTAAGATTACCTCTCTAGAATGAGGAAGCAGCTCTTGAAATGCGTTGACTCTTTCAGCAAATCGCATCCTGCGTTGCTGTTTTGAAAAAGCCTATATAATTAAAGAGCTATTATTTATATAATAAACAACAACTATCTGCCCCCCTATAAAAAAGGATAAGAAAGTGCTATCCTATCCAACCATACCAGTTGTGAACTGCAAGTAGAATTAATTATTTAAGTAATCATGGAGTTTCTCTTTGAAATGGATATGACACACATCTTTAGCAGTTCATTATCGAAGCAGAGTCATTAGGCATGTCAAACTGATCAAATAGTTTAGTAAGTTGAGGCATTTTGCTTACACGATCATTTCTGTAGTTTCTTTGTTTCGAAGCAGAGGGCTGGCATTTGGACAGGGAACCAGGTGAAGCAACGCTTGCACTTGGACTTATATCAACTCGAGAACTATAGCTTTCCCCATCTGAATTTTGTGACCATGAAGTAAGATTCTGTATTCAAGAAACAACAAATATAAGAAATCTCTCGCCAATCAAGATCAAATATCTTGATCTGAAATTTTATAACCGATATAAAATGCTTGAGAATGCTTGAGGCAACTATCAAATCAGTTGAATATGCTCAGTTAAAAGCACTAAAATTTACCTGCGCATGGATCTGATGTTGTGTGCTCGTGGATTCATTATCCATATCTTCATTATGTGCCATCAGAGCCCCTAACTGCTCAGTGAAAGTGTCAAAAAGTGTCAAATCTAAGCAACATAGAATTTCAAATAAGACCCAATATAGCACATCTTCAGAAGTGTCAAAATCTAAGCAACATAGAATTTCAAACAAACCCCGATACAGCTCATGTTCCATTCATTATTCATTCTCTTAAAAAGCCCCAGAGCAAATATTTCAACTTCATTAATGGTGGTTTCCATGATCTTTTATACCTTCCAAGCATCCATTTCAGTTGGTTTATAACCCCAAGCCAACCCCATGTGATGATTGTACGGCATATCTCCTTGGAAATCAGAGACCCCAGAAACACCATATGTGGTGCCGTTTTCAGGTAAAGGAAGGGTCTCCAAGTCCAACATGTCTTCAGAAGGAGTCTTAGAGCTGCTTTCAGCTAGAAACTGGACATAGCTGTGAGATGTTTCCTGGGGTTGAACTTGAACTTGAACCCACCAAGGTAAACGTAAAGCATCACTCTGATTCCAACTCGTTCCAGTACCACCTCCCATGAGAACATGTCCGGTTAGATCATCTTCAGGCCCAAGACCAACATCATTGCCAGTATTCCCAAAAAAGTCAATCTTGTTCTGGCTGCTTTCTCCTTCCATGCTAACCAGAGCAAAACCTTCTGACTAGTCACATAGACATTGAAATTGGATTGTATAATTTTAGAACATACATATAGAATCACTAATTTTAAGACCCAAAAATTAGAACAATGAATCTAACAGTCTACAAATAACAAGTCCAAGATTTTATAGTCATGGTTCTTAAAAAAAATGGCAAGACTGATACTAAGTGATAAAGTATAGTACTGTATCAACTACATTAGACAAAATATACCATAAACAGAGCAAAAAATATAGTTTCGAACAAATGGGTTGTTTTTTTTCATTCAAAAATGAACAATGAAAAAAAAAAGAAAAAAGAACGAGAGAGAGAGAGACTTTAGCTAGTATTATAGGTAGAGATAATGGCCTTAGACGTTACAATTAGAAATTTAGGTTTAGGGTTTCATCTTTGATGAAGAGAAGAAGAGAATCCAAAATCCGACGAGAGAGAAAGTTAGAGAGAGAGAGGACGGTGAGAAGGGCGCGCGCATGCTTATAGTTGTACCTTGTACCGTATGAGCTGATGCTCAGAGGTAGGGGAAGGTGGAAAGTCCATTGTACCCCTGTAGGTTCATTGGGCAAAGGGCAACCATTACGCACTGTGCATGTCCAACACACATTTGAATTTTGTTGTTTTTTTTTTTTTTTTCGGTAAATGGATTTCATCCTTTTTTTTAAAACCTTTTTTTAATAGTGGCTCTATTAGTTCATGAAATTATAAAATAGGATAATCCATAGGAAATTAAAGGGGCCCTTTTAATTTCGGGCACCAAAGACTAGACAAATTAAAAACATAATTTATTATTATTCCTTAGAAGGAATCAATGTTGATGTTTTAGAACGAAACTAACGAGTATTTTGTTTTTTCTTATTTGAAAACAACAGTTAAAATAAATCGCGTTGTTAAAACTAAAAAGTAATTTAATGTTCACTTTAGTTGACGTTTTCTAGTAAAATAAATAAATAAATAAAGACAGTTGATATAATTGACATTCATGTTTATTTTCTTTCTGGTAACATAGTTCTTTATTTTAGTTGCAAGGGTACAAAATGTTTGGTAATAATTAATATCTAATAAGTTCATATCAACAAATATATATATATTGAATAAGTTTATTTTCTTTCCTAACAAAGAAGTGAGAGATATGAACCTTTGATTACGAGTACGATTACCAGTCAAATTAATCCTTAATAGTAGTAATTTTCTTACACCTCGAAAATTAGTTCTTAAAATATGGACATTTTCTGTCTGATGTCTACGAGCCTCTGAGGTCCAAAATGTTCTCCATTTTAACAACTAATTGATAGACTATTTTAGCGTTTATTCCCAATAAATCAAAATTGTCCACACTATCCTTTAAAAAAAATTGTCCACACTAAAAAATAGAGTCCAAAAAAAAAGGAAAAGAAATGAGGAGAAAGAAAGAAAGAAACACTTCCAAGTTTCAGGTTTGAATTATGCTCTTAAAAATGCTATCACGCAACAAAAAAGAAAAAAAAAATTGTATTACGCCAAAAATACACGTGGCACAATCTCGTGAAGGAGTGGGCATCACGGCAATAAGTAATATTTAATTTCTCTTTTCTTTAATTTCTTTTGGCTAAAAGGCCAGAGCTTTTATTATAGCATCGCACAAGTCGCAAGAGTATATTCGCCTGTGTTCTGTTTTAATAAGGCGGTGTTTGTTTGGTGTTTCGATTTTTCGTTCAGGACTTTCGTCGAACACCTCAAACAAACCATTGATAGACCCACAAAGCAAGGAGGAGAAGATTCAAGCTTAGAGGTATCAGATCTCCTGTTATTCTCTCAATCATGGCAACCCCTGATGTTCTTCAAAGAGAAGAAGGCTTTTTCCTTTCACCCCCTCTCATTGACCCCACAAAAGGTACTTTGTTCTCTCTTTATTTTGATTTGTTTTAGCATAGATTTCTAGCTTGAAATGGAGAAAATAATGCACTAAGTTGAAAGCTTTGGCCTTTGGTTGATGGGATTTTATTGGGTTTGCCTATACTTAGCTCTGTTTCGGAATTGATTAGCATACCCAATATTTATTTCAGATTGAATTTTGTTAATTTTCATAATGTTGATGCCGCTATTAGAAAATCCCAGAACAAAAATGAAGTTTGGATTTCTGGCCTTTTCTCTTATTGGTGTTCTTCTTCAGGAGAAAATGCAAAATCTCGTGGCTTGTCAATTGAGAAGAAGATAGAGTATCTCGAGAGCTTGGCTGGAAAGGTATTTTTCTGATTCATTATCATTCAAACAGCAAAATTGAAACTTAGTGGGAGTTTTGGATTCATTTTCCATGCATTGGAGTGTCTTTTTAGCTGAAATGCTCCAAAAGGGTACCTTTAAAAATCAAGGAAGAAGTTCCTAACATAGTAGTAGGACCTTTTTTGGCCTTTGACAGAGAAATCCTGTTTGAAATTTTTAGGTGATTTAGGTGGTGCTTAAAGATAGTTAAACACATATTCAATGTGTAACCTATTAGGGATTTCATTTGTTCTTTATGTCTGTCCTGTTGAGAATTGAGTGCTTGAATCATAAATGAATTTTTCCAATTTATTTTGAAGTGCAGATTTTTTTCTGTTTTCTTTTGGGCAGGTTAGCAACCGACGGTCTCGTAGGTGGTTAAACGATCGCCTTTTGATGGAACTTGTTCCTCGTTTGAATGCTGAAGAAATTAGAGGCCTGTTTGCTCCACCACCTTGGGGTAATCAATATATAACAAACCTCCAGTATGTTTATTATTTCCTAATAGCAGCCCTCCAGTATCTTCATTATTTCCAACCACTGCTATTAGCTTCATTTTTGTGGTGATATCTTTTGTTTTCCAAGTTTTCAATCTGGTACCATTTTGCTGTATAGCTATTGCTAGGATGCCATAAGCAAGCTTTTTTTCTTTTTTTTTTTAATAAATATATTAAAACAAAGGAAAACCAAAAGACCTACTGGAAGTTGATTGTAAATGGAACTTACTAGCGTTTGTTTTCTTGTCCTTGTTGATTGTCCAATTACTACAGTATTAGTACATATATTTTTCTCCACCTCAGTGCTGCATCTTAGCCTTCTGTTCCTTTCTTACATTGGGTGGGGATAATGTTGAACGAAAATAATGTTTTTTCTTTTTATAACTATTATTAGCTCTCTTGGTATCTGTGTGGTTTGAACTCAGGATTGTTGTTACTCAAGTGATATTAGTATAATATAATGTTTCCCAAGTTTAAAGTTCCTGTTTTTGATTCACTTGATGCGTTAAATACATAGCAGCGCGTAGCAATGGCCCCATGGGTATGACTGAACTCACTGATATCTGCTGTCAAGTTTTTCCTTTATAGATGGTTGTTTCTTCTTCTAGATGTTTGACATCAGTTCTGATTTTTATTTGATTTACAGGTGATGATGTACCGGTTTCACCATTTTGCATGGCTAATGTGGGAGATTGGGACAAATTCAGGAATATAGACATGGACAGAGAGGTACTTTCTGACTCATGTTCATTAAATCATGATAAACTTTCCCAAGTTTCCTCCTGTTTCATATTTCACATGTCATGAACTTGAAACATGAACTTTATACGAAAACTGGCCCTAAAGAACTGTGATCCTTTGGCCTTTATGAGTTGATTTATATTTAGTGCTTGTGATATCATTTAGAATCCAAATATGTTTTGAATATGGTTTTCTAACAATTGTGTGTAAATTTTTGGGATTTCTGATTGTACATATTTTACAGATCTTAAGTTCTTAACTCTGTCTTTTTTCGATGTGGCAGGCTAATCTTATTGATTCTCTAAAGGGTTCTCCAGCAAAGAGCAAAGGTCGAGTTGATCCTGATAAAATGGCTGTCTTGAATGCTTGGCGTAGAGTTGATTGTCGAACCAGAGAGGCACTTCGTCGTAGCTGTCTTTTGGAACTCATTGAGGGCTATGAGGTATGCTTGTCTAACGAATATGTCTGTTTTCATCTGATCTTTTGTTATCTTCCAATGTTCTTCAACCATCGTCTGCATTGTACTGGGTCAGAAGTAATTCTTGGAATGTTTATGTTACTCAAATTCTTTCTATCTTCTTTTTCAGGAGTGCATACGGGCTTACATTATAGATAGTGGAGAGGAGGATGCCCTCCTCCTTCGGGTCCAAGACCCTTTCCATAGATTGTTGCTGCACGGTGTTTGTGAGGTTAGTTTTCTCATTCTTATTTTCCTTTGGAATTTGGAGGATCTATCCCATGTTGTATTGTTGCGTATTAAAATCATTACAAACTAGATTCAAAAGAGTACGATTCCATATACAATCATAAAAAACATGTCTTAGAAAAACATCATATTGAAATAATAACAATAATGGTAACAGAACGTCTACGAGTTTCTGCTCATCATTACTAATTTCAGGGGTAACGTTTGATCTATATGATGTTTTCAACCACTTAGAATGTTAGAAAACTAAGAGAGGTAGAATACTTGAGATCAAAGTATTGTTGGAATTACCTTGTAAATTTGTTCTTTGTTACAGTTCTATAATTTGAGCTCTGTGACATCGAAACAGTCAGAAAATGCGAAGTCTTCAAAGACAACCAGGATAACGAAGAAGAAAAAGGGTTCTGTTGAAATCCCAAGTATTACTCTTTCCCATTTTCTAAGAATGTCCAAGGAAGGTGTTTGGTAATTCCGTTGGGCAGGAGTTTCCACATTCCATCTGTACTTTGAATAAAGTTGTGGATGCTCAAATTTTATGTAATCTGTGCATGTAAAATAATGTATTAGGGCTGCCGTGTTTATGACCTGTAAACGTGGTTCATTGACTCGTAGCTTTAGGTTTGAAAAGTTAATGAATGAATATGTATTTGTGTTGTATTGTAGTGCCTCCTTCAGTCCACAAAGAAGGTCGATTTGAAGTGTAGGCTTAGTGACAAATATAATTTCAATTTTTATTTATATCTTCAAGAAAAAATAATATTTTTTGCAAATGGGTTCTGCTGGAATTTCCTTATTCTACCATTCCTTTTGTTTTTTTTTTTGTTTTTTTTTTTTTTTAAAACCTTTCTTAGGCGTATGTAATATATTTCTTCACCATAGACAAGGAAAATAGGGTCACTATCAAGGAGAATTTGACTCAGAAATTCATTCAGAACGAGTCGAGCAATTATGATAAGCTAGAGTTGTAAATATTATGACAGTCTCTACAACACAAGCTCTTAATCAGAAATAATCTAAGCCACTTTTGTTGTAGAATTTTATTTATTTAATGCATGCTATTTCTGTTTTTTCCCGGCTTGTCTGGGGGATACTTCCAGAAAAAGAAAAAAAAAAAAAAAAGTCAATAGCAGAAAAAAAAACTCGGCATGCGTATTAGTTAATATTTAGTAACGAATCTCACTCGCTCCCCCAGCAAGGACATTATTCCAGCATCAGATACGGATGATGATTTAATACTCAAACATTATAATCTATGCAAAATATATTCAACAAAGACACTTATTATAAAAGCAAATATATATGACTATCGGTAAGGCTTATGAATGTAATGGAAGTAAGAATTAATTAGCACCCTAATGCATTGCTAAATTAATAACTTAAAGTATCAGTACTAAGTAAGATATGTTTATTTATACATAATGTCTGAAAACCGACATTGATCCACAGGGCTAGTTACAATCAAGACATCATATCTTGGGCCTGGCTCTCAATCCAGTATGCTACTTAATTAGTACTTAATTCATCTTCGTCCAGTACTGTTCCAAACCATGTACAGGAAAATTGTTGATCGACTGAAAAGAAAAAAGAGCATAATCAGTTTTACAATACAAAACCCCAAAAAAAATAATAATAATAATAATAATAATAATTATAGTGTATGAAATATTACAAACCTGATGTTGAGCAATATCTCCATAAAGCATATTTGAATATGCATGAGATGATGAAGCGGCGTATTCCTGAGGCTTTATTACTGAAACATATTGCTGAGGCAGTGATGGTGGAAGATCACAATCACAATGCTCTTCTTTCAGGAATTGGGTTTGCGAAACTAGTCGCTGTTTCCCCTTAAGCAACTCAATCTTCTCATCCAATTTCTGAATCTTGGCTTCCAAACATTGTGACAAACCCATCAAAGAATCGTTGGAAAACTTGTCCAGTTCTTCATCCCAAAGCGAAGGCAGTACTATTGAGAACCCCATACCATTAGTAGTATTGGTATTAACGCTGATATTGTCCAAATGATGATGATGATGATGATGATGATGATGATTCCCTACTTGTTCTTCAAGTTTCTTCATCTTCTTCTCCAACATGTCAGAGAGATTGAGTTTCTCTCTTTTCTTGTTATTATTACACGACTCTAGTCTAGAGTAGTACTTGTGGATGATTGAGTGAGCCTTTGTTGGGTCCTCTGGCCACACTTCCATCTCGCCATTCGGCTCGTAGCAGACTATGCAAACCTCCGAGTTGCACAGCGCACCAAGCTCTCCCGCTTTCTTCTTCAGTGTAGCTTTTCTCCTTTGGAAAATCTTGTTGGACTTTTCCATATTGATGATGATCACACCCAAAATTGTACGTAAGATTTTGTGACTGTTTAAGAATATTGAGGACCCCCCAAAAAAAAGAAAAAAATTGTTACAGGCGTATTATAGAGGTGATGGATTATCTGAAAATTGGCTATGAGAATTTGGTGTGTGTATGTTTGTGGCTAGGGATTATATATATAGGGTTGAGCAATGTATCTTTCAAGGGTTTCAATTCTTTGGCAGAGTTTTTTTTTCTTTCCAAATTGATTAACGCGTATTTATATAGACAAGTTCTCGGACCCAGAAAAAGAAACTATAGAAGGCAATATTTTACCGTTGTGTTCTTATTGGGTGGCAATAGTTACCATAAATTTTTCTGAAGACAAATAAGGAAATTTCACTACATCTCTCTAAATTGATTTTGCTAGGGAAAATATTCCGTGTGAGAGATACGTTCTACATATATGGACCAATAAAGTAATTTCTATATTTATGACAGTAAAAAGTATTTGACTGGACTAAAAGTCTAAAAGCAATAAGTGACTTGACGAGATTCCATAAGTGAAACCAAATAATAAATTGACATGTTCCTGAATTAAGAGTTATTTTGTCATTGGTGGTCGTCATTCGTCAACAAACCATCTCGTTTCAAAATGTTTGATTGTTGACCATTCTTGGTGAAGATAAAGTAAATTCTGCTTCAAAAGTTCAGGATTTTTGGGAATGTGTAGAGGAAAATGTTTGAATCTTAGATTAACTTATATATAAATTTCATAAATAAATTAAAAAAAAAGGTAAAATCTGCTTCAAAAGTTTACAAGTCCTAACTTTATTTGTGATGTGTCAAAGTTGAGTCATATACTATTATATTATTTAAGAAATATATATATATATATAAAGATTGCCAATCCAGTAGGTATTTTTTTTTTTTACCTATATGTAGGTATTTTTTTTTTAGCCGTTGGATTATCATCTAATGGTGATTCAACGGCTATAATCAAGTACATAAAAAGACGTGCATTATTAATGCTATTTCTCTCTCCTACTTTTTATAATAAAAAAATGTACAAAATTTGTTTTCATTGGCCCAATTAATACCTATGCATAGGTAAAAAAAAAAATATTTACTGGATTGGTGCCCATATATAAGATGGCTTTATTGCAACTTATGTGTCTTCTCTCCCTAAGCATTATCTAAAACTACCTGTAAATTTAATTACTGCTTTACTATATCTCTAATTATTCCTAAAATATTATTTAATTTAATTTTGTCTTTTCTCTTCCTACTCACACTCATCCCTGCCCAAAATATTCCAATTTTAATTTATAGATTTTTTCTCTTCCTATCTACGCCCACCCCTCTCCCACTCCATTTCTTGCGCCATATCCACTCACCACTCTTTCCTTTCTTTCCTTTCTTATTTTTATTATTATTTTTTTAATATGATTCTCACCCTTTTCACACAATCAAACTCACGATCTCCTTTCATCTTTTACTAAATCAACCTGAATTTCTAAATGTGGCATTGATGGTGGTGGAAGGACTCGATCCAATTCCTACACAGCCATCAATATTGTTTTTGTTCCATTTCTTTGGGCATCCTTGGTAGACCTATTCACTCTTTCAAGAATATTCTCTTTCCTATATACGTATGCGAATAGATATAAAATAAAGAAATAATATCACTCTTATACCTTGTATTTTAACATTTTATTCAAATTGTGCCTTGTATTTTAGTTATTATCAACATTGACATTTAGATTTGAAATCTGTTACAAATTTATATCCTAATACCAATTTAGAGCAGCTAATTTATTAAGATATCGTTTAAAAAATTAAAAATAAACCATATAAAAACTGATCCGAGAATAAGTTTATGAAATCATTTGGTAAATTAAATGCTCTAAATTAGTGTCAGTGCATAAATTTGTAACAAATATTAAATATAAGGGTTAATATTAATAATAACTAAAACACAAATTACAAATTGAACAAAGTATAAAAATACAAGAAATAAAAGTGATATTATCCCTAAAATAAAAAGAATAATTATTATATTATATATTAATTTGAACTAGATTTTGCAAAAAAAAAAAGAAAAAAAAAAAGATGAACTCAAAAACAACAAATTCAACTGAATTAGCCTGATAACCGTGGAAGATGTGAGATTCAATATCCGTAATACAAAGTGAAAAAATTTAAAACACTCATTCTTGTTAACAAAGTACAAGTACCTCTTATAAGATGAAAATAAAATAGAATTAATTAGCTCATTCACAAAGGTTTTGTTCAAGAGATAGATGCCTGGAAGTAAAATATGTGTCCGTTTTTTAAATTTTATAGCAAAATATCTGGTATATATGTTTATATACTAAGTATAAAATATTATATATCAAATATAAAAATTTATATACTCAATATATTTTAGTATATTAACTGAAATTGGTAGATGAATATATCTACGAAGTGTAAAAATATATATATTTAGATATTTAGTTATAAAATTTAAAAAGTGGATATCTACTTAATCAAATTTAAAATATTGGTCATTCACTTAAATTTCTCGATTTTTTTTCTCACAACTACTTCTTGCGCACTGCAGTACAGCAAAATAATACTAAACTAGCCCCAGATGTGAAACTAGACTGTCCATAGGCATAATAAAATTTGAACTTATTTTAAATTTAAAATTTGAACTTATTTTAAATTTAAAATTTGATGGTGGATCAAGAGTTTAGACTACATTTTCGTCATTGATAATGAACTTTCGTCGATCAACCATTATCAAATTTTTGAAATAAGATTATTACAAAAATATCTCTCGGCTTTAATCGTTTAGGAGAAAGGCTTACTTTATCATTTTAATTTTCGTAAATAACAAAATATCTCATAAAATTAATAAATTTTGTCTTCAAAATGACCAAGATAGATACCTTGCCAAAACACAATTAGTTAACTGAAAAAAAAAAACTTGTATAAGACTTTTTCTTCATTAATCTACTTATCATTTCTTTCATTCTTCATTCACCACTATTTGATTTTGTTAGATTGCATTTCTTTGGTTACAAATTTAAAATAAGGTTAAATTTGACCAAATTGGACGAACTCTAAGTATATAACCGACCTACCAAATATTTGGAAATTACATGTTTCTATATCTTATAATTTAGCTATGAATTTTGAGATACAATTAGGACTACTCTTATCTTATTTTTTTTCCCCCTAACATAATAACTTAAATCTCAATTTTTATCCTTGAATCTTCAAATGACACATTATGATACTAAATTGTACGATATGTATTATTAAGTTTTGATCAAAAAAGAAACACTACTTATGGACAAAAGTAAAAATAACGATTCATATCCTACATTCAACAACAAGAAAAGACGGGTGTTGAATTTGATAGACAGTGTCCGTGCGAGTACAGAGAGTCAATCTCTACATATAATATACTCGCGCATTTATCGTACCACATTTAATTTCATCTTCTTCCCATAAAGAATATGGCAAAGAAACCTGTCACATACTCTCTGGTACTCTCTCTATCTCTGTGTGTATATATTTGTATATGTATATGTTATATATATATATGGTTGCCAATCTATATATATAGAGAAATGAATACTGAGTTTGATATGAGACGACACGAGGACGCGCTCACTGAGTCACCCTTCAAGGGAAACCCAGCAGCTGTTTGCTTGCTAGAGGAAGACATGGACGAGCAATTAATGCTTATATGTGTAGAAGAATTTTTTATGAACTCGATGTTAGCCCATACTATAATAAAGAACAAACAACTGTCTGAAGTATAATATCAACTAATGAATAAAATTACAGACTTGCCCCTCTTGCGTAAGAAAGAGAGCCTTTATGTTTATCAAGTTACCAAGTTTTAAATGTGTAATCCAATATATATACCTTGGATATATGCTATCTTTTCAATATGAGACTTCTCCCACTTCCTATAATTTTTCTGTTTTAAACACCTCATTTTAGGTATCAATTTTTCATTTACCCAATCTCTATTTTAGACATATGAATATACCATTTTGATGTACTCGCAGAAAAGAACATGACACAATCAAGAGTGACTACTAATACGAAGTGGATGCCACGTATTTTCATGCCTCAAAACGGCTATTTACAATGGTTTATAAAACTTTTTTTTTCCAACACTCGAAATGACCATTCTAAATGGAAAATCTTTTGCCTATTTGGGATTCTCTAAAAACCATCCCGCAACTAATTAAACACGTGAGAATGGTATATGGACAATAATATTAAGGATGGAGATGGTAATCTGCAGATAGAAAATTGGCCCCACCTTACCCGTTTAAATCCCTATATTATCGAGGCATTTTCAAAGAATCCCATAAGAGTGGTAGGCTCTTCACCTTGCACTGTTATCCCACTTAATAGAAAAACTAAGATGTTAGCTCTTTTTTCAGCCCTTGTTAGAGAATCCAAATTGTTGGAAAGGAAAACCCTAACTATGTTTGGTAGGAATGAAATATTAAATATAAATAACTATGTTTGGTAGGAATGAAATATTAAATATAAAGGATGTAAGATAGGAGTGAGGATTTCTTTTATGTCGTTTGGTGTGTAGAAAGAAAATAAAATAAAAGTTTTGTAACAAAATTAAATGTATGACACTAGTTTAAAGATAAGGGGTAAATACCTAATTTTTCACTAATTGCAAAATTACGTGGACTTTTCACCCTATTCACTCCAAATGAAAAATAGTGGACCCCACCCTATTTTTCCCCTCCTCTTTTTCGCTTCCATTATATTTTCTCTCCATTCTCTACCAAATATGACATAATTCTAAATGCCTCAAAATGTTTTAATAAGAATTTTGTAGTTACAGTTTTCAATATATACCACATTATACAGTAATATAGGTTTATATTTTATGAACGGGACACATCAAGTAATCCTAAAATCGTCTCAACCTATTTATCTGTAAGTGGGGCGCCACTCAGCTCCATGAGCTGTTTTTATCTGGGAATATACGGATTGGATTACAACGGTCCATCAACGAGTTAAATTAACATTTCTAATTGCTTTATTTATTTAATTTGAACAATAACAAACTTGTCAACAACAAATTGTCCTCATAATTTCTAGTATTCCTTTCAAGTGGAGTGCTAGAAAACATTGTTCTTTACACTTTCATCTCTCACATATTAAGATACGAAATCAACAAATATCAAAATTAGTATATGCATCACTCTCTTTCTCACCATTTTTTCTCATTTTTTTAACGCTCTTCTTGACATGGACTTTACTAAAATATTTCATATTTTGTTAATATAAAAAAAAAAAAATCATTATTGGAGCGCCTACAGAAGAGTAAAATATCTCCCCTTTTAGCTACGCAAAGGTATTAGTTCAGTTGAGAAAGTCGAGAAAAAATCGCAAGTTAGGAAAAAAAAAAGCAAAAACAAAAAAGACCGGCTGAACGGACCCGAAGAATGCAAGCGGTCGACTATTGACACTTGACACTCATGCAAACACTGTGTATCTCCAACTCTATAATATATATTATTAATATATAGAAAGGGGAATAGCCTTGAATTTTGTGCTCTATTCCAACTGCTTCGTAAGCAATTTTTTAATAGTTTGTGGTTTGTGTATTTTGTTTGTTGTGTTGATCTGCTTCCATTTTTTCTTCTAATGTTAGGCCCTTTTTTTGCCTTCTTGGGCTAGGCCCAAATTTTATCACCTTATGTCACACCAAAAATATCTTAAAAATTTGGTCGCAAATCGCAAAATATAATTATTAATGTTTTCAAAATAAAAAATATAAATTAATAATGCACGTAATACCATTATAATTTTTAACTCTAAATTTTTTTAGATTTTTCAACTCTTAATTACCAAAATGTTGTGTTGTAACAATAAAAGTTAATTCGTGCTACGTGCCTAAGGCACGTATTATTAGTACTAGTATATATATGTATATATATTCTGATGACCTCTGCATTTACTTGTACAACACCCACAATTCATTTCAGCAATTCAGCCTCTCTCTCTCTCTCAAATCATCTCAGTACTCAGAAAACTAGTGTATATATATATATATATTCTGATGACCTCTGCATGTACTTGTACAACAATTCATTTCAGCCTCTCTCTCTCTGAAATCATCTCAGTCCTCAGAAAATAGTCTTTCTTATCAGCCTCGCTCAGAAAAATGGCAAAGAAGCCCGTCAAGTACTCTGTGGTACTCTCTATCTCTCTGTGTCTTTATTTTACATATGTATACATATACACATAAACTTTCGAATGTATTTTGAGGTGATATTAAACAGGTGGATGCTTTCACTGACTCACCATTCAAGGGAAACCCAGCTGCGGTTTTCTTGCTAGAGAAAGACAGAGACGAGCAGTGGTTGCAATCGGTGGCTGCCGAGTTCAATCTCTCAGTGACTTGTTATCTGACTCGGATCACTGAGTCGGAGGAGCCTCACGACTCGCCTAATCACTCTTCCATTCCAAGGTTCCGTCTTCGGTGGTTCACTCCCGTTGCTGAGGTCGGTCTGTCTCTGTCTGCAATTCCCTCATGTCTAAAAAAGTTTGTTTCCTGAGGCCCCATCTAATAAAAATAATAACTGCAAATTTTGCAAATTTGTTTCTGGGTTTTTGGTGAAATTAGTTTATTTGGAAACCCATAATACCAGCTGCCATTTTTATGGTACTTTTGGCTTGATATTTCGCTTTTGACAATGTCTTTTTGAGGGGACAATTTATTGATGTTGGGTCGAAGCATTACATAAAATCAACAGTTGCTTATAATAGTAATATTTTTTTTTTATAATTTTTTTAAGGGTCCCTATACTTCTCTATAAGTACTCATTTGAAATTTTGGTAGGTTGAGCTTTGCGGACATGCAACAATAGCTGCTGCACATACTCTTTTTACATCTGGAGAAGTAGAATCCAACATTATTGAGTTTGTCACACTGTCTGGAATTCTTACTGCTACAAAAGTCATAGCGAATAATGTTGAGGCATCTAAAGGTGAAGCTGAAGCACACAAAGGTTTCATTATTGAATTGAACTTTCCTACCGACCCCAGCACGGAGTTTGATTCAGCTGAGGATTCACTGTTGGTATCCAAGGCCTTGGGTGGTGCCTCTGTGATTAAAATAAGGACAACTACTTTTAAGAAAATCATTGTAATTGCCCTGAATCCATCTCCTTGCAGGAAAAAAAAAAAAAATTGTGCATGAATGCATACGACATATACTTACATATTCTCTAAGTGAATATTGTTGTATTCAACAGGTTGTGGTTCCATCAGCAAAAGCTGTTGTGGATCTGCGGCCGGACTTCGGTGCAATAGAAAAGTGTCGAGGCACGGGGATTATCGTAACGGGGATTGCTTCTCCGGACTCTGGATTTGATTTTCACAGCAGGTACTTCAGCCCGAAGTTTGGAATCAATGAGGTAACTATGTAATAAGCCTTTTTTCTCCAACCAATGTATGTAGTGCTTTGTTTTAAAAGCCTCCTCATATACATAGTAAGATATTTGTTTCACACATTTATTTTGGACAAAAGAACTCCTAGAAAAAGTGATGAAAGGAATTCTTGGCAATAATGTTAGTTGTACTGGAGTTTGACACATTGGACTTAACTTGCATGATTATGGACCTCTCTTGGTATTTTACTGGTGATACATGGGCAACCAAATGATATCTTCAAATGGTTCTCCGCAATTGAAAACAATAATGATAATAAATAAAGAATCTTACTAGAGACTATGGTTTACAATATACTTTATTTGCTTGTTTTTCAGGACCCTGTTTGTGGAAGCGCCCATTGTGCATTGGCACCTTATTGGAGCAAAGAACTAGGGAAGTGTGATTTTGTTGCATATCAGGTACTCTTTTTTAGTTCTCAAATTCTCACAATTCCCTTATTATACATTGCCTGGTATCTCCAACATTTGATCAAATTGTGTTATTGGTTTACTCTACTAATCAGGCATCACCAAGAGGTGGAGTGTTGAACATTCATCTGGATGAGGAAAACCAGAGGGTGCTTTTGCGAGGAAAAGCCACAACTGTGATGGAAGGAACTTTTTTGGTTTGAATCTATCATTTTCCATAATATAAAAGCTTTGAAATAATGTAAATGACTCTTAATTTGTGGAGGTAGCAACTGAAATTGGAATTTGATGAGCTTTCAAATTGATAGGGATTAGTTTGATGCCATGGTGTTTTGATCCAAGCTGACCATACATAAAACCCAGCCCAAAGGAAAACTGGCAAAAAGACGAATTGCTCCCTGTCCCATATTGGTTTCGAAATAGTTAATGCGTATATTAATCAGCAGGCGCCCATAAATGCAAGGCTAATTTTGAGTGTCTTGCATTAGATAGCAAAATAAATTTAGATGAAGACGCTCTTAATGTATACTTTTATTAAAATTTAAAAACAAGAAATGAAAAAACGTTGTGAAGGCAAGCTGGTTTTGACCTTTGAAGACGTAAAGAGGATCATTTTTCTAACTTTTTGGTGGGGCGGGCAGAAGGATCTAAACGACAGAAAAATACATATATGTTGACGACAATTAAGTACCTAAACAACAAAAAATACGATAACACGACAACTGAGAGAAGAGGGGCTAGGAAACAGATAACGACAATACAGGGGTTTTTAACACGAACGACAAAATTCTTATTTTAAAATCCTTCTTTTAAAATCTTAGACCTTTTTTTTTTTTTCTTATTTTTTTAAAAATCTTTTCTAACATAGTGCGGAAAAATTCAAAATACCCCGATGGGGTCAAACTCAACTAGGAAACAACAAAAACATTAAATAACCGCAACACTAAAAAAAAAAAAAGGGACAAAGGGACATTCAAAGTATAAATAACCAAAGTTGGATTTACCCTGCAATAAAGCAGAAAATGGTGACATTCACGATAACGCGACAGAAGAACAATTAACTAATAACGGATTGACTTTTTTTTAAAAAAAAAAAAGGAAAAGAACGGATTGACTTAAGAGAATAATTAACCAATCATATCAATTAGTACCTATCAAATTCTTTCGTTTTTTTTTTTTGATAGAAATTAGTTCCATTGACAAAACAAAAAAGACCAACACCACAGTGTCAGGCCAACTCTCGGTTACAAATAGAAAAAGGCAAACAAGCGGTCTGTATAAGACCCGAAGTCCTCGTGGTTCTGCACCAGATGGCCAGGTTGTGGGCCCCTGTATTGATTACTCTAGGAATTCACTCGATTTCTCACGAAGTTATCTGCCTGAGAAGTTATCAAATTCTTTCGTTTATTATGCAAAATATGGTAAGATACGATATGATTGCACTATTTTGCAAAATTGGATTGAATAAAATATGATATGATAAGATAAGATATCATAATCCAATCATATGTATTATTTTTTGTTATGGGATAAAATTAGCATGTGTGTTTCATATTTTTAACTAAATAAAAAATTTTAAGATTTGACTAATTTAGAAAAATACTAATTTTAAAAATTAATTAAGAAAATTAGGAAAATACTACTTTTAAAATTTAGTTTTAGAACAAAATCATTTTTCAAAACATATTTACAAGAGTACCAATTTTAAAGTAATATTTCGAAAAATACTATTTTTAGTTTTACCACTTTTAAAAGTTATTTTCAAAATACCACTTTAAAATTTTAAGTTTGAAAAGTACCATTTTTTAATACTTTAAAAATATTCTATTATTTTTAATCAAATTTCTAATCTCTCCCAATTATAATTTTTCAAGAGGATAAGATTATCCCATGGATTATTTCCATCATATCCAATACCCTTCATATACATGCACCAAATACGTGGATTAATTTAATCCAATCCAACTTCATTCTTATTATGAATTCCAAACGGGATCAAAGAGTAATGCTAGGCACATACATAATTTACACATAAAAACTACACACAAAGAAGTGGCATAGTTTTTAACCATTTATGTATTTTCAAAATGGGATCACATCATTTACGTGATTGGTAAAAATGCATGTTTCATTGTGTATGACTTTTATGTGTCTTTATCATTATTATGGGTCGATCATAAATATATGTCCCTTTTTTTTTTAATTTTAGAAAATTCAGTCAGGCATTCTAGGAAATTAGAGTTCACTCCCACACATTGCAACATAAAGTGTCAATTTTACTCCTCAATCATCTAATTTTAGGGAAACAATATTAATTGAGAAATCTTCTCTGGTCCTTATTTAGTATCTTTAAACAGAAATTATTTATAAAAAAATTATAAAATAATAGAAAATTTATGTTTTGGTTCAAGATTTTTGGTTATAACATCTTATTATTAATATAGAAGTTGTTAGGAAATAATTTTTGTCTTAAATCGTATAAGGAATGATCCTTTCGCTAATCAAAAAGTTTTCCCATGTTTCAAATATGAAATTGAAATTTTATGGTGTAATCTTAGCAACTGTAGTTTCGAAAAGTTATGACGTTATCTTATGGAAAACTCAACGACAAAAAATAAACGACATTGAAATGATGAAAGCAAGGCTACCATTAAACAAACATTCTGAAACAAAACTCATCACTTGTTAAGTTATCAACAGTATTCGAGTAAGTTCTTAACAAGTAAAAACTAATTAAAAACATCTCTCTCTCTCTCTCTCTCTCTCTCTCTCTCTCTCTCTCTCTCTCTTTCTCTCTCTCTCTCTCTGTGTGTATATATATTAGAAAGTGTATGAAATATTACAAAGCTGATGTAAAGGCGCAATATCTCCATGAAGCATATTTGAACATGCGTGAGATGATGATGAAGCATATTCTTGAGGCATTATCACCGAAACATATTGCTGAGGCAGTAGTGATGGAGGAAGATCAATATAATGCTCTTCTTTTCCGGATTGGGTGCTAGTTTGCTTGAGCAACTCAATTTTCTCATCCAATTTCCGAATCTTGGCTTCCAAACATTGCGACAAACCCATCAAAGAATCGCCGGACAAATTGTCCAGTTCTTCATCCCAAAGCGAAGGCAATACTCTTGGGAACCCCACACAATCAATAGTATTGGCCGTATTAATGCTACTATTATTGTCCAAGTAGTGATGATGTTGATTCCCTACTTGCTCTTCAAGTTTCTTCATCTTCTTCTCCAACATATCAGAGAGATTGAGTTTCTCTTTCCTCTTCTTGTAAGCATTATTGCTACTCGAGGACTCGAGTCTAGAGTAGTACCTGTGGATAATGGATTGCGCCTTTGCAGGGTCCTCTGGCCACACGTCCACCTCGCCGTTCGGCTCATAGCAAACCAAGCAAACCTCCGAGTTGCACAGCGCACCAAGCTCTCCGGCTTTCTTCTTCAGCGTTGCTTTTCTCCTCTGAAAAATTTTGCTAGACTTTTCCCTATTCATCATCATGATCACACAAATTTGAGAAAATTTTGCAAAAGCGCTTCAGGAAAAATTAAGACGAATTAATACGACTAGTAGTACTATATAGGGTTTAGAAATATATTGAGGCTCTATTTGTGAGAATAAGGAGGATGCGATTAAGAATGCGGCAATTAGGGACTATATATATATATATAAGGGTTTTTGATGTCTGGGTTTCAATATATATGATCTGTTTTTGCGCTATTTCGATAACGCGTACATGTACTCTCGGAGCCAAATATATATAGAAAGTAGTAAGAGTAACCCTACAATACAATATTTGACCGTTGTACTTTTCTTTTAAAATAGCGATAGTTACCATATATTATCTGGAGACAAATAAGGAAATTTCACTACATCCTTCTCTATGATTGGTTTAGCAGTAGAGAAAAAAATAATCCCCTGTCAAGTGCCTACGTACATACTAAATATATGGACCAATAAGGTAATTTCCATAATTAAGACGGCAATTAGTGGTTTGTTAATTAACATTCCATAAATCAAACCGAAGTACTAAATTAACACTAAGAGTGACTTCCTTTCATAACCCTTTTTTTCCCGTATTTAACCGTTGGTTTTCTATTTCTTTCTTTCTTTTTCTTTTTCTTTCTTTTTTTTTTTTTTTGGGTTAGCAATAGTTACCATAAATTTTCTGATGGCAAATAAGGAAATTTGATTACATCTCCCTAACTTGGATTGTAAGTATTACATATATGTACCAATAAGTAATTTCAAATTTGAGACACCACATAAATCGGAGTGGACTAAAACTAAAAGCAAGGCCTCCTCCTTCTTCTTCTTCTAATTGTATGGGTCAAACTGTCAAAAGAATTAATTCTTCGGTCAAAACTTATCCCAATCCCATGTGCCAAACAGACCTAATACTTATAAACTGTACCAGAGAGATAATCCAAACAAGAGAAAAAATGTATTCCTAATGCGGACAAGGCCACCAATTGTGACAAAAACAGAGGCCAGTTCAAACTCCATAGCGTGTGTGAAATTTATACGAGAGGAGACGCGCGTGACCGGAGAGCCGCGAAACTGACATCGAAAGGAACAGAAAACCGAGCAAAAAAAAAAAAAAAGGAAAAAAAAGCTTATTGGGGACGAAGATGAAGAAATCGACGGCGACGAAGCAAGCGATGGTGGTGTTTGGAGCCCTAGCACTAGGGTGGCTAGCGATTGAGCTCGCTTTCAAGCCCATCCTCGACAAGGCTCGAGCCGCCATGGATAAGTCCGACCCGGCTCGCGATCCGGACCAAGACGACGACGACGCCGCCGAGGAGTCGGCTCAGAACTCTTCAGCTGAGTCAGGGATCATCGCCACTGCTGACTAAGGTAGAAGTGGAACAGTTTGAAGTTTTCTTTGGGTTTATGAAAATTTTAGGCTGGGAAAATTTTTGGGTTCAGCTTAGGGATTTGGTTTTTGGATTTTGGGAGTTCGATTATGAAAAAAAGTTACTTTAATTAGTGAACTCTGTTATTATGAATACTGATCGATATACAACGAGTGTTTTTGTGCATCTTATAACCTACCTGCCATGAATGAGACTTTGTTTTAAAGTCATGATTAGACTTGTGCAGCATACCTGCTTAGCTCTATAAATCGTATGCATATTTATATTAGAAACCCAAAAGTTTCCATATAAAATTGCAGATGAAATTGAAAGTTCAATGTGCTAGTTAAGATAAATGTATACTTGTCTACTACACCCTTTTGGAATATCCATCCTTTTTTTTCCCCCCCTTTGTTTGAAGTTTCTATATCATAATTATAGACATACCCTTTACTTGCTTCAGACTATAAAGTATGTTACATTACTTTGACAAACTTAAATAAAATAGTATTCATAAGATTGAGTATTAGTAAGCTGTCCTTTTCCACTTGGACTACTAGTGTATCTTTGTGAGGTTAGTCAACTGGACTAGTTGTCCAACAACAACAACCAGACCCCAATGCTTGGAAGGTGTCATGGCAATTTCAACTCCAACCATTTATAGTATTCTATCCATTTCTGAACTTTGACATCCCACCAACACTCTAAATTGACGATTTGCGTTGATTGGCCTCACTATTTTCCACAATTGATGGCAGAAACACTTTTTTAGGGAGTGAAAAGAATTAGGGTATAAATGGTTTGATCTGATGCTGTGATCTAATGACTGGAATGATAATAAGAGGCTGCATTTTACGTGGCTGGATTCTATCCAATATATCTGGTTCAGGCTGATATGAGTCATTATCACAATCCCAAGTGCATCACTATTTAGTGCTCACAAGGTCCTCCTCACGTGAATCATAAGCTTTGTTAATTATTGAAGGAGAAAAGGGAAAAGAAGATAATTGGTGCAATTATTTGTTTATTGTTCTTTTCATTTCCATTTTAAGCGCAATCTTATCTGAGCCCTATTCTCTTTAAATATAGCTACTGATTTAGGATGTTGATGCATTTAGCGGACAGGTTGCTTTCATGGTTGCGTCTATATGCCTATCATAATTTATTATATTTCAAGCTGTTTGACCATAGCATCAAGCTTATTCCATAGCTTTGTGATACCACTAATATGGCCCATTTATGTATTTGTATCTCAAAAGCATTTGAAATTCATGTTGCATATCACTTGTGGCTGCACCTACTATACTCTACGTTCTTTTTTATGTCTCATAGATCAGTTTAGGACTGTTATGTCTCATAGATTAGTTTAGGACTGTTATTCCTAGTCTGAATGTCAATTTTTTTTTCCCCCCTGAAAATTACTTGGAGATGTATAATCTAGTGTGAAAAGAAGAAAAAGAGAACAGGGAGCTAAAAGTTAGTAACGGAAGGATGTGTCTGAGTGTCTGTGTGGGCTCAACAAAGAGCCCACGGGCATTTACTCTTGTGTCTTTCGGAAAAACTACCCTGAAGAGCAATCTTTAAATACCATAGAGATGGTGAGAAGTATTCGTATGGCTAAAAAAGTACGGTAATGAAGACTATGAAGTGATTCTTGACAGGCATTGCTGATGAAGTAGCTGGTACCGTCCACTTGGCTTATTCACCAAACTTTTTGGGCTTGTAGGGTACGCGTAGGCGAGTGAATTAAATCTCAAAAGTGATCAAAATCTTGGGAAAATCTAAATCACTATTTCAAATCAATATATTGCTGGATGTAGTTGTAGCATAGAACGTTTCGAGTGTTCAAACCCGTGAAACGACAATGGAGATTGTTACTGTCTCTCTCCTGAACAATAATAATCAATCGTTTTCTCTCGTGGCTATTATATAAAAACAAGAAATTGAGATTACAAAGGGGGTTAAAAAAAATAGATGCACGAAATGGCTTTTCGATCGTATCCTGGTTAAATTTCAAGTTTGAATTGTTTATTATGCATTAGACGAGCATATTTAGGTGAATTATTCAAATCCTGATCAATACTTCCAAAAATATAATAAAAAAGGACCAATTTTTCCATTTTTAAATGGTCTAATAATGGATGATATTTGAAGCCTTGAAGGTACAAGGGGGCCAGATGTAAAGACACGAAGTTTGGTCCAATTTAATTAATGCGATGTGATGTGATGAGGTGGCATACCTTCGTGTGGTGATTGAAAGACACACATTATACAAATAACCACATTCATTCAAGAAAGAGCGAAACCATACCCAAAACAAACGATCCTTTTTATCTCATAGTTTCGTGCCAAAGATGTAAGAAGCCCACGGTGCCCGAGGAAAGCTTCCAAAACTAGAAAGTGACTTGTGAACTCATCGTCCTTTTATGATCTACCAGAACCCAGAAATCATCCATCATCATCGTCATCGTCATAATCATCGTATTTGCCCTTAGATTCCGCTTCTTCTATCTGGGTCACCGTTAGATTTCTGTTCTAAATTGTCTCCTCCTTGGTAACCTCGAAAAAAAAGTCAAAGGGGGTTCTTTGTTAATGGGGTCTTTGCTCCTTGTTGCGGCGCTTATGGCTAATCTATGAGGTTCGAAGTCATACCCGTCCCACCGTTTTCTGAGTTTTTTTGGCCTTTGGTGTTGATTTTGCAGAATTGCTTTACTGGGTAGTTAATATTTTTGTTAGAATTCCTAGATTTTGTGAGCTCTATATTTATTTATTTTTGAAAGGTCAGCTCTATATTTATGTGTGTGTGAGTAAAATTTGTTATCTTCTATTTTTTCTTCAGCTCTATGTGTGTGTATATTTTTGGCTTTCATTCTTTAGATCATTTCCCTTAAAAATACCCTTTTTCAGTTAACATCATGGAAATCCTCTTGTTGATTTCTTTCTCTACCGTTTATTTTGGTTTATGTGAATTAAAATTGAGTTTTTGAGCTTGGTCAATCTCTCGTTACCTCATCTACAAGGAATCAACGCCATGCTTGTTGAACATACCTGTCCTGTATCAGGGTGTATTTACTCAAGACTTTATTTTGTTCAATTACTTGTTAATGTCTTATGGTAATCTTATACTCTCTTACCATTATCAATTACTTCTTTCAGTCCCTTGTCCTTGTTGGTAATAGGCTGTTGCCTATTCCTGTAGCTTCCTTTTTTGTGACTTCTCACCATTGCTCTTCTGTTTTTTCCAATCATCTCATGGAGTTGTGGCCCTATCAAATTCTTTTGAAACGGTACACATGATATGATTTAAACTGTGAGTTCTTTTTTGTGTGTCCTGTTTGGCTCATGTAAGTATGGTGACTAGTCATTCCCCCAGTCTTTATTTGAAAACAAACACGAGTCTCTGTCTATATAGGATCATAATTGTATTGAAGAATAACAGCCTCCGATCTTTTTCCTCTCTTTTTTTTTTTAGTGCTTTAATAACTAGACTATCTATTTTTTCCCCTCATTTTTGTTTGTTATAATGATTGTTTCTAAAAGCAGAAGAATCAGATTTCTGGACTCATGCTGTCTTCTTTGAATTTCTAGTTTTCTCGACTTTGATGTAACTCAAAACCTTTTGTTTAGCCTGTTTATCTATCTCATGTGTTGTTTGTCACAAGTGCTCTTGTGATGATTCTAGTTGGACGTATTTGTGTTTTTGTGTGTGAATGTGCATGATGGCTGACTATATGCTTAGTTGTTGTGTTTATGTTTTCTTTGAATTCTCTTAGTTGATATGTGTAGTTTACAGGATGAGAGTTGCAGTAGAGGCATCTCTAGAACGTTTGCATAGAACGCATTCACTCTGTTATGATAAGATTTAGTTGGGCTTTTCTCTTCTAGGCAGTTTATGGCTTAGCAAAATCTAGTCTAGTCAGCCTTTGCCCTGTCAATTGTGAATATATCTCTCTAGGTTTGGCCAAATTATAAACCCAAGTAGATCTTATTCCATTCTCCTTAAGAAATTTTGGTATTTAATGTAATACATTTCGTAGGATCAAGTGTTGAGACCACTGATTTGAAGACTAATGCCCATGAGACTTGTCTCCTTAACCTTAGATTGTATGTGAGGTCTTGTTGGATAATTATTGTGTGCTTTGTTTTCTTAGATGCTGAGAGATCTATGGGTACATCAATTGCACCAGTTGAGACTATGGCATCGTTGAGCATGGATCTTTTCTATGATATTTTGAGGCGTCTTGATGGACCTACTTTGGCTAGCGCAGCATGTACTTGTGCAGCCTTCTGTTCCATCTCAAGAGAAGAGAGATTATGGGAAAATGTGTGTTCCTCTATGTGGCCTTCAACTAATAGGGAAGATGTCAAAGATCTCATATCATCTATTGGTGGATTCAGAAAGTTCTATGCAGATTGTTTTCCCCTTATTATAAACAAGGAGGTTTCTGAATATCAATGGAATGAATATCGCGAGTATCCAGAAGAATGGACTGAGGCTGTATATGATGACATGGATGAAGTTGAGACTATTTCACCTTCGGATTTTGTTTCTATTGTGGATATAAGGTATAAAGGTAAAACAATTTGCTCAAAAGTTCTCTGGGACATTCCAAATGCAAATAGCTTCAACGGTTGGTTTTACAACTGCCCATTTCGGATCGATCTTCTCACTTATGCTGCTAGAGATGACGACGATGACGGTGAGGTCATCCTTTCAGTTTCTGATGGTTTGCCCCTGATCACATCTTTAGAGAGAGAGAGGAAAGACGGCAAGTTATGGCGGGAGCTTCGTGATGGGCTCCAACTTAGTTGGATTGTTGTGAACAAAAAAATGAAGCAAGCTGCTAATCTTGCCAGCTGGAGTGCTCTCGGTGGGCAAAGGCACTGGCCGACAGACAGAGATTTTGTGATACGTTTTGGATCCATACTCCCTGCAAAAGACATTCTTCCATGTCAAGTAGTGGAATGCATACTCAGTACGAAGTTTAGAGTGGTTCACACAGAAGGAGAGGGTGTTCATACAACTCTAAAGTTAACAGAGGTAAGCATGCAGTTGGAAGACATGGAAGGTTCTCATGTCAATGGAAGACATAGTTTGCTTATTCTTAAGGAAGCACTAAGCTGCCGTCGGAGTAAAAACTACAGTGAAGTCCTCGAGTCTTGTCACTTGTACTCGAAAGTGCAGAACGAGTTGAAAGAGGAGAAGATGAGAAATGAAAGCAGGTTAGAGAGACTCTATATCCTAGGCGGCATTGCCGCATCATTCATAACGTTCTGGTACTGTGTTCTATGAAAAATGCTTTCCGGATCATATCCAGCCAGCTGCCCATGTATGTACTCTTCTGATGTGAATTCAATTTTGGTTTAGTTAATAAGACAAAAGTTTCCTGTACATAATATTAGAAAATTCTATTCCAGCCAGTAAAATGAGTTGACAGTGATTTATAGTCCCTTTTGGCTGATGATCAAGATTTTGATATGGGGATGTATTACTAATGCTTACTAGTATGGTTAGTTTGGAAATGTTATCTTTATTGGCTCATAATGGGATGTCTGCGTTTCTTTATCACGTAAGTCGGAGTAATTCTTTTTTTGGAGGAAAAGACAACAGTTCAACTGGAAGAAAATGCAAATGCATCAAGAACTGTGAGAAGTATGATCTAGGAAACTTTTATTTTGAACTTGTAATTGGTGATAGTTAGGCACCACAATAAAACCGACCCACCCCTGCAATAATAACAATAACAATAATAATAGAAGATTGAACAGAAAAAGACTGTACTTTCTCGCTTGCTTTGTATGAAGGAGCATGTTCAAAAATTAGTTAAGATTCAATGAATGTGTGGGAATGTATAGTTTCATCCCTTTTTTTTTTTAAAAAATTTTTCAACCATCAAACTTAATTGAGCAAATTAAAAATGCACGAGTCCGGCGGAGGAGTGGCGGTGGTTTGCTGTGCTCACTCGGTCAACGACAACTTTTTTCTGTAGCCCGTGGGCTGTGGATCAGGGATGGATGGCGTACAATATTGGGCCCAATTCAACCCATCCCTATATTAATACAGTTTGTGGGTTCATATATGGCCATATGTCAATTTTATGGTACTAATTCTATATTTGGAGCTATTATGTCTCAATTGTGTTTGACTATTGCCAGACTGTGTTATGAATGCAATAATCTTAAAAAGCAAAAAAAGAAAACATTATCTAGAGTAGTAACAACCTCCAAAGTATAGATTTCACGTTATATAATACAATATAATATGGTATGTGATTTGTCATTTTAATTAGCCAATTAAAACTTACTACTAATAGATTTAATAACATTCACTAATTAAAAGTTGACAATTTACATGTCACATTCGAGTAGATGATATTTTGGAATAAGAAGTGGAATTCCTCATATTGTACTTTGAACTTATAGTATTCTTCGTATTAATAGAGAAAATATTAGGAGAAATTCCTAATCACTACCCATGCAATGACATACCTGCAGCAATTACTAATGATCATATTTGTGGTGGAAACACTTGGCATACGGCAAATAAGTGTGTGTGTATATATACATATATATTACTCATAACAATGTGAACATAATGAAGTATTTGAAGGAGCTCTCATGTGGGTTGCCAAAAACTTTGGGTCCAGCTTAAACGAATTGGTGGCCACGCGGAATCTAAGAATTAATGTCAAATGATATATTAGTAATTGACATACCCTTGTTTGGATCACTTTGTTGGCACTGTCATATGGTAAAGCTTTCATTTTGCCCTTGGTTTTAATTTTTTTTTTTTTTTCATTTTATATGGTCTCCACGAGCTACTAATTCATTGGTTTGGCAAAAAAAAAAATCTCAAATACTTTTGGCATTGTGGGCTAGAAGTGGGAAAGTCACTAATTGCAATCGTCTTCCTGTACATGCCATCTCATTAGTTGGCCGGTGAAACACTTTAAAACCACTTGATATCGTATCAAAAATAAAAATAAAATAATTTTCAAATAAATAAATATAACTATTTTGAAAAAAATAAGAGAAAGGGAGAAGAAGTGGAAAAATTCTTCTATAAAAGCATGAGCAAAAATTCAAAGAAGTAATCCACCAAAATATAGAAACAAAGGCCAAGGCCTGAAATTAGAACATGCGGCAGTTGACCTTTGGGTCCATGGATTTGTACGATTATACAATCCAATCGTGCTAAAACACATAGGAATTTGATTAGTCTATATGGTTTTTGTTGTTCTTTTCAGTCAGTACTTTCAATTATTTGGTAGAGACTGTGAGATCCTATTATTTGTCTTGTCATATATAAGCAATCGATCCGTGATCTTTTCGTGGAATATGCGGAAATATTGCATAAGCACCAACCTTTTTGCCCCATTAGTCAAATGTTAGAAGACACTCATATTGACATCATGGACTAATAAAAATAAGTCCAAAACTCCTAAATTAACATGTGGTTTCTATATATTTTACTTTTGTCGACCATTCATAAATTAATCAAGAGCACTTATTCTTTTGAAACGTATTCATAGAAAGTAATCGAAATGAAGATGAGCTCTAACTACGTAGACCCATTTGGGATTGATTTTAATTGCTATTTTTACATTTTAAAAATACTTACAGAAAAAAGAGGGAAGAAAAAGCGCTTGATAAGTTTTTGTTTTTTATCAACGGATTTTAAAAGTTAGTATGTTACAGATATTTTGAGTAGAATTTGAGAAATATGGTAAAGGAAGCTACCATAATACGAATTGCTTAAAATATCATTCTATTGCACATATTATTCTATTGCACATACAATTTATAGTTTATCAAACACTCCAATGCTGCTTTTAAACATTATAATAATTTTGTAAATTAAATTTATTATAACACCTATATATTTTTTCTCATAGCTGTTCTTGCTCATAACATAGCTATAATATGGTTATAACACAACAATACTAAACTGGTTCTTAGACTCGTTTAAGGTTACTTTTGGAGGCTATTTTTAGCTTTTAAAAACAGAAAGAAAAAAATTCCAAGAGTAAAAAGTGTTTGGTAAATTTTTGTTT
>JXTC01000332.1:100745-120817 GCA_002914845.1 Trema orientale
TAGGTTAATTTGTGGAGATAAGAGTGGTAATTGAAAAACTATTCCCGATATACCATGTTGTCATTCTTACTTGGTACTAGTGCAAAAAAGTGCTTTGCTCTAAAATGAGTTTGCCTGTTCTAATTGGGTCTTTTTTTTTTCTTTAAAAAAGAAAATTTGTTAATATTTATTTTTCAATTTTTTGGTTTCTTATATTTCTTTATTTTTTGTTATAAGTTATTTATCATGTATTTTTTTTTAGGGAAATTTATCATGTATTTTAAGTGTTAACAACATAAATAATTTATCATTTGTTTGGATTATATGTTAAACGAAGGGACTTTTAGTTAATTTAGACATATATGATATACATTTATAGAGATTTAAAATATAGAGGTATAGTATTATAGATAGGTCATAATTGAAGGTATTTTGGGTTCTTTTATAAATAGTAGTTCTATAAACTCTTTCTCAGAAAGTAATATTAGAAACACACACAATATACACACAATAATCTATTATTAATTTTAACCAAAATGATTTTTGAAATAAGGTCCCACTATATATGTGATTGGCTCAAAGTATATGCCACATTATTAAATGTATATTTTGTATATTCTTAGCATTATTCTTTGTCAAATAGCACGTATAAATATGTTTAGAATTATAGAAATTTTTAGATTTAGATTTATATAAATACCTGGAGGTTTTAAACCTCAACCAAATCACAAGTCAAACATCGAGTCAGTAGATAAAACCTCAACCAATCATTTGAAAAAAAACTCAATCCTAGTAGACAAACCTCAGCTAGTCTTGAGGACATGCTTAATTGGAACTTCTCGATAAAAACACCATTATAAATTCAAAAGAAAATAGAAAAAAAAAAACAACTACGGTGAAAACTTACCTTGCCAAAGTGCTAGTGACCCTAATTTCTCGGGTATTTTTGTAGCAATTAACCCACTAAAATAAAAAAGATAATCTAATCTAATTTACGGGTAAATTAGGGGGAGAAAAAGTTAGTGGGCGCCACCTACTTCCCCGTCCACTGCCCTCAGCAAGTAGTTGGGTTCTTTAGTCTTTCCATAAATCAAGACAATAAATTACTTTGGGCTGCTCTAATGATTGAAAATAGAACTACATGGGTAAAAAAAAAACTATTTACCGTCTATTTTCTGACATTAATCATGGACTACAGTTAATTGGTCCTTTTCTTCCTCTCGTTCTTCTTATGCTAATGGTCTTATTTGCTACGTGGAAAGGAGAAACTCCATTATCATGCTTACCACTGGAGAAGGAACAAAGAATTAAATTGTTCTAGTGCTATCTGACCTGTTTAAGCATGATTCATCAGATTTATCGTTTCAACACATCATTGTTAAGAGGATGATTTAAGAATACGTACGTTTCCAAAATTTGAAATTAAAAAACTAATAAAATTAATGTATTGGTACGGATGCCCAAAATTTAAAATTAGAAAACTGATAAAAATAATGTATTTGGTACGGATGCACATCTAAACATAAGACTTCAAAGAAGATAGTGGGTTCCTTTGAGGTGGTCTTGGTCTCTAATTTGAGTTTTCGAAGAACTTTCCATATCTTTAAAGCATAAATTGTCCAATATATGTTATTCTCTTCTGTTTCATTTATTTGGACTCTTTAAATAGAGATATTAGCCGGTTAGGACTAAGCTAATTGGTCTAAATCAAGTAAAAAATGGCTTTAGACCCAGAATAAGAGGAAATAATACAAAATTCTTTGAAATCCAAACAATTTAATTAAATTAACCTTGATTTCTTTTTTAATTTTTTTTTTCATGACCAAAACCTCCTATGATAGAGGACATTAGTTCTATCACACCTACTCGTAATGGAAGCTTCAGTTAGTGTAAAATCAAAAAACGTAACAAATATTTCAAATGATTTTATTTTAGATTTCTTCTTCCTTTTTTTTTTTAAATTCAAAAATTAGAAGAAACTTATAAGAAAAAAAGAAGGTTTTGAGGGTTTTCAATGACTTTGATCTATGCCCACTGATGGATAGGGGTGGCAATATAGGTCATGACATGATAACACGACTCGAAACCCGCACGATTAGCTGAACCTGCTTGACACGAAATTGACTCGAATTGACACGATTAAGTAATTTTTTAATAAATTATATTAAATAATAATTTTCAAAAAAATATTTTTTCATGAATTTCTTGTAAATAAAATAAAAAACATAAAGCTAATGAACTAATTTCTCTTACTATAGTAAAACTTAATTAAAAAAATCGAGTAAACTAACAATTATACTATTTATATACGTTTTAACCCATCAATCTGCACGTCGTTTTCATTAAATAGGTGCATGTAGGTTAACCTGTTAACGACACGATTTAATTAGGTTAAACACGACACGACACAGATTGCCACCCCTACTGATGGAAGCCACTAACTAGTGTCGTCCACTCCCTAAACTATTGTCTTTTGCCCGTCATTAACTAACGGTAGTTGTCGATGCTTTTCTGCCAATTTTAAACACTTAAATAAGAATTTTTTTTGACTTCTTTTCATACTATATTAATGATACATAGAGTATATATATATATATGTATATACATATAGGTTGCCAATCCGGTAGGTATTTTTTTTTTTACCTATGTGTAGGTATTTTTTTTCTGGCCGTTAGATCATCATCTAACAATGATCTAACGGCTAAAATAAGATGCATAAAAAGATGTGGATCATTATTGCTTTTTTTCTCTCCTACTTTTTAATATAAAAAAATGTGCAAAAAAATTTTTCATTGGCCCAATTGATATCTATGCATAGGTAAAAAAAAAAATACCTACTGGATTGGTGCCCATACATATATATATATGTATTAATAATGGATCTACTTTTTTTTTGCCTTTATATATGTATTTTTTCTTTAATCGTTTGATTATTATCTAATGGCTACCATAATTGGAGTAGGTAGGCAAAATTAATAACGATAAATGAATATTATTTAATGCTCTTTCTCTATCTACTTTTTACCACAAAAAGACATGAATTTTAATTGGGCAAAATAATACCTATAAATAGATGAAGAAAAAAAAAATCTACTAGAGTGGTGCCCTTTAATAATTTATAGTTATATTATGCATTCTTAATTCTATTATGATTTATTTAGTAGATCTACGTTAGGGATAAAATTAAGGTTTAATTTTCAATTTGGAGGTTATATAAAAATTATTCACTTGTATTACATGCATTTATTATTAGGTTTATGAATTTTTTTTTTACATGTGATTATTATACCGAATTTTATATTTTAGGAATAAATATATATGGGCGATATATATGAAAAATAAATGCTAAATTGGTGAGATACCCTACAATTTCATACCATATGAGGATTCCACTACGAATAGGTGAATAAAAATTATATTTTCTAACATCAGGGCTCTAAAAAAAAGAGTTTAATGTTAATTTTAGTGAATTGTTTGGACTCCAAGGGATTTTTGTATTAGATAACCTAATTAAAACATAATAGTGCCTCCTATAAAGCTCCTTTAGGGGGGGAGGGGGGATGATGGTGCCAAATAATTAGCGAAAAAAAAAAAGGATAGCTATCCCATAACTTTTATAACTACCCTGAGTACTGGCTCATCCAAATTAAAACAACAAAAAATAAGTCTTAAAATTGTGAACTAAAAGGGTTCATTTAAAAAAATACTAAAACAATAAATGGTAAAATATTATTAAACATAAGCACGTAACAAGTAATATCATCATCATCATCATACATATAAAAGGCCTTGAATAGGGTACGAGAGAAGGACTCATATAAGCATAAACCGGTTTTTCAGCCATTAACGCCTTAAGACTCTCCATCTTCGAACCTTATTCCACGAAACAAAATTTAAAAAAAAAAAAAAATTATCTTTTGTCTTCTAAACACTATGACAGACAACACAGAGTCGAAAAACTTCAAGCGATTCGATCTTCTTGAGCTCTCTCTGGCGGCTCTTGCGTTCTTCTTAGTCACTGTTCTATTCATTAGTAGATTCTTCTACTTCAATTTCGAAACCGCGGCTAACGGTAGTTACCACACTGGCCCGGTAGCTTGGGTGGGAAGCAAGAACGTGTCATCGTCACCGTCGATTTATTCGAGTAGTGAGCATGAACGGGTGGGATTTCTTGAAGCGGATGGAGATGGTTGTGACATATTTGATGGGAATTGGGTTTGGGATGATAGTTATCCATTGTATAAATCCCGAGATTGCCCTTTCATGGATGGAGGTTTTAGGTGCTCTGAGAATAGTAGGCCTAATGATCTCTATACTAAGTGGCGTTGGCAACCCAATGGTTGCAATTTGCCAAGGTATTGATCTTCTACTATTATTATTATTATTATTTCGGCCTTTTAGTTTAATATTATGCACTTTTTTTTTTTTGGCTTAGCTTTCGTGACATTTAGCTTTAGGGGGAAAAAAAATGCTTTGACGATGTTTTGTTTTTAGGCTTGCCCTTTTGAAAATAAAATCCCTTATAAATTTTAATCTTCTACATTCATCAAATAATGGAGAATTTAGATTATATAGAAACCTTTTTAGTGAAGCTAGTTGCTATCACCAAATAACAAAATTTTCACTTAAGAAGGTTTATATAGATTTTATATCTAGATACACCAAATTATGTGCACTAATTAGTAACATACATTCAGAACAATACATTACCTTTATTACTCTGTCTTCTCTTTACCAGACTGTGTGATGATCACTCTTTCAAATACTCAACTCATATAAGAAGATTCAGATAGTTTTTTTTTTTTTTTTGGGATGTGGTAGTAAAAGTTTTTGTTTTGGAGGAAATTTTAGTGGCAACAACTAAATTTTCTTCTCATTTGAACAAAATTTTAGTTTGCCTTTGATATTTAATAACTTTGTAACAATTAAGTATGTTAAATGAAACCAAGTTGTTTGAACTAGAAAATCTCATGTGGGATTTCTCTGTTTTATCTTGGGAAAAAAAAAAAAGATTTGATGCAGAGAAGATGTTGGGAATGCTAAGAAACAAGCGAGTTGTATTTGCCGGTGACTCAATTGCGAGGAACCAATGGGAATCCCTACTCTGCTTGCTCTCTACTGCTGTTTCTGACAAGTCTTCAATCTATGAAGTCAATAGGAATCCGATCACAAAGCACTCGGGTTTCCTGATTTTCAAGTTTGAGGACTTCAACTGCACTGTTGAATACTACAGATCACCATTTCTGGTGTTAATGGCCCACCCTCCAGTTGGAGCTCCTCGAAAGGTCAAGTACGCTTTGAGAGTAGATCAAATGGACAGGAGTTCCGGCCAATGGAGACACGCAGATTTGCTGATTCTCAACTCTGGCCGCTGGTGGACTTATGAGAAGACTCTAAGAATGTAAGTATATACATATGGTCTTTACTTGGTCATCTTTCACTATAGTCTTCTCAAGTTGAAGATCATGTCATGTGGTTTGTTGAGTTATTTGATTGAATAAGGATTTGAAGTCCCGTATTTTTTACTTCACTCACTGCTAGTTCAACCTCTAAAATGTCAATATGATGATCATGATTGAATGTGATCCCGCCCCACATAGCGAAAATCCGACCCCTGACAATGTAACCTAGTGATATTTTGAGTTTGTGTACCATATATTAGGGGTTGCGGCTTCCAAGAAGGGAAGAAGATGATGATGAACATGAGTGTTGATGCTGCATACCAGAGATCGATTGAGACTGTGTTTGATTGGGTTAACACTAAAGTGAACAAGAAAAAGACTCAAGTCTATTTTCGAACCTTTTCTCCAAGTCATTTCAGGTTTCTCCTTCTTATATATACCTTTGTGGTCAAAAGACTACATCGAGTTTTCTATTAATTTTTTCTTTTTCGCTATTACCTCCTATGAAACCATATGATTGATGAGGAACTGATAGTGTTATGGATGTAACAGTGGGGGTAATTGGAAAAACGGCGGTGGTTGTCACTTGGAGAAGCTACCTGACTTAGGTCCATTGGATGGTGCTATATCTTCTCGTTTGAAAGTAGTCTCGGATGTGTTATCACAGCAGCCGAGTTCGTTGAAGTTGTTAAACGTGACAAACATGACCACGAGGAGAAAAGATGGCCATCCATCCTTATACAACACACCTCCTGAGAAAAGGTCAGCATCTCATATCCAGGACTGCAGCCATTGGTGCCTGCCTGGTGTGCCTGATTCGTGGAACGAGCTTCTTTACGCGATCTTCCTCAAGCGGGAACTGATTCGGGCATGAAGTCTTTTGCAAGACATATTGAGTTCCAATCCTCTGTCCTCTAGTTATGTCAGAGAAAATGTCAAGGTGTTCTAATTACTTGGTGAGAGCAAAGCTCAGTCCTTTTCTATTAAGGTGGATTAAGAGATGAGCCTCATCTATGAACTGGAGAGAATCAGAGAGGCTTCATTATTTGACTCTTTTAGATCACATATAGGGGAACTTTGAACTATAATTTGGAAGTGTTACATAGACTAACTTGACAGATTGTGCCTTATTAAAGGATAATTACATGCCTGCATTACTTGATAAACCCAATCGAATGTAAGTTCTCCTTAAATCAATCTAAGACTTTGTTAATCTAAAATAAGTTCACTAGTTTCGATGATAACAGTTTCAAATTAGGCCGGCAGTTTGAGACAGTGAGCTTTTGCCTCTAGCAATTCTATTTTTTCCAATTTTTTGGTTAATGTATAGTAAATTTTTATTGTAAAGTTCAAATCAACCTCTAATTTTTTTGAAACTAGTTAAAGTTTGTCTACTAGCTGGTTGAGTTTTTTTAACTAATGGACTAGCTGGTTGAGTTTTTTTAAATAATGGGTTGAAATTTTGTCTACTGACTCTGAGATTTGACTATGATTGAGTTTTGTCAACTAATTGGTTGAATTTTATTGACTAACTAGGTGAGTTTTAAAATCATAAGATGAATAATTTTGGTAAAAACAAAAACGAAAAATCCTGTAATTTTAAACATATTAATTTAGGGCGCGTCTATAATAATGTCATTCTTTTATGGCTCTATGTGAGGCTCCTAATTTGTGGGCATTAGATCAGATCAGATGGTTAAAATCAATGGATTTTATTTAGACTTTGCCACACCCAATCCTAACTCATGAATATGAAAAAAAAAAAAGAAAAAGAAAAAAAATGGAATTACATGATCACAGACGCAATCTTTTTAATGCTTTTAAACTCAAACACGCTCAAAGGCTAAACCCAGAAAAAAAAAAAAAAAAAACTTCTTTTTCCTGTACACGCTTTCAAAGCTTTAAACCCAAAACGTGTAAACAAAAAATTTTCATCTATACAACTAACTTTCCAATTATTACCTTTTCAACTCCTTTGAAAAGTTTACCCAAGAGAGTAAAATAAGATCTAGAAGCTCTGCTTCTATTTCAACAAACTAAAAATTAGGAGTTTTTTGGATTAAAATTTTAGCTTTTTTTGGAACCAGAGAGGATCAATTATTATTATGATATTTTGAGGGTGATATTTCAAGTAATAAAGATATGAGAAAAAGAAAAAAAAAAAAAATAGAGGGTTGATCTTATCTCTCTACTATATATATATATATATGAATTCTTCCAGTATTAGTTGGAATTCTTCATCAACGAGAAAAGAAAAATTAGGAAAAAGATTAAGAAGCAATTTTTTTTATATATTTGGATCTACTAATTGATTTTTTTTCCTTTAGAAATTTTGACTAAGCTGGAAAAGAAAAAGAATCACCGTGGTTACATATTAGAAATTTGGAATGGAATGTCTCTTTAGAGAGGTAGCCCAAGAGAAACAGAGAAGAGAGAGGTGCTTCGTTGGTACAAGAGAGTAGAACGTTAACAAAAAGAGGAGATAGAGGTGCTTACAACGACCTACTGTTGTAGCATAGAGGAAGTGACCCACTAAGCTAATCCTCAGATCGAACATTTGCAGAGGAAGTTAACTAGAGGCAAACCTTTTCAAATACTATTTTAAAACTGTAAAGTTTACAGAATCACAAGTCTACACAAAAATTTTTTTGAGATAATTAGAAGACGTGAAAGATCACCATCAAGCCAAAGAAGATTTTCTAGGTGTCATTAACTATTTTTTTCAGAGAAGGTTAATTAGAAGACATGAACCATCAAAGCAGCTGAGGCAAGAAGAAGAAGAATACCTGAAAAACAATTGGCTGTGACACGGCTCACAATAGATAACTTATTTAAGCCATTGATTTTAAATCGAACGGATGTGAGTGGGTGTCTTATACAGGGCTATATTTGGATAGCCCTACTATAGACGCACCTATTAATTTAACTGTTATATAACAAAATTTAAAATTTGAAATTATTTATAAAAAAGAAAAGTACGTGAATACTTTTTTCTTTGAGAATATTTACATAGAAAATGTTTTTTTTAAAGTAGTTTCATACCCGTTTATAAAGAAATATATACCGTAAGTATTTTACACATGAAATATGTACCTCAAATATAAAAATTGTACCTAAAACTTCCCTAGATATATTTTATATTATAAATACATACCATAGGTATATTAACATTATAAGTGTACATCACATATATTTTGCACATGAAATATAGAAAAAATTGGTATAAAACCATTAGAATGAAAAAAACAAGTATGGGTGAAATATAAGAGAATAAACCAGGTACCGAGCCTAAAGTTCACATTGATAGAAGAACGATATATGGCATGTAAACTAATTCGTAATAAAAGGAATCATAGAGGAAAAAGTTTGGAGAGGAATGCTAGTAAATCAAAAATTGAACTATCCATTCTTAATTTAACTAATTATGTGAAAGATTTCCCAAAATTTATTCTCTAATGTGTAAAATTTGGTTTTATGTAGCAAAATTTCAACCACAAAAAAAAAGAGAGGAAATTTGATTTTATTTGGTAAATTTAAAAAAAAATAAAGATCCCGGATTTTGAAATTGTTTGAAAAATCTCAGATTTATTTTAAAAAATAAACTTTAAAAAATACCATATTTTAATTAATTGATGATATATTTGAGGTAATCGGTCAAGTTACCTGAGGTAACTAAGTAACTTGATTAGTTAATCCAAGTAACCTAACTGAATACTTTGAGTACCATGAAAAATACTAATTTTAAAGATAAAGTAGTATTTTTCATAAATTTTTTTTAAAATTGATATTTTTAAAAAATATTTAAAAGTGATATTTTTCTAAATCAGTCCGAATTTTTCAAAATATTCTGCCCATTCGAGATCCCCTTTCAAGGGATTATGACGTATAGTATGAATTTTAGAAAAAAACAATTCCAGAAGTATGATCTAGCCCAATTCATTTATTTTTGTACGAGCTTTTAGACAAAATGTCTTCTTTTTAAGTTATGTAGTACAAGTACATATGCTGTAGTATTGTTGTAATAAAACCACAATATTTTAAAATATTGTTTAAATAAAAAGTTAGTACCATAATAGCTAAATGTTGGTAGTATTGGTTGCCTTGCTTACTTTTCACTTCTCCATCCGGCGATCAATCTCAGTTCATACACTTCATTATTATTATTATTTTTTACTTGAAACTCTTTTTTCCCTTAAAAAATATTCTCTTTTTAGTTCTTTTAAATTCTACTTTTTTAATCCTATTAGATTAGTTTTTTTCCCTAATTCTTTTTTTCTTCCTTAAAAAATTGTCTCTTTTTTTATTAGTCTATATACTTCATTATTTTTTTTCTAAGACTTTTTTTTCTTAAAAAAAATTCTCTTCTTTTTAATCCTACTTTTCTTTTATTCTTATTAGATTGTTTTTTCTTTCTTAATTCTTTTTTTTCCTTAAAAACAATTGTCTCTTTTTTATTAGTCCATACACTTCATTGTTTTTTCTTTCTTTAAAAAAAATTCTCATACAATTTGAGAAACCATAAACTAATTTAGTTAGTAACCAAATTAGATTCAAACCGCAATTAGAAACTAATCTGGTTACCAGAGAAATCAAATTATTCTGCTACACGGAAACCTGTTTGGTTTCTAAAAACTTTTGTGGTTTCTTGTGATTTACTTAGCTAAAGAACATTCTATTAAAAGGAAACTTTTGTGGTTTCTTGAGATTTAGTTAGCTACAAGACATTCTACTGCATAGAAACTAAACTAATATCTCGGAAACCTTTGTAGTTTCTTATGATTTACTTAGCTACAGGGTGTTTTACTAAAAAAAAAAAAACCAAACTAGTTTCCTAGAGACCTTTATGGTTTCTTGTGATTTACTTACATACATGGCATTTCGCTAAAAGGAAACTAAACTAGTTTCCAGAAAAATCTTTGTGGTTTCTTGTGATTTACTTAATTACAGGGCATTCTACTACAAAGAAACCAAACTGGTTTCCTGTGATTTACTTATATACATGGTGTTTTACTAAAAGGAAACTAAATTGGTTTCCTAAAAACCTTTGTGATTTCCTATAATTTACTTACATACGAGGTATTTTGCTAAAAGGAAACCAATTTAGAAACCTTTGTAGTTTCCTGTAATTTACTTACATACAGGGGGTTTTGTTAAAAGGAAACCAAATTAATTTCTTAGAAACCTTTGTGCTTTCCTGTGATTTACTTACATACAGGAGTTTCTACTACACATAAACATCAATTAAATTAAGAAACTATAAACGAATTTGGTTAGTAACCAAATTGGTCCCAACATTAATCAGAAATCAGTCTAGTTATTAGAGAAACCAAATTGATTATTAGTTTCTTATTACTAGTGTGATTGTTAGAAACTAGTCATTAATTTGTAACTAAAAATCAAAGTCTAAATTTTTTCCAGTAGAAACCAAAATCCAAAATCCATGTTATTTTTCCTTTAAGGAATGAAAATAGGGAAAAAAAATGAAAAATAGGGGAATAATGGTTAAAAAGAAAAGGAATATAAAGAACATAAAAGAGAAAAATAATGGGAAAAAAGGTGAAGAAAAATTAAAAAAAAAGAAAAGAAAATGTTTAAAAGAAAGGAAAAGAAAAAAAAGGTGAAGATAAATTAAAAAGGGGAAAACAAGGTTAAAAGTAAAGGAAAGAATACGTAAAAGAAAAAAAAAGAATAAGGTAAAAAAAAAATAAAAGTGCTGGGTATTGATCTAAAGAATGAAAGGTTTATAGCCCCAATCACCATGCTAGGTTTGTTTTTTTCACATATTTATTGCACCTTTTATTTAATAACCAGCACTCTCAAAAAGATTTGATTCAATATTTTTATAATGAAAATATTTATAAAAATGCTAGTAAAAGTTCGTATGGAAAAATAATTGTTATAGAAAGGTCATATAAATAGTAATATTTATTGAAACATAGGTATTTTTGTCCAAAATCCTTTTTTTAATTTTTTTAGACTTTGGGCCTAGATTTTTGTAGTAAGCCCAAAAAATGAAAATACCAACCTTGCTATTTTTTTTTTTTTTTGGGAAAAATCCTGGACACGATAAGAAAAATATTTATTTAGAAAAATATAACTTTTCATCACTTGTTTAAAAAAAAGTATCATGTTTTACCACATGGAAAGTACTTGAAATAATCAGTTTGGTTACTTCTTCATAGCATGAGTTTGCCAAATGTATTTGAGTTAACTAGTGCAGGCTTTTCTTATAAATTAGTTCATTCGAGATTTTTCAATTTTTGACATTCTAAATCTTTATTTTTATAAGAACCTAAGTAAACCATGAATATATGAGGAAAGGAGCACTTCCCTTATTGTCGTTCCTATATGTTTCATTTTCAATTAATAAACATGAATAATGAGAAATAGAAATATTCTCCTTATTTTCATTCCCTTTACGGTCCATTATAGACTAGTAAATATGGCCATAATGCTCACCAGCTGATTGGTAGGAACTACTCATCGAAGTAATTATACTTGTAAATTGATTTGCCAATAAGTTGAAATACTTTGTTCGTGCAATAATATAGTAATAATTGCTCAGCTGATATTTTGCTCTATGGCGGTTAACGGCTATTGTCTCCCTTGTCTTCTCTTTTGGAATTTTTTTTCTGACTTTCTTCCATCCTTTATCCTCGTGACCCTGCTTTTTCTTTTAACTTTTTACCATCTTTCATTATTTTTCTGCCTCACACCCAACCATGGATTCCTTTGTTTCTGACCTAGACTTCTCTCTTCTCTCATCTCTCTCTCACCGACAAGGAAAAAACTGATCAATAATTTTCTCCAGCAGATCTTGGTGACTCCTTACCTTACTTGACTTATGCTTTAGTTGGCCGCGTCTTCTCCCTCGGCACTTATAACAAGGATGCTCTTAAGAAATCACCAGCTGATCTTTCGAAGTGAAGCTATGATGTTATGGTTTCAGAATTGGACTCGGGTATTTTTCTCTTTCAATTTGGTTGTGCAGGTGACCGACGCCATGTCCTTTTAGGTGAACCATGGCACTTCAACAACCACCCACTTGTGTTGGGAATTCCTGAAGTGATGACAACAATTACCCTTGCCTCCTTGATAAAGACTCCTTTTTGGATCCAAATCCACTACTTACCTTTTCTTAGTAAGAGTAAGGCTTTAGGGAGGATGCTGGGTGAATAGATGAGGGACTTTACTAAAGTTGACGATGCCTCCATTATGGAAGGTTGGTCCCTTATATGCATATCCGAGTGTCGTTAGAGGTCACTAAGCCCCTGCTCCAAGGAAAAATGCTTTGCATCCCAACGATTGCTGATGAATTCTAGGTAGAATTCAAATATGAAAGACTATATGAATTTTGCTTCCATTGTGGCTGCCTGGGTCATAGCTTCAACCAATGTACTGCCTTCCTGGAGTAAGAAGATCAGGGTGTTATATATACTCTGCCTAATAAGCCCGAGATGCGGGGTGCCTACCCAAGACGTTCTGGACTTGACCGCTATACAACTGACTTCTCTCGTGCTGGAGCCTGACCATTTATTACCCGTCTAACTCGGAATTCTATCGGTCCTTTCCTGACTCGACTTACTATGGCAACTCCTCACCCCATCAGGTTATTTACTATAGAATTGTCTAATGGACCTACCACTAGCGTCACGGCTGCGGCGGCATCACCGAAATCACGAATGACTGTTGGAGCCACGGAATCACCAACTGCTAATCCCATAATTGCTACAGTTACCACCTCTTCTGCACCAACTGCGCCACATATCCCGTGTGCCCCCTCAACTGCTGCGGTTGATTCACATAACAAACTAAATATTACTATACGGGCCCTATCTGCTGTGGATCCTAATACTCTTCAAGGCCTATGCAGTCTGTCCTCTTTTCCTAGCACTTCCATACTTGGGGCTCTTTTCTCACAACAAATGCCTCTGGTTAATAAAGGTAAAGCTAAAGCCTTTAAGGAAAATGGACCCATGCCTGGTCCATTTAAACAACAGCTTATGGATGTTCGAATAACTACCAGACAGGTCTTTAAATGCTCTAAGAAAGATGGGGTTGCTACTACTACTAAGGCAAAGGTTACTTTGCAACCCCGCTAAGGACAATGAATATCATCAGTTTAAACACATGGAGACTGGGGAGCCCGAGTGCATTCTGTTATCTTCGTTTGTTGGTAAAATAACAAATGCCCCAGGTTTTATTTCTTATGGAAACAAAACTTAAGTCCGGGTCTTTGTCTAAATTTAGATTTTCTTTGAATTTTTAACATGGGTTAAAAGTCCCTAGAGTCGGTTTAAGTACTAGTCTTATGTTACTTTGGAAAGACAATATTGATGTAACACTACTATCTTATTCAATTAATCATGTTGACTATTATTTTATGTGTAATAATGGCCCCCGTTGGCATTTTACGGGGTTTTATAGGGCACTTGAAACTTCAAATAGGTGCCACACGTGGACACGTCTTACCCGTCTTTATGATGGCAATCCTTTGATTCCGTGGCTTGTTATGGGAGACTTTAACGAAATTTTTTCTTCTGCTGATAAATTGGGTGGTGCTATACGGTGTGAATCTCTGGTAGATGCTTTTTGTCAAGTCTTGGATCTTTGTTCCTTATATCTGTTGAACTGTAATGGTGAATATTATACTTGGTGTGTGCCTAACCTGGCTGGTCGGAACCTCTATGAATGAATTGATTGGGCCTTGGTGAATTCTTCTTGGGCTTCTCTTTTCCCTATCCAACACGCTGACCACCTTGACTTGTTTCGCTCTGACCATCGAGCATTACAAGTTAATTTGGATCCTTCCTCATGCAACACCTTTCAGCCTAAGTCTCGATTTCGATTCGAGGCTATATGGTTAGATGAACCTGAAAGATATGATATAATCAAACGTGAATAGACGAATTCTGGGGAGTGTGTAGCTGTTAATCAAGTTCTATCCAATATTTCCAAGTGTGTTGCATCTCTTTCATGCTACCATCAACTTAAGTTTGGTGGCTTTAAAAAGAGAATATTAGTAGCCTAACAATAGGTTGCTTCTTTATCAAACTCAACATCAATAACTTCTGAGAATTTTCGAGAATTACAAAGTCGTGAAGTGGTCCAGGATGAATTATTAGCACAAGAGGAGACTTATTGGCATCAACGTTCTCGAACATCATGGCTAAAAGCAGGGGATCTCAATACAAGATACTTTCACTCCCGTGCCAACAAAAGATACATTAATAATAATGTGCACCGTTTGTGTAACACTAGTGGGCAATGGGTGGAATCTGATCCTGAAATTGCCACTATTATCGCACATTACTTTCAACAACACTTCCATTCTACTCATATGGATGACATTGCTCTTGAACAAGTTCTCTCAAACGTTTCACCTTCAATCACTGAGGACATGAATGTATCATTAATGTAACCTTTCACCCCTGAGGAAGTTTTTCTTACTCTTTAATCTATGGGTCCTGATAAATCTCCAAGTTTAGATGGTATGTCTGCAATATTCTACGAAAGGAATTGGTCTACTGTTGGTCCACTAATTACCACAGCAGTTCTTGATGTCCTTCATGGCCATACCAGTTTAAATCGTTTGAACTCCACTTTGATCACTCTCATTCCAAAGATAAAAAAAACCTGCAGTTATGGGTGATTTCAGACCTATTAGTTTATGTAATGTTTTGTACAAACTAGTAGCTAAAGTGCTTGTTAACCGATTCAAAGAATACCTGCCATTGGTTATATCTGAGAATCAAAGTGCTTTTCTTTCGAACCGTTTGATCACTGATAATGTGCTAGTTGCCTTTGAGATGATTCACTGCATTAAACATAGGAAGTTGGGCAGAACAAGGTATGCTGCAATCAAATTTAGACATGATTAAAGCTTTTGATTATATCAAATTGTATTTTTTAGAAAAGATGATGTTGCAAATGGGTTTTTGTAGCCAATGGATTGGCCTTATTATGACATGCCATTGATTGGTCTCTTTCTCTTCTTTACTTAATAGGCGTATTATAGGGAGACTTTTACCATAGAGAGGAATTCGACAAGGGATCCCTTATCGCCATATTTATTTCTTATATGTGCTGGAGGTTTGTCTGGTCTGCTAAAATGTGAACAATTGGTTGGTACCCTGACTGGTGTCTCAATATCAAAGAAAGCTCCTCTAATATCACATTTACTCTTTGCTGATGATGATAGCCTCTTTTTTTGTTAAGCCAGTGCTTCTTCATGCCATGCGCTCTAATGAATATTGAGTATATATAGTAAAGCTTCTGGCCATGACTCATTAACTACGAAAAATCTGCCATCTCATTCTCTTCGAATACAACTTCAGATGTAAAGAATCTGTTTCAATACTAGTTAAATATGACCTTATGTAATTGCCATAAAAAGTACTTGCGCTTACCTTTTTTTACTGGTCATGATAAAAATGAGTTATTTGGTGGAATTAAGGATCGCGTTTGGAAGCTACTATGTTCCTGGAACGAAAAGTTATTCTCAAAGAAAAAATACACATCCTGCACGTAAGAAGATTTTTGCCCCTCCTATACTAGAATTCTCCTATGTTTGCAGTATTGCAAATTGCGAAGTACTTTGTAAGAAAATCTTTAACTACAAGGTTAAAAGTAAGCTACCGACTAATATCAAACCATACCCCACTAATCACTATGTGGTTTGGTATGGTATGATTCATGCAGTTTGGACTTTCATAAATTTGGCCAAAATAAAAATCATAAATAGTAAAAAAAACCGTGTATAAAAAATAATAATATTAAAAAAAAAGATAATATCACTTTTATACATTGTATTTTGACACTTTGTTGAGTTTTTATATTTTAGTTATTATCAACATTGATTCTTAGATTTAATATTTGTTATAAATTTATACCTTGACACTAATTTAGAGCAATTAATTTATCAAGATAATTTAATAAACTTATTCTCGAATCAGTTTTTATATGGTTAATTTTCAATTTTTTAAATGGCATCTTGGTAAATTAACTGTTCTGAATTGGTGTCAGGGTATAAATTTGTAACAGATTTTAAATCTAAAAGTCAATATTAATAATAACTAAAACATAAGGTGCAATTTGAATAAAATATCAAAATACAAGGTATAAAAGTGATATCCCAAAAAATTAATATTTATTTAATGAACATTTCAATTAGATGTAACTCAGTCAAAATTTAGAACTCTAATGTGCTTTGTCTAAATCTTAAATGTTTAAATATCTAAATAACATGAAACAACATGATGAAATTTGAAGTATGAATAAGTCCTCAATTAATTAGTAGTTCATATACCCTACAAGATTCATTCGCAACCTTGAAAGAAAATAAAGAAAAATAACCATATTAAAGAATAACTAAAAGAATATAAGTTTTTGAAAAAATCTAATTAACACGAATCGGATAATACTCAAGCTGATGTGACGTCGCTTAAATTGTGGGCCCCACATATATTGGCATTGTTATCCTTTTTTTTTTCCAAAAAAATTAGATCCCAAGAAGAACGTGGCAAGCTATGGGTGTTTAATTCCAGACTCCGGTCGTATTATTCTCTAAATTGAATTCTAGTCCAAAATGAATTCTTTTTTTGAGACTCTTTGTCCCTTTTCTCATTCTATAAATTTTATCAACATTATTTCATCTAATTTCTCTTTTAATTGTTGCATAGTATCATAAGCTTTTGATGTATCAAACGAAGCTTAAAAAAATAAATGAAAATAGAGAGTTCTAATTAGCAAATTACTTGCAAAGAGAGGATTTTAGCTTCTTTGAACCAGCCAAGCTGGCCGTTTAATAGAAATATCATGGCTATGAAAGTCAGAAGGAGGGTGGAAAAGCAAGAATCAATATAACTTTTGAACTAAATTTACCCCAACAATGAATTGAAACTCAGTGCCAATCTAATAGACCTAAGATTCGAACCTCTATTATTATTGGAAAAAAAAAAACACGCGCAAAGTAAGGGTTGTAAAAAGAGTCCGAAAGCCCGAAACCCGATGGGCTAACCCGAAAAACACATGATTCGGCCCTAACTCGACATGGTCCGAGCTAGTTCGTACCCGATTATCCTTAATGCTGGGCTTGGACCTAGTACTTTTCATATGAACCCGGCCTGAAACCCGGCTCAAAGTCTGAGCTTGAAACGCAATCTTAAAACCCGATTTAAAAAGCCCGAAACTCAAAAAATATAATAATTTTTTTTTAAAAAAAGCCTGAATTTAATACCCAAAGATTTAAAAATGCTATATATTCCAAGTGAAGATGTGACTTACTACTTATAAATAGTCGAAAAAATATTTTAATTATTCGATATTAAAATCTTTCAATAATAGTTAATTTTTTAAAATAATACAAGACTTGATATCCGATTTAGAATACCTTTAAAAATAAGATGATTCTGATTCGAATATTCAAGGTGATAAAGATGGAGATGATAAAGTCTTTGAAGTTTAGTTGTTTCATTTTGTCATTTTTTTTTCAATAAGATTTCATTAGTTTTTCTTGTTTATATTTCAAAGAAATATTCCCCAAGTTGTTGGTTCTTAAATTTGTGAGTTGAATAATTTTGAATGAGTTTTTCTAAATTAAAGTATAAGTATTATTTTCTAATTGTGCTAAAATTTTTTTTTTCACTATTTCCTTATTCCAATGTGTATATATATGTATATTAATTTGGGTTCTAAAAGCCCGAAGGTTAAACTCGACCCGAACATAAAGCCGAAGCCTTTAGGGCTGGGATTTGGGTATGACTTTTACTAATTTAAACTCAGCCTGGCCCGACTCGAAACTTTCTTAGAGCCCAAGCCCTGAGCCCGCCCAAACCCGAAAGTTTGGGTTTGGGCTGGGCTTAGGCGGCCCGATTTATACCCTGCCGCACACATAAACAAACAAAATTTCTTACAAAATTCAAAATTAAATCTAGAAAAAGACTTATTTAAAATCAAATTCACAAACCTAGTTTCTTTTTTTTGAAATACGCAGACCCAACTTTCCTACAAATTCTGAAAGTTCTATTTTATTTCAAGATTGAACCTTCAAACGACATTACCAATTGCTGGTGTTTATTAGAATAAATTTTCGAAAATATTTTCATAAAATCATTTTCAAGAACACCATAGTTTTGTAAAATCAAGAGACACAACAGAATTGGTTGTTTAAAATTTTCTTTTTACAAAACATTTCGGATCGTGATCTAACATAAATTAACTCTTGATCTAGACAAGAACAATACCCGGATTCGCTCCACAACCTTCTCGTCTTCCCGTCTATTCTCGAAAGCCGTTTGATTGATCCGATGGGTGGTCACCTTCTTGATTCCCAACAAAAAGATCCGCGGACGAACAAGAAGACGATCTTCTTGAACTGATTTCTCCGGGATGGCCAAGGATGGTGAACCCCTAGTGCTGGCCGATTTTTCTCTCTCTCTTTTCACTACTATGCGTGTGACACTCTTTCCTCTAAGGGTGTTTCACGTGTAGTTCATATTCTATATAGTTAGAGAACTTTTCTCTTAACTATAGAGAGATTAGTAAACCCTAATGGGCTTATTGGGCTTATTGGGCGCAACTAACCATCAAATAACTATTGGGCTTTAATTTGAGCTAGACAGGGGACCAGATGGATCCATAAAGCCCAAGCTCTAATGGACCATATACCCACTATCATAATTAACTCTTAATTATGATTGGGCCTTGTCCATTAATATTGGGGTACACCACTATAGGCCCAATATTGAACTCTTGGACTAAATGTCATTTATTTTTCTGTGAAGCTTATTAACAATTAATTAGCTTGATCCATTTAGCATATACTATACCTGCAGACATACCCCCGATGCAATGCCGTACTAGTAGGGTGAAATTACTGTATTACCCCTCTAGTACATATTTACCTTTGAGTTGTCATTTTTCATCTAATGAATAATAGTTGACTACGGTGTTTGTATCTGCTCATACTAACACAGTCAAATTCACATAGTGAATACCGGGGCCCTGGTTTATATTATCCAAGTACTTGAAAAAACTCAAAGTGACATTATATGCATGGTGTCCATCATGAGAAACGTTCTACACATTTCATATACCTTATCTTCCAAGATACTGGCGTTCGAACCATAAATCGGAACTAGTCATTTAGTAACTCAAAAAGACAAAACACATGAAAGTAAGTTCGTTAATCACTAGGATTAAGGTCTTCTACAATAGTGCTAGATTAGTGAAATTAGAAATTTGAGTTACGGCACTTAACCTCAAATTCTAATTCACTAGGTCCTGTTCGATGCTGTTATAACTTTCTTATAACACACTAGTGTTTCTATCCAAAGACTCACTTCGATAATTAGAGACTTCAGTAATTAAATAGACAACACTACATTCTATGGCATAGTAAAGTATTCCATCTTCAATATGCAGAATGCGAACAATTTAATTTAGACATAATGAAATAAAGAATATAATGTCTCCCACATATGAACTCTTCATACGAATAATTCTTTATTACTCATTTCATGTCTTGGAATCTTTTAGATATTTGCATAAAATAAACATACAAATCACATGTATATCAATGGGTCATAAATGAAATAGAAATTCATAACATAGAATTTATTAATAATAAATAGATACTAAATAATCCAACAAATATTGTTTATAATGTCTAAATAATAAACTGCTTTATAG
>JXTC01000332.1:121185-155565 GCA_002914845.1 Trema orientale
CAATGAAAAATTTTTTTGCACATTTTTTTATTATAAAAAGTAGGAGAGAGAAATAGTATTAATGATACACGTCTTTTTATGTATTTAATTATAACCGTTGGATCACCATTAGATGATGATCCAACGGCTAAAAAAAATACCTACACATAGGTAGAAAAAAAAAAATACCTACTGGATTGGCAACCATATATATATATATATATATAAAGAGAATATATGAATATTCTCATAGCATATTTTAAACACTAAGAGATATATATGTTAGCTAATACTTCTGAGCAAATGATGGATATAAGCCATTTTATATTGACCCATCAATATTCCCAACAACACATTTTGTCGTTTATGTGTGCCCATCAATATTCTCAACAAGTCTTCTCAAGTGAAACTGGGGGAACATCTCCATGTTGAGTTTGTTTTTCAAATATTGAAATTGGGTGGTGGCTAATAGCTTGGTCAAAATGTTGGCATTCTATTCCTCGGTGCAGATGTATTTGACCTCAATTTCGTTAGATAAAATCTTGTCTCTAATGAAGTGAATATCTATCTCTATGCGCTTGGTTCTTGAGTGACACACAGGATTAGAGGCTAGCAATCTTGCTCCTGAGTTGTCACACCATAAGATTGGACAGGAGATAACTTTGATTCCAAGTTCATCAAAGAGAGATCTCAACCAAATAATTTCAGTTACAGCATGAGCTAAGGATCTATACTCAGATTCTCTACTAGAGCGAGCAACATCCTTTTGTTTTCTGAAGCTACAAGCTACAAGATTTCTACCAAAATAAATACAATATCCAGAGGTCGATTTTCTATCATCTACTGAGGCAGCCCAGTCTGCATCTGCAAAATCTTCATGCTGCATTCTTTTAGAAGTGGAGAAATGGAGACCATAGCCAATGGAGCCTTTTAAATATCTTAACACACATTTACATACCTTTCAATGATTTTCAATAGGAGTTTGCAGGAAGTGGCTAATTTTGTTGACTGCAGATGAGATATCTAGTCTTGTTAGGGCTAGATATTGTAATTCTCTTATGATGCTTCTATAGATTGTAAGTTGTTCAAAAGCAGGGCTATCTTCTAGTGAGAGTTTAGTTCCATGACACATGAGAGTGAGGCCACTCTTGGCATTGGACATGTTGGCTCTTTCAAGGAGATCAAGTGTGTACTTTCTTTGTGATAGATAAATGCCAGTTGGATTCTTGTGAGCCTTAAAGCCAAGAAAGTAGCTAACATACCCTGAAGTTTTGAGGAAGAATTTTTCGTCTAGCATTGTAATGACCTTAAGTAGTGTTGTTTATCATTTCTAGTTAAGAGAATGTCATCTACATAAACATGGAGTAAAATTGTTACCTACCCTTTTTTATAGATGAACAAGGAATTATCTGCTTGGGAATTGCTGAATCCCAAAGAGAGGAGAGCTCCTTTTAGCTTGTCAAACCAGGCTCGTGGGGCATGTTTTAAATCATAAAGAGCTTTTGTAGCTTGTAAACATGATGCAATCTTGCTGAATCTCTGAACCCGGATGGTTGTGTCATATATACAACTTCATGAAGATCTCCATTAAAGAAAGCATTATTTATATCAATTTGTTGTATATCCCATCCTTATGTGACAGCTATGGTGAGAACAACCTGTATGGTAGAAGCCTTGATAACTGGGCTAAAGGTCTCGAGATATTCTAAGCTAGATGTTTACTGAAAGCCTTTAGCTACAAGGCGAGCTTTATATCTCTGCACAGTGCCATCAGAATGTTGTTTGACATGGAAAACTCATTTACTGTCTATAACATTCATTGTTGGAGTATAAGGAACAAGTGTCCAGGTCTTGTGGTCTGTAAGGGCTGAAAGTTCTTCAATCATGGCACTTTTCTAGTTACTATTTTCTAATGCTTGGTCAACATCCGCCTCCCTGCTTCCTTTTTCCTTTTTTTTTTTCAGTTTTAATAAGTCCAGATTTAGATCTGGTTTGTAGTACTAATTTTTGTATAGATTTTAGTCTAGTCCAGATCTTAAATATGATATTTCTTCTTAGATCTAGATCTGTTTAGTGACCGGTTTTTGTTTTATTTTCTTTTCTACGGGCATGGAACTCAATTGGTACTGGCCTCATATAGTCTATCCGACCAAGAATGCAACCAACAAGTGTTGAAGGCAATAGATTACTGGTGGTCCTTGTTATCTCTTTCTTTTGAAGAATTAGGGCAACCAACATATTTGTTTTTAGTTATGTTTGAGATCCATTTTTTGTTTTCTTTCTTTGAGGAGTTTGAAGTTATAATCCTTATGTTTATATTGTAATTTGAAGCTTTTTGCTTTGATTAATAATATTCTTTTGAGGAACTCATTTATATTAAAAAAAAAAACAACAACAAACACATTGTAAACATCAATCTTAAGAAAAGAGACACCAATTTTGCACGATCCCTTTAGAGTACTAGCCACAACTTAAAACTTAGATGGAACCACTTTTGAAGATCACTTATCTAAATTCAGACCAATATTCAACTTTGTTTTTCTGTATACACACAAAATTTCCATAATATAACACAATGAAAATTCTTCCCGTTCGAGAAGCTGCAAATATGTTATATTATGTTATAACATAATTATAGATTTATATTTTGGAGAAAAGTTAATTTGGATTTAAGACTCTTCCATGTGTGCATGGTTACACGCCTCAAGCCATTATAGGTAAAGAAAATTATACTATATATTTCATAGACTGTATATACTATGTACCTATTATTATTATTATTATTATTATTATTATTATTATTATTATATACATTAAAAGAAAAAGACGAATTGATCGGAACGAAAAATAACAATTTCTTCCTTCAAAAAAAAAAAAAAAACAATTTCAAAATAATGTATTTTTTTTTCAAGATACGGTTCAAGTAAAGGAATAAAATTATCCGAAAAATAGATATGATATATGTCTATTTATATCTTATTAGAAAAAATAAATCATATGTCTTCAAAGCTCAAAGATACTTTCTTTCTTAATAGAAGATACGATCTAGATAAAGGACAATTGACAATTCTCTTTTGAGACATAAGTTTTAGAAATTGAATAGAGGAATAAGATTCCTTCTCTCCAAGAGAAAAGATATAATAAATTTGAAATACAATATTGATATCATTTTGCAATACGGCAGAAGAGTATTATCTTTTGCTTCTCAAATTCTAGAGCAGATTTTAGAAGTATTGGCCAAAAAGGATTTTAGTCAACGCCTATATTATCCCACAAATTCTTAACTATTTATATAGTCCTAAAATAATACTCTTTTCAGTCGACCTGTTCAAACAAATTTGGAAAGAGATTATGAGAGATCCCCATTAATATTATTATTACTGATTCGATTTGTCTGTCAGTCAATACAATAAACGTGCGTCTTAATCCTTCAATATTATTAATCGAACTAAGTGCCTACAACATCCTTTGCATTGTTTTTATAATAGCAATTACAAGCTTTTTTTTTTTTTTTAGAATAATTACAAGCTTAATTATATAGTCAGTTAGTTGGGTTTAAAAGGCAACCAGACGTATCATACAATTCTGGATGTATCAGGATTAGTTAATTTGATATCTTTGTACTAAGTGGGAATTAATTTGGTATCTTTGTACTAAGTGCGCATTAACTATGTTGTAGTCTTAGACTTTGAAGAGCATGATAATTAATGCGAATAAATGAATATAAAGAAAGTACTATCTTCTGGCAAAGAAATAATCTTAACTAAAATGCTTTATGATTGAAAATATATAGAACAAAGTAACTACGTGGATTTTTTTTTTTTTTTTCAGTACGTGAATAAATAAATATACCGTATTATGCAGCCGTGACCTGTCTAAACAACAAGGAAAATAATAGGAAATACTAAATAATGATCCATCAAATCTTGTTTTAAGACCTACCATTGTTAACAATCTGATTAAAATAAATAACACGTACGTTTCCAAATATTGTAATATCGCGGTTAATTATATTGTCATATCATTGTTCTCCTAATTCTGTCCCATTGAAATAACCAACTAATGGAAACAGAGTATCACTAATATATTTTCATACATACGATATATAATTTGAGTACCATAAACTACTTTTTGAGGCATTAATGTTAATGCTTTGATCATCTCTATCTCCGAAAACTTTCCGCACATAACACACAAATATTCTTTAGAACATAATGACTAAAAACACTCCTTATTTCGAGGGCTCAATCAACGCAAAGTCGAAGAAATTCAAGCGTCTCAATCTCCTGAAGCCGTCTCGGGCTATACTTGGGTTATTCTTGCTCACTGTTCTATTCATAATAAGTAGCTTCTTCTACTGGAATTTCGAAACCTCGGCTAACGGCACTAGCCGCCATCATTCGGTAGCTTGGGTGGCAAGCATGAGCGGCTTGTCATTGATGTCGTCGGTGTTGTCGAGCTGTGGGAATGAAGGGTTGGGATTTGTTGATGAAGAAGATGGAGATAGTTGTGATATATTTTATGGGAACTGGGTTTGGGACCAGAGCTATCCGTTGTACAAGTCCCCAGATTGCCCTTTCCTGGACGAAGGTTTCAGGTGTTCTGAGAATGGTAGGCCTAACAATTTTTACACCAAATGGCGTTGGCAACCCAAAGACTGCGATTTGCCCAGGTTTGAGGTTTTCACTTAAGTTTCTGCTTTTTTTCTTTTTCTCCCTTTGGAATAATGCTACACGATGCTACAGGGCACCATATGGTGTCCAATGTGTGGCAGACTGAAAATCAATTAGGAAGCTACTCTGTGGAATTATAGAGTACATCATCCGGAATGTCACGCACTAAGTGATATCCAAATCTATTACAAAACAAGGCCCAATGAGCTAAGTTATGGGCATAGAAATTAGCCTAATGACCCACTTTATATGTTTCAGATTGTTACTGGCTAATTATAATTATACTTTATGTGGAGTCTATATAAGGCTTAATTTATTTATTAGAATCATTCAGTAATAACAGATATATAGTGTTAGGTACATTGCTCTTTTTCTGGGTTACTTTCCTACTTCACATTTTTGAATAACACTTTTTCTTTAGATGCAATCATTAGTTTTGTATTTTAAAAATTTTTATGCTTGCCCAATTATCTTTATTATTATTATTATTATTATTAATAATAAACTGTGAGCTTTTGTATGGTTTATCATTTTTAAAACACCCTTTGTATATAGATTGACACACATGAATAGAGTACACCTTGCTATGATCCAAGTTTCTCAATTAATTAACGACGATAATAAATACATGATCCAAATATTACAACTTGTATGCAAATATTACACATGATTTCCCATAAGAAAAGAAGATATATAATCCAAACTTAAAATTTTCAATATTTTAAGTCAGTGATCAAGTCTCTTTTTAGAGCATTACCGAATTTTTTGGTTCATCTCCCACTTCTAGCCTCTGTTTTCCTCTAACAACCAATTTACATGACATCAAACATGTAGATGTAGACTAAGTAAATACATCAAATTAATTACATTTGAAAACTCTGCAAGCAGAAATATGCGTGCATACCAAGTATAGATAGTATGACAGTCTCATAAATAATACTATAGTAATTAGTAAAAAGTAGTCCATTTCAGAGGAAAATAAAAAATAATAATAATAATAAAGAAGAAGAAGAAGAAGAAGAAGAAACCGGCATCGGAGACAAGTAAAATAAGAAATAATCAACCCCATCAAACATGAACCCCTTCAACAAACAAAAATGATGTATACTTATTATGAAGTTTCAAGTTTGTAAATTGTAATATATGTTCAAACTATTTTAATAATAATAACATAGACAAATATTTGATGGGGTTGAAATAATTACTAAAACATTTCGGTATTAATAATTACTAAAACATAGATGAAGTTATGCTCCTTTTGTAGTGTGAAATTATAAATGGAGATAGTGTACGTAATGGCCATAGCCGTTATTGTGACCCACATAATCACCGTTAGAACCCACATGAAGAACTTGCGCCAAAAGGGGAGGCCAGTAATGAGCGGCAAGATTATGCTCAAGAATGAAATAAACCCCACCGTGTTGCAACATAGGTCATTCAAAGATATGAAAATGCATGTTTTTTTATATACTATCCCTAATCTAAATTGCAAGAAATTGACAAATTGACTCACAATATCTTGTCCCATCTTATATATCAATCATGTAGGGGTGTTCAAAATAACCGTCAAACTGCGGAAACCACTTAATGCAGTCCAAACCATACCGAACCATGCAATTTCTCTTCTTAAATAGCTGATTACAGATTAGAAAATATGAAAATTGACTTGACTGGTTCGGTTCTCAGTTTTGGACAAATTCGGTCGGATTCAAACCGAACCGGCTAGTAAGTTTGTATATGTAATTTTTTTTTTTTTTTAAAAATATATGTATATTCATAGTTAAAAATTTAAGCTCCTTCATTCTAATTGAGTAGTGATTACTATTAGCTCATTTAAGACTATGTTACTTAAGACTCTTATGATATTTTAGACGTTAAGCCTTGTTGATGTAATATGTTTAAGATTAAAGACTTTAATTTTGCTCTTTAATTTTGATTAGGTTGTAAGTTATAACTAAAATTTAAGTTTACTAGGATTTTTTGTTGTAGCTTTTAACTATTTTATAGTTACGTTTTATATTTGGACTTTATATTTTTAATGAAGTATGATTATGATATAAGCTTAGTTGATATTGTATTAATTCAAATTTTGTAAGTTTTCAAACTACGAAAGCCGCCGGAATCGGCCCCAAAAATATAGGTGCGGTCTGGCCAGTTTGAATCAACCAACTCAAACCGCACGGATTGGTGAACCGGACAAATTGCACATTCGAATTGATTTCTGGATTGGTGATTTAGACCGTCCAGACCGGCCATGAACACCTTATATATTAGAGACCATAAATTCCGATTCAAACCTATCTATATGTATATACACGTATATTCTTTTTATCATCTTTTTCAATTTGATCCCAGTTAGCCAGACCTGATCACAAGACAGAGTCAGTCTTAGCTTTGATTATATATAAATTAAAATAACCACAAGGCACTGTGCGGATTAATTAGATTTGGACGGTTAAGCAGAAATTTACTCCCCTAACGATAGAGATCGATTGTAGGCTAGATGGGAACTCAGAGTTTCTCAAATCTCCCAAGTAATTACAATTTAATGTGCTAATGTCTATATACTTATATTGAGATTTATAACTTAAAAATCACATTTATATATATATTTTAATTTTTCAACCCCATCAAATATGTGTCTATGTTGTTACTTTTAAAATAGTTTGAACCTATATTACAATTTAGAAACTTGTCTATATTCATCCTATAATAGCATATAGTTCAAACTATTTTAAAAATAATAACATGTGTAAGAATTAAGACTCAACCCCATGAACAAACCAAAGTGAAAACTTTCATTTCATCAAACTCTCACTCATCATTTCACTTTTGCTTATTATTAGACAGTTGAAACTCTTGTTTTTAGAATTCCTTTGGTGTTTGATACTTTGGATCGTTTAAGCTTTGTTATGCATAACCAATCATAATGGACTAAAATCTCATGTGGGGTGGTTTCCCTGTTTTATCTGGAAACAATAGATTTAATGCAGAGAAGATGTTGGGAATGCTAAGAAACAAGCGAGTTGTATTCGCTGGTGACTCGATTGCGAGGAACCAATGGGAATCCCTACTCTGCATGCTCTCTACTGCTGTATCGAACAAGTCTTCCATCTACGAAGTCAATGGGAATCCAATCACAAAGCACTCAGGTTTCTTGGTTTTCAAGTTTAAGGACTTCAACTGTACTGTTGAATACTACAGATCCCCATTTCTTGTTGTACAAGGCCGTCCTCCAGTTGGAGCTCCTCCAGAGGTGAAGTACGCTTTGAGAGTAGATCAAATGGACTGGAGTTCCAACCAATGGAGAGACGCCGATTTGATGATTCTTAGTTCTGGCCGCTGGTGGACTTACGAGAAGACTGTAAGAGAGTAAGTACATGTAACTTGCTTGACAGCATTTTTATTATTGTTTTTGAAAGTGGAATGAATGGTGTAGCTATTCTCAACAACATTTTTGAGAGCATCTTCACCCTTCATTTACCTATTTATGCTTTTGGATGGAACTGGTTATGCTTAAGTCAGAGTTTAAAAGTTGAACATAATGTTATATGATTTGTTCAGTTATTTGATTGAATATGGATCTGAGAATTACTTGATCTCTGCTAGTTCAAGTTCAACCACTAAAAATCACCATGAATTGTGTACCATATGTTAGGGGTTGCAACTTCCAAGAAGGGGAGGAGATGAAGATGGATATGACTGTTGAAGCAGGTTACCGGAGATCAATTGAGACAGTGGTTGATTGGGTTAATACTCAAGTGAACACGAAAAAGACTCGAGTCTTTTTTCGAACCTTTGCTCCAAGTCATTTCAGGTTTTTTATACTTTTGCGATCAAAATGTTACATTGAATTTTCGATTTCATGCTTCTTATTCATTTTTTTTTTTTTAATTACCGCCTATGTGAATATATGATTGAGCACTGATAGTAATATGGATGTACCAGTGGAGGTAATTGGAAACATGGCGGTCGTTGTCACATGGAGATCCTACCTGACTTAGGTCCATTGAAGGGCACTGTATCTTCCCATCTAAAAATAGTCTCTGACGTATTCTCACAGAAGCCGAATTCATTGGAAGTGTTGAATGTGACAAACATGGCAATGAGGAGAAACGATGGCCATCCATCCATATACAACAAACCGCCTGAGAATCAGTCAGCATCTCATGGCCAAGACTGCAGCCACTGGTGCCTGCCTGGCGTGCCCGACTCATGGAACGAGCTTCTTTATGCGATCTTTCTTAAGCAGGAACTAATTTGGGCATGAAATTTTTGTGACACATACAGAGTTTCAATCCTCCCCTCTTTTAGGTCCGAATTTTGCTTCACAAGAGGAAATGTCAAGGTATTCTAGTATCTTGGTAAAAGTAAATTTTGACCCATGTAACCTGGTGTCTACTGAGGTGGATTAACAGCAGAGTCCTTACAAGATGTTTAAAATCTTAAGAAATCAGCGAAGCTTCATTGTTTAATTCTTTGCAGCACATGTATGTAATCATCAAACTATTCTGGAAGTGTTATTTAGACAAACTTGACAGATTATACCCAAATACAGAATAATTACACATTGCATTAACGCCTTTCGATACAAGTGTTCTTTATATCGAGTCAAAGGCTGCTTTAATCTAAAATAAATTCGTAAATTTTTAGTCTATTGTTTCAGTACCAACTTGGTTTTGCAGCTAGCTAACATGGAAGTTCATAATATTCTAACTACTAGAATTCATATGATGCGCCAAGCTAATTGCTAGGACGACTTATAAGCAAAGCTACTATCTAATACGTTTAGAGAATTTGCTCATGTCAGTGGTCGATTGAACAGTCATTCACAACTTGAGTTACAGAATTTCAATTTATTTCCAGAATACTTTAAGATTTAATCCCTTGGGGAAACCTAAGTGTTGAGATCTGTGGTCCAGATTTTGTTATCAACACGCTAGTCAATTAGTTAATTAGACTTAACTAACTTATCCTATATTCAGTTAGGGAAACAGAAGCAGTTAAGTTAGTTATTTGACTTGGTTATTACAGGTATTTGAAGTTCTAGAGATGTTATTGAGAGCATAAGGCTGTAATAGGAATTTGGGGCAGATAGGGTTTCAGAAGAGTGAGTTATTTGAATTTTTTCATGGATTCAGATTTGATCCAAACCACGTAAGGTGCTTGGGGTCTTCCTCGTTAGATTTGCTTGATTTTCTATGCTTTTGTTTATATCTTCTTGACAGTTTCTGGTTTAGCGAGTTAGTGTTCGATTAATCTTGCCGAAAGACTCGGGTTTAGAATCAACAATAAAGATTCAAAGGATGTTAGGATTAACATGAACAGAGCAGAGACAGAGTACATGGTTACTTGTTCTGCATTATATTCAAGAGTGTAAAGTTAGACCTGAAAGCATGAATGAATATACTAGTATCAACTTAAAAAGTTCTAATAAAGACTTAAGACTTTTTTGCATGCATTTCTTGGAGGGGAAGATAAAAGGTGAAAGAACCTTCGAATCCCACTAAAGCCATTAGTTGCCTTTCCATCACTTTCCGAGTCATGTTCAATCATATCTTTATCGTAACCTAATTCTTCGTGATCCGCATTCTCATGTCAGGTATTGGCTTTTCGATTATCTGTTTCTCTCGTTGGAATCGAAGTGTCAAACTAGAGCTTCACTGAGTTAACAATAATGCTTCCAATCAATCAATCATTTCATTCATTCAATAAATGTTAGGACTATTTCCCAGCATGCACTAATACAATGCTGTCTCCAAAATGCAAAATCTAGATAAAAGGTGGACAAGACTAGAAGACTAAGCAAGCAGAAAGCTAATTTCCTAAATAAGGCCAATCCATAAAAGTAAACCCCACAAAATAGATAACACTGGCGCACCATACGTGATAGATACCACATTCAATCGGATAACAGGTCTCCTCCAACAAACACACAATTTTTTATTTTGTTAAGTAGTTTTTCATCAATCAGTAAATGGGTATTGCTCATACCTAATTGCACAATCATGAAGCACAGCTCGAGCCCCTATCCGGCTTTGACACGAATCTAGCATAGCCGTTTTCGCAGCGCCAAGACACGCGGCGCAGTCTGAGCTTGTGAGGTTTCGGTTACAAGAACCGTGACCATATGCAAAAGCATTAGGATAAGGAGAAATGTCGTACAATTCATAACTCTTGTGCTTTGGGGTTGTGGTAAGTAATTCCTGGAGAACATAAGCAAGACTTGTAGCAAAAGGATCGCCGGCCGTGTACTTGCCAGAGTTACAGAGTACGGTTGTGACGTTTGTGTTTGGAATGCTTCTCACCATAGTAGTACCGTACAAGAGTACCGTTATAATTATTGCAGCTCCAAATTTCAGATGATAGACTCCCATCTCTCTGTTTTCTTTTCCTCTGTTTTTCTGATTTAGAATTTGGGTTTTGATAAGACTATCCTGTTGAGTCTGTCTCATTGGTTTTACCATCCACAATGCTTATTATTAATCTTCTCTTTTGTCTTACTCGATTGGTGGCGTTTTGACTTGTTCCTTTTTTGTCCGTTTCTTTTGTTTTTTTTTGTTTTCCTTATAGGAATTTCTTATTGAATCTGGTTTATCAGTTTGTTTAGAATTGGGCGGTTGGGTCGGATTCCTGGATAATTTTTTCGCTCTTACTCGACTTAACTCCAAATTATGAAATTTCGTTATGCCTATGGAGATCTAAGTCTAAGAGTTAATCATATGTGTTGTTTATTCTTTTTGTCCCGGAAGTAATTCTAAAGAGCCATTTTCCTCTGTTTTTCTTTCAAATTTAAGTGTCCCCAACAATTTTTTATTTTCTTTTTTCAATCTTTTGGACTCATTTATCACTTTTCCCCCCTACAGATTCATGATCAAGACATTTTAGTTCCAATTATATCATCATTGTTATTTATCAGACAAAGAAGCGAAAAAAAATAAAAGAAAGAAAAAGGAAAAATTGTAGCTAGGGAGATGCTACGTATTGTTGCAACCCTAACTCATTGGCTTAAATGGTGTTACTTACAAAAATGCTATGACAATCATACAAAACGGTAATAACAAAATTATCAAAGCTAAATTTGAAAAGAAAATGGTCCAATCTCCATATGCTATATATGCAACAGTGGTACAACAAAAAAAAAAAAAAAGAAAGAAAAGTCCGATATATAACTCAGAGGACTTCACAAAAATTTTAATCGGCAGCTGGAATTTTCTGACTTGCTAGTGTCAGATCGATATATAATGCGTTTTTCTTTTTCTTTTTTTTCTTTTTTGGGCTGAAGGATATGTAACCCGTTTAGTCNATGGAAGGAAGCAAGTTGACCAAGTTCTTCAACCTCCTTAGCCAATTCTTCAATCTTTTCAATCATCTCCATCAACGAGAAAACAAAGCTCGAGATTGCGAGTGCTTCCACATTCTCCAAATTCCCTAGCTTTGAATTAGTAGATACTACCGAGCTCAGCTCTACTCTCATCGCCTTGAGCTTCGGACCAATTAGCTCTCCTTGCTGGCATTTTCTCATCTTCATTACGCTTTCTCCAAGCTCTCTCAGGCTCCATGCAAGTGAAGACCCCACTGCTTCGCATGGCTCTTTAATCGACTGCCTCAATGGTGATGATGGCTAATAACAACACAATTTTCAACGTAACGATAATTAGTCAACATTATCTCATGAATTATATCTTACTGATATATAATACTCAAGCTGATAATATCATAGATCATTCAACCCTATGTATCAATATCATTAAATTCTTGTATAACTTTCATGTTAATAATAAATGTGTGTATCTACCTGTCTAGGAGATTCAAGACAACTTTTTAGGGAACGGATAGAGGCAGCCAGCTCTCTAAGGTGGTCTCCAAGTTGTAGGTACTTTCCCCAGGGGTAATACAGCCCAAATTTTCCATGCCACGGTTCCCATTTTGCAAAATTTGCCTGTATTAGTTTTAAGCATGAAGATTTTTAGTAACTAATGACATTAAGGACGAGGAGTGAGTCATGAGATGAAATCTTGCATAGAAATTTGTGTATACCAATTGTTCATTCTTCGCTTTTGAGTTCAACACCGATTTGCAACTACTAGTGAGACTGTTGGAGGTAGTACTACTTGGCTGATTTTCCTTGTCGCAGGCTAATCTGAAATATTCCTCCATGCATCCTATATTACGTACATATATATAGGTACACATTAGCATTATATACAAGTTTCTTTTTTTTTTTCTTTTTTCAAAAAGATCAATCTGCTTAATTTGAATTAAGTTACTATACATTAGGGGAGGAAAAGAAAAAAAGAAAAAAACAAAGTATGCTTGTACCAAAGTAGGGCTTATAGCAAAATGACCGATTTTTGCTACAATGTACTATAGTTCAAAAGAACCTTTATTTTTCTTATTTTTTTTCTATATAAAAAGAATTAATAAAAAGGAGAAACGTGACACACGCACAAACACACACACATATATATATATATATATATATATATATATATTAACTAACAATGAATAAGCTATACCTTCAAGAGAGCGGGCAAGCTGTTCGAAGTTGGAGGCTATAGAGTCGTGAAGCTCATCGCTAGCCCATGTGGGAAGGATGAGTAAGCTTATGAAGATGCAAACGGCGAAACCCATTCCAATGGTAGAGAGACGTTCACGAGCTAATTCTAAGACCTTCTCGGCACGCAAACCAGATACCACCACAAGATTGAATGTTAGGATGAATGTTAGTGCTCCATAGTCGTATCTTTTCTTTATGTTCGGTATCAATCGAGCATATGTTGCAGCCGCACCTGAGATATTATTATTTTTCACATAGTAGTATTATGATCATAGATATCATTTCTAACATTTTTATATGGTTACGTCCGATATGGACTTGTTTCTAATTCTAACGATATATAATAGCTAGCTAGCCAAATATTAATAGTACTTTAAAGTAATAATTACTTTATAATTAATTAATTAGTGGACCTTTCGTTAATAAGAAATAATATTAACTAGGGGTCTTTTTTTAATTTTTAGGGAGATCTTTCTTCTAAAACATATTAGGTAGAGTCGTGGGGATAAAACCTGCCTGCCATATGTCCATTTTTGATTAACTCTTGGATAATATGCCCCATAACCACAAAGTAAAAAACAAAATGTACATACATATGTATAAGTAGATAGATTTTTTGCAGGTTATGCATAGATATTCAAAACCAAATGATGCCTTTTTATTAGTACATTCCAATTAATTTCTCAAATATGATGGATATCACGACAGAGGTACATATGTATATATGGCCAATTTACACACACGTACTCTCACTTGTTAGCTAGTGATTGTTGCTGTCTAATTTTTGTCATCAACCACTATATAAATCTACAGTGTGCCCCGGCCCGGGGTGCCCTCTTCTAATATTAGTAAGTGCATAATTCTGTAGTACTTAGTTTGCTGATTAATTCCATATATATAAGGCTATAACAGTGAGAGTCCAATATTTACTGGAGCTATAGCCTTATACATGATCAGGTGTATACGGTAAAATTAAAATTTGGCATGAATGTATTAATTAGTTATTATGACCTCCAAGAGTATTGGAGCTACTTATTATCATTTTCTTACTTACCGAAGAAAAATACACAGATGCCAACGATTATGGCCTTTCCGGTCCCACCAACTTGTTGAGCAAAAGATGCCGCTAAACACCCTAGTCCTCCTCCCAATATGGTACCAATTCCACGGTTTAAGCCTTTTCCAAGTGTAGCACCTGATCAAGAACGTAGATACGTTATTAAAATCATTGAAAACAAAATCTCATATATATCCATATACATATGTGAATGTATATATGTATAGACGTGACACATGTATAAATAAGTGCTTTCTAGCTATAGATAGAAAGTTATAATTAACAAACCTGCAAAGTACTCGAAGATGACCACCACAGTCATTATAGCCCACATGGCATTGTCTCCAACTTGCTCAAAGAGAGGATTAAGGAGATAAAGAAGCGAAACCAAAACCAGCGCAAGTCCAACCTTGACGCTGTGAATCAGCTTTCCCATGTCTTGCTTGTTACTACTTGTCTTCTCTCTAATGTAGGAAACTGTATTGGAAATGAAAGGGCTTGCTTTTGATTTCATCTGAGTACTCTCCTTTTTCATGGCAGCTGGTGCTACCGGTTCAACTTCCGACTCCGGCGCGTGTGGAATTGGTATTACCACGGCTGAATCCATTGGAAAAGAAGAAAAAAGATAAGCTAGATAGCTCCTTCTTAAGGTTGGGATCTTGATGATCAGTACTACCCCTTTAGCAGATGAAATATTATGGGTGGAGTATTATAGTACTGATCATCAATGTTTATATGTATATGTAATGTATTGTTTATATTGGATACTTCAGATCAATTTGGTGTTGATATGTTTGGCTACAATATAAACCTACTTATATACATAGAGCTATCCCCACGAAATGTCAAAAGTGGGAAGATACCCGTAGTGGTCAGCTCCTAAGTGGACAGGCCATTTCCACTTCTAATGTCCACAGAGAAACATATATGACCTAAAAATTCGAGACAATAAAAAATAATACTTGCATATCTATTTGTATATGATTATTATGCTCTCTCTCTCTCTCTCTCTCTCTCTCTCTCTCTCTCTCTCTCTCTCTCTCTCTCTCTCTCTCTCTTATATATATATTTATCCGACTGAACTTAGTGACTCTAGTGGAACACGCTTGCATGGCACGAGTACCTTCTAATGTACATATTATTACAAGTTATAACGTGGAGACTGGTCTTTTCGCAACAATAATATGTATAAAATTATCTACGCAATGCCCATCATAGAATATTCACACCCTAGCTAGCTACTTCATTAATTGTGAGCTGAAGTTGTCACGCCTCATACTTAAGGACGTGCGCCGTATACCCATAAGGTAAAGTCCTATAGGTATGCAATGCATCTTTCTATAAACCAATATAATTAAGAATATTTACTCTCCAATAAATACCAATGTATAACATAAAATCCAACAACTCTTATAAAGTCTCCAAATATTCAAAATAAACACTATACAATAAAAACTACAATCCAATAAATTCAAGATAATCAACTTCTAAATCTTCACATTTTCTCAATCAAGACGAAGAAATTCCTCTTCTTGAACCATGCTTCTCAATTACTACTAAATAAGTTCTCTCTTAGTTATACCTCTTAACTGACAATCTTTAAAACCTGAGAGAGAAAAATAAAAGGGTGAGCTAAAAGCTCAATAAGTAACCAGCAAACTTAACTAGTTGGATCAAGTATATGTAAACTAAAATCATTAACAAATATTTTTCAGAATAAATTTAGTTTCAGAAATTAATACTTTGAAAATATTCAAATCAAGTCGTTTAGTAAACAATTTAACAAAAAGAAGTAATAAGTTTCTAAATCTGTCTTTTCGAATCCCTTTTTAGTCAATAATAATTTCAATTATATTTCTCCCCAGTTTTTTGGCGACTATGGCCACACTTAACTCCTGTGCTAGGTTCGAATCTGCTACAAATAATCTCTGTAGCCGGGTCCGAATCTGCCACAAATAACCCTTGTAGCCGGGTACGAATCATGAATCTATTACATTTAACCCTGCAGCTAGGTCAATACTGTCCACACATAACCCCTGTGGATTGGGTCCACCTACATAGTCACTAAAGAGAGTTTCAAAACATTTATTTACAATAACGAATCATAAACTATTTCACTTTCATCTCATTATAACATTGTACTTATTCCAAAACAATTTTTTTGTAATCACATTTAATAGTAATTCATATACTTGATCTATAATTTAGTATAAAACATAAAATCATACTATTTTTACAAAAATTACGTTATTTCAATAAAACAGATTTCTTTCACTAAATAGTCTTATTACCAAAATATATTTTTATTTGAAATCATATTTTAAAGAAAATACTTGTAAACATGATTCTATTAGAAGTAATAAAACAATGAAACCTTTATCTTTTGGACGAGGAAAACTACTAGAAAAGATCAAAGGTTACTTACCTCATTCGCTTTGCCTATTTAACTAAAATAATCAACATAACTTCTCAAATACCTATTATCACATAAATCATATATAAGTATCACAATAATAAAATTATACTCTAATTACACTAAAAGTATTGACTACTTGCTGCCCATGCATCTTCTACAATCAACTCCATAGCTATTCTCAATAATGTCAATTTCTTACGATTCATAACAATTTTAACATCTCTCTAAAATCACCAAACTTAGAGGACATGTTTTACAAGTCATGGGGTTCTAAAAGTATCAAGAATATAGCTATAGGGTCTATAAATAAGCTCCGCATAGTCAGACAAGCCGCAGCCATGTTTTGCTAAAAGCACCCAAAATCTCAGATTTTTCCAGATTCATAGTTTTCACTTCAATTTGCTATAATTTTCTGGTTATAAGTCCATTTTTGACAAATTATATACTATTAGAAAGATAATTCGATAAACTTTCAAATCATACCATTAGAAAGATAATTCGATAAACTTTTAAATCATACCAAAATGACTCAATCAGGCTAGTAAAAATCCTTGAAAAGCTATTCGGAACCTCTGCTGCGTTTTTACATCTCAGCTTAAAACTCAAAAATTTATAACTTTCTATTTACCTAACCAAATCACTCAAAATTTATCTCGTTTAAACCCTAATATCAATATATTTCATATTCTATCAGATTTATTCTAATAGTTCATAAATTATTTATGGGCAAATTATAACCCTAATCCTAGATATGCAATTCTAATCCCCAAAAATCTAATTAGTGCGTGTAGACTCAATAGATTACAGTCAATTACCTTAAAATTCAAATAAATTGAATCCTCTTCTTACTTCTCCTTCTTCTTTGAAACTATGTGGCTATTTCTCTACCTTTTCCATAAAGTATACGTATAAACTGAGCAGATTATTAGTCTTAGGGCTTCTTAAAGAGTCTCTAATAAAATTACAAATGTGTCCCCAAATAATATCTATTAATTAAGGGCTCTTTTATCTTTTTTTTTTATCTTTATATTATTTATTTAATACAAATAAATCCTTTTTTTTTATACGGGTCGTCACAGATGTACTATTATTATTTAATATTATCTGATTATATGTACTGACTTGATGACTTATAGCAGTAGTACAATTAGCAGCTAGCTAGTACTTAATCATGTAATAAGGTGGTATATGTCATATATGCATGTGTACATATGTATGCCCATAATTAATGTAATAGGTCTCATGACAGTTGAGGGATCATAATCCCGACACTACTAAGGCAAGATTTTATCCAGTGCTCGCCATTTGGATTAGTATTTTGTCATTGGCTACCTAGTGGATTTATCACAAGCTGTTAGGTTTAAAAGTTTGGCATTCTAAATGGTAAAATTTTGAGAACTCAAGTTGATAAAAGAGATGAAGAAGTTGTTACAACAAGTTTGATGTTGTTGCAACAAGAGTTGCTTTTGTAACAACAAAACCTACGTTTTTCTTTTTATGCAAACCTTCTAGAAAATACCTTAACTTGAATTGTTTCCACATTTAATGATTCGGGTAATTATATTGGTGAAATATAAATAGAATTTTGTATATAGTTATTTAGTATGAATATAATTTTTATCCTATCAATTTTCAAACAATTCTTTTTATATTTACCATATATATCATTGATTATTTCTTCATTCTTTTGTTTCTAATTGATATCTGATTGCCTCTTATTAATCAATGAATTTGGACAGGTTTCTGAAGTGAATTCATAAGGATTTTCGTCCTTAATTATTGCTGGATATTTACTCATCAATTAATTAATTTCTATTAGTTTATTGATTTGATTTGTTGAGTTGTTATTGCAATAACTCTGGGTATTTAAGGAATGATTGGTTAATTTTCTTAAATCTTAGCATTTGATTGATATTAATTGAGATATACTTTTTTAGGTTAATTATCAATCTTTGGTAGGTTAATTGAAGATTTCTAGCTGGCCAAATCGTGTCCAAATCATATTTAAGGAGCAATTATAAATCTGGATATCTTTCTAATAATTGTTCAGAAAGTAACAACTTTTCGACTGATTACAACATTTTTGGAATAATTTTGATTTTTTTAATTAATTCTTATCTTATTTGATTTCAATCAATTCACACTACTATGGACGACCAAAGGAGCTGAAATTCACCTATAAAAGCTCTGCTACTCTAAGGAATTATTTATGCACTTCATTGAGAAAAATATTCTTAGAAAGAGCTTTTATTTGTAAGGCATAGAGTATATTCTATTGCCATTGAGTGACTTAGAGAGCTTTAGGGATTTCTAGGTACTTTGTTGAGTGCATCTTGTTCTTCGGGAGGAAGAATAATACGTCTTCAAGAGGAGACAGTTCCGGACTAGTGAAGGGAGTTCACGTGTGAAGGATCAACGAAACGAGGGGAGCTCGCTAAACAAGATTGGTGAAGTCCTTACAATACACTGTAGCAATTGAAAAGATGGAGTCTTTTATTACATTAGTCAATTGATGTTTGTAATTTTTATACTTTACTAATTTATCTAATCTCTGGGCGTAGCCCCGTGGAATAGGAATGGTCCGAACCACAGTAAAAACGTCTTATGTTCATTCTTTATTTTCCTATTCTTATTGCAATATATACACTTGTCGTTGCAACAACTTTTCATACACATGTTACAGCATAATTAATTAATTATTAAGTTAATCAATTATTTAATTATTTAGTAATACCTAAAACAGATCTTTCACAAACAATTTGGTTCCAAATCCAAGGTCTCGAGTACTTCATGAACAGATCATTGGTAATGATCATAATTCTTCTGAGACTACTTTCATCTAATTCGGATGCTTCTTGTGCATACACATATATATATATATATATATATATATATATATAAACATATATACCATGTATATATATAAAATACTCGTATGTATTTGCTCTATGGTGATCTATTTCTAGCCTTTATGTATCTATGTATATATGTATGTGCCATTTTTACTAATCTGATAATAAATATGTGGATATATATATACGTACGTACTTTGTATGAAGATGCTGCTTTTCTAATTATATGATGATTTGTCTTAAATATGTTGCACATAATTATGTTAGAAATTGTTCAGTAAATTTTACTTTAAGTAGAAAATCTTCTGAGAGGAGTCAAAGAATGAGAATCACTTAAATAAGTGGAACATATATAATAACAAAACTAGTGATGATTATGCAGAAAATGACATAAGCCACCTACTCGTAGTGGACAAGTCGCGTTATACCACTTTCTGTTGTCTTTATCTCTGTTTCTTTAATTTCTTTTTAGCATTGCTGGCCATATTGTCTCTTTAGTGTGATCACGTTTTTCTTGGATGGTTCCAAAAAGTTTGTCCGAAATTTTAATTTGATCCAGGATCATAGAAACTGTACGTCCTATATATGCCTCATTGTTGATGCCAATTATATTACATTTATCTATACATATATGTATTTATGTATATATCTCGACGTCGCTTGGTTTAGAAGCATTTGATATTGGGCACTACCAGCGGCCGATGTTGGTTCCGTGCTAGAACGAGAGTACTATATAGTCCACCTTATTATACTAAGCCTATACCGCTATACTTACTATGCCATTGAGTAACCAATAATATTCATGGTTAGCATTCACAACGATGCGACAGGTGGTTATATTAAAAATCATAAACATTATTTTAAAAAACAATATGTTATATTGGATACAGAATTTAAAATTTGAAGATGTACTTCATTGGTTGTAGTCTTGTAGACGTAGTTAATTGGTCAAGTTTTGACATGGCAAAAATTCTCAAAATCCAACCACGAAAAAGAGAAAGAAAGACGCGTAACCTTTGCTATAGCTAACATTAGATAAATAACACGAACTTGACCTACTTCAGTTGTGACAAACCAATGAGAAATACAATTTGTCCACGCACTTGTAAGATTTATATTTTGATCTCTAGTTATGTTTACCCAATATAAATTTAATTCGTATAAAGTATTGATCAAGCTTGTTAAAAGCATCTGTCACTAGCTATAGAAGCTTATAACACATTAACACCATACATAATCAGGTTTTTAATCAATTAATCTGCTGATACTTCGCCGCAACTTCCTTTCCATCAACATCTAGGACTATAGCCAGTCAATTTCTCTACCTAATTATCTTCGTTAATACCTGATCAATTTCTTCTATTTTTTTTTTCTTTAACGTTGCTTTATTATCTCTTTGTATATAATATATATTCAATTCAACGACCAATGGGACCGTGTAATTATTATGAGCATCATAGACGATATTTCGGAGCCTCCCTATATATAAATTGGTTGGTCATTGTTCTAAGAGGCCGACAAGGAAAACTTTTGGTTGTTCGTCGCAAAGGTACATGGAATGCGTGCATACAAATTTTAGAGTAAGATCAGTGCTGTCACTATATAACTAGCTTTCTTCTTTTTCGGTGCGAGTGTACGAAATTTGTACCTCCATGCGGCCTCAAAAGGCATTAATGTTTACGTTCCACGCGTTGTTGCTCGTGGAATTGGCTGTAAAAAGTTCCCTTTTAAAAAATATATTTCTCAGATTGATCGAGAGAAAAGTTGAATTGAAGTATAGACTAAATAACGCATTCGTAATTTATTTAAGGTTGCTAATCAGTATGTATTTTTTTTTATTGATGTATAGGTATTTTTTTCTAGTCGTTGAATTATCATTTAATAGTGATTTAACGAATATAATAATATATATAAAAAGACGTGTATCATCAATATTATTTTTTATTTAATAATAATTTAACAATTATAATAATATGTATGAAAAAACGTGCACCATTAATATTATTTCTCACTTATTTTTTACTATAAAAAAATATGCATGATAAATTTTAATTGGCCAAAATAGTACTTATATATAAATAAAAGAAAAAATAGCTACTGAATTGGTGCCTTTATATATATATATATATATTAATCCTCATCGGATCGACCAGTCAAGTTGTATTAACTTGGCACAATGAGACTTTGTGATATAATGCTTTGGAGCTTTTATTTATTTATTTGTTTTTGGTGCTGCAGAATTGATTGTGCATTAAGGTATATGGAGTTCTACACCTTGCTGATATTGACAATGATACTGACAAGTTAAAACTTGTACACGAAGCAAAATAAAATATTGGGTTGCTTGAATGATTTTTGACTCATGTACAATTGCTCTTCAAAACTCTGTGGCGTTCACATGAATTTTCATTTTACCAGCCTTCCCTCTCGTCTCAATATTGCCTTTTAATATCTTTAAGTGCAATTGAACGAGAAATTTCGGAATAATAAAAAACTAGCTTGATGGGGGTACGACGTACTTATCAGAAAATATTTGGGTTTCTTCGGTTTTTACGGTTAAAAATTAAGATAATTACACATATACAATACAGTGAAAGAATTAAGTTCTCGTACCGTATAAAATTGGTATTTTTGAAAAAAGTAACAATATTAAAGATGCAGTGGCAATATTATAAATAAAGCTAAATCAATTTAGAAGATAGTCTATATATTAAAATACGTGAAACAATTTAAGAGTTTGATGTTGGTGCAATGGTAGCTACCAATCTTTTTGATGGGTTAGGTGCATGGTTCAAACCTCAGTTTGCTTCTTTTTGTTTCCTTTCTCTATATTTTGACTTTTCTTTCTTTCATTTTTTTTCTTTTTAATTAATTTTTAAAATATTTTTTAGAATAAGATGTATCTTTTTTTTTTCTTTGTGTACTTGATAATTTATAGTGATTACATATTTTTATTTATTTATTTATTTATTATAAAGATTTATTTTGATTATTAGTTACCATTAATTAATTTAGTTACTAGTTTTCAAACTAGTAGCCCCTTAGTAACGAATCGAGTAACTAGTTTCTAAATTGGTAGCTAGTTACAAAAGTGGTGACTAGTCGTTATGAGTTATCAAATTAATTAGAACTAATCTATTTAGCATTTATCAATCTTGTTAGTAGTTTCTATACAAGACAAATCTGACTATTGGTTATATCAGATTAATTACTTGTTATTGATTACTAGTTTCCAGTCTCATATAAGCCACAAAATTAGTAGTTAATAACGAATTTGGTTACTAGTTAGTTACTATTTTGACTACTAGTTATAAATTACAAGATTAGTTACTAGTTTCAATTTTTTTTTAAAAAAAAATATCACACACACACACATGCAAAAGGAAAATTTGGCTACCAGTTACTAGTTACCAGTCATTGGTCACTGGTTACTACTGATATAACTTGTAACTGTAATTAACCTAGTTACTATTTACTAGTAACTATTCTAGTTACTGGTTACGAACCTCACAAAGATCACCAAATTAGTTAATGGTTACAAGTAACTAATTTAGTTACTAGTTTCCAACCTAGTAACCATTTATAAGATTGATGACCACCATTTTGTTTAATAATAAGTTATTAGTTTGGATTATAGTTACTAATTATAAGACTGGTTACTAGGTTCCAAAAAAAAGAAAACAAAAAAAAAAAAAAACTAACTCATAAGTTACCGGTTACCAGTTTGTTACCAGTTACCAATTTCCATAGATACTTGTGACCAATTTGTTATCAGTTATCAGTTTCTATAGATACCATTTAGCTCCTACACACACATACACACAATGACCAATTTGTTACCAGTTTCCTGTTTCCATAGATACTTGTGATAGGCCAGGTGATCGGTAACTAGATTAAACCATTATGGTTACTAGTTACAAATTTTGTTACTTTGTTACTGGTTATAAGTTTCCATTCTCATAACTGATAACCAGATTATTAGCTAAATTGGTTACCTATATTGGTTACTCATTACTAGTTCCTTACAAGTTACTAGTTACTGGTTTACTAGTAACTAAATTTGGTTATAAGATACTTTAGATACTCATTATCAGTTTTCCTTTATACTTGTTACATATAGTATAATTGGTAACTAGATTTAACTAATTTGGTTATCGATTACTAATAATAAGACTAGTTCTCATTAACTATTTTATTTATTAGTTACTAGTTACTACTTACCAATTTGGTTACTGGTTTTTGGTTACTACTTTGGTTATTGGTTTCTCTAGTTTCCAGTTTCTAGCTTTTATACTCATTTTCGTTAATAGAATCTGATTTTTTGTTACAATTACCAATTTATGATTTCTGGTTACCACTTTGGTTATTGATTACGACCCTAGATACTAGTCTATGATTTAATGTTATCACTACTAATTTGGAAATAATTTTTGGTTACCAGTACTAGTTTGGTTACTGGAATCTGGTTTTTTTTTTTATTACCACTACTAACTTAGAAACTAGTTATTCTAGCTACTAGTTACTAATTTGATTATGAATTTTCTGACTTATGAGTAATTATAAAGATTGGTAGTAATAACTAGTAACTGGATTTGGTTACTAACTGAAATATTGGTTACTGTTACAATCATATTAGAAATACATTTGACTAGCTAATTATAACCAATAATTAGTTACCAATTTGGAAACTAGTTACTGGTTACTAGAAACCATAGTAACTAATATGCTTTGTTGATTTCCAAAATTATGATTGGTTACTTTAGGTTTTGATTAGTAATAGTCAGTTAAGTTATTGGTTACTCTGGTTACTAATTACCAATATGATTATTAGTTACTAGGTTTTTAGTTTCAAGTATGCTCGTTACTGTTAAATTCTCTCTTACTTCCTTGTTTCTCTTTGGTTACTCATTTTTCTGGTTACTAATGTGGTAATTACTGCCGAATTGGTTATTAGTTTCTCTGTTTACCAGTGTGGTCATTATGTATTGGTTTCTTCCTTATTATTAGTTCCTCTGGTTACCAATGTAGCTATTATTGCCAAATTAGTTATTAGTTTATGATTTCTCTATGAATATTGATTTCTCTAGTTACTAGTTCGGTCATTATTATCAAATTGGTTACTAGTTTCTAGTTACTATTTTCACCAATTTGATTAGTAGTTTCTCTAATTTTTGATTACTAGTTAAGTTACCAGTCACCCAACTCAGTTATTGATTACCATTTATATGACTACCAATTTAGTTACTAGTTATTTTGTTCGCCAGTAACCAATCCGGTTATTAATTACCAATTTAGTTAATGGTTTCAAAAAACATGGCTTGTTACAAAGACTTATTACTAGTTACTAGTTATTGGTAACAATATTGGTTACTAATTACTACCAACACTAGTTATCAAATATCACAAATCAGCTACTTGTTTTCTCTAAATAAGTCTTACATCTTCAAGAATTTTCTAGAATTACTGATATGTAATCAAACATAGTAAAATTCACTTGCATAATCAAGAACTTTTGCTATATTTTAGATATCCATCTACATAATTATGTTCCATAATTAGTGTATTTTAAGCACAAATACAAATACTCTTAAAATTAGGTCAGTTAAGTATATATCTATTCTAAACAAAGTTGCTTTGCTTATATTCAAAATAAACCTCCAAATCACTATGTTTTTAATAGCAAATCTAGTAGAATTTGGAAGAATAAAAAAATAATAAAGTAAGGTCCAATTTATGATCAAACATGCTGATATATTCTCATCTAACAACAAAAAAATCTCAAAATCTCTAGCTAAATAAACAAAATTATTGAGACATTAAGCACCTGCTTTTACTTCCATCCATTTGTATAACTTCTATAATATTAGAATTTTAACTTTAATTCAATATGTGGCATAGGCCACTATACCCTTCATACCTAATAAGCAAGTTGTGAAAAGTATAATGAAGTATCATATGGATCGATATTATTTGTAGAACTATATGATTGAATAACATATATATCATCCAAACCCACAAGAGTCAAAACAATCTGTAGTATATAAAAAAATGAGTCTTAATACTTTCCAAGCGATACTAGCTATTAAATCGTGAACAACATGCAGAGTGATAATTAAATAAAATTCTCTATAACCAGGATAGTCACATAAGATTGGATGCATATATATATATAAATGCCTATATGTGTCTTCATATGTGTGGAAATGTACTGTATAGAAGGCATTATCTGAAAATCGAGGATGATCTGACAGAGGCAGAGTACGCATAGAATGGATACGAGCATCGATAGTTTTTTCGCTCAAATCAGCTTATGTCGGCTTCGGGGGAGATAGATACCGAAATTTTGCAAGTTTCTGAGTCAGAGACAAAGGTCGTCAACAAGCTCCAACTTTTGGGAGTAACCAGAGAGGGTGGCATTGAAGGGGGTGGCTAAAGTTGGGCGACAAGGTTTGAGCGAGAGAAAGAGACGGATAAGAGATTTTGTTATTTTTCTAAAAATTACCGTACGAAAGAATTAAAAAAACTATTGTACCGTATATGTGATATTATTTTCTGAAACATCGTGTTTTTCCTGATTTCCTCAAAATATTTTCATAGGATTAAAATCCTATGCACGTATGCAACGGGAATTCCTCAATATATAGAAATTATAATGCCAAAAAGTTCCCAAACTAGCTAAAAATTATTCATTTTATTATGGAATCACCTAAATAAATTAGGAAATTGTTATGTAATATCCCTTATATATATATATCATATCCCTTATATATATATCATTGCCTCATTACTATTTAATATGAAGTCTATATACTCTTATTATATTGGGTTTAGCAGTACTCTGAAAGTATCAATCTCTAAAATAGAGAAGAAAGAATTCAACAGCTTTTTTAATCGTGATCTTTATCTCACATTTCTAGTAGGATTTTCTTAGTTTTTTGTTTTTCTTTCAATAATTCTTTCACATCTCTAGTAGGATTTTCTTAATTTTTTGTTCTTCTTTCAATAATCCTTTATTTTGTGTGAAAGTATATATTGTTCTCATAAATTTATTCTTATGGGGGGTTTTGTCCTACCAGGTTCTAGATCTATGTAGATTTTGTTTGTTTTATTTATTGTCCTAGCTATATATTAGATCCTAAATCTGTGTAAGTTTTGTTTATTTTATTTACTTTTTCTTTTTCTTTTGTGTTTTTTTCTAGATCCAAATCATCTATGATCCAAATTTAGAAGAAATTTAATATATTAGGCGCTACATGGTTTGCAAGATGGAGTCTATCGAGGTTACTGCTATGCTTCGAGATAATGAAGATCTGGATCTTGTAGTATACCTGGGATTTACTATCCATGTGATAGAAATTGATTTCAAGGTTGCTATAGGTGTGGTTAATTCCTATAATGGTATGTCTAGTAATATTGCTGATTATACTATATTAAATAAAATACTGCTAGTTATAAGAACTCTTTTGTTCTGGAAATGAAGCGGTTCATACATGTGCTAAGATTAAGCTATTTCAGTACTCATGGTTCGTTTTATAATTGGAAAATTTCATATACATATATATGGATCTTGTAGTAATAGCCTATGAATTATATCCTTTATACCATTTTTTTTCTAAATTTTTAATTTACGTAGTAGATTATTCTGAATTATGTAACTATTACAATAATTAATGGCTAATTTATTACAAACTTTTTAATTTTTTAATGGAAATGAAAGCAAATCTCTATATATTTTTCTTGATTTCTCACATAATATTGGGTTCCTTTAATGCAAGAATTTTCTTCAAAAAAAAGAAAAAAGGCATAACTTCAGTACTGCTACATAAGATTAGAAAAATAGTGAAATTTGATATTGGCTTCCTAAGTTAATCCTATTGCCTATCTGAGTAAAATGATCATTGTATAAAAATTAAACCTATTGTAACAAGTATGTCATTTTTATAACTATTAAATTGATATTCAAGTACTAAAATGATACAACATTTAGGTAGTATTTGGTTCACAGAATGAAATTAGAATGATAATGGGAATCGTAATGGAGTAGAATCAGAATGGCAATAGGAATGATATTCTATTGTTTTGTTGAAATTAAGAATTAATATTGGAATAAGAATTACTTGGTTTGGTTACATATTGGATTGGAATGGAATCAGTAATATATTGACTAAATGACCCAAACTTCTAAAATTCAATTTTTATACGCTTATATCTAAAAATATATCATTATACTGGGTAAAATGTTATAATTTATTTTTAATTATTTAATAATTTATATAATTAAATTATATTATTAAAATCAAAATGGACAAAAACGATACTATATATGTATGACATATTCTAATATTAGGGGGGGAAAAACTGCATATAAAATGGCTTAGGTGAGGTTGACCAATCTGGTGTGATCTGGGTGAGGGTAAGTGTAGAAGAGAGAGAGTGTGTATTTAGGTGAGAATAAAAAATATGGAGAGTAGGACAAAAATGGTAAAGTAACCCAAAAAGATATTGGGTAAGGAATGGAAAGTTGATTGATGATGAGGTTTATTGGTATAATCCCAGTTTATATAATTGATAGAATTAAGACTGCAAAGGAATTAAAATTTCTTTTTCTGAGTTTAAATTAAATCCTGGAATGAGCTTTTTATTGGAATAATATTTATATTCCAATGTGCACTCTAGTGAGCCAAAAATAGGGCCTTATAACATAGGACAAATCTAACCTAAGGACCCTAACTTTCACTCATGTAATGAGTGACTAAACTTGGGCCTTTTGATGAAAATCTGAGGGACTAGATTTAGAAACATGGGCCCAATTGTAAGGACCTTGGGTTTGCTATTGTAACAGAGGATCTCTCTCTAAGCTCCAACACAAAACCTGCATTTCTCAGGTTTTAGCCATCCATTTCCCCTCCCTGTTCGCCCGAGCTTAAAGCCCCAACCTCCAACTCTCTTAGCTGCATTAAACCTCTTTCATGGCAATGAACTGCTCCTCTGCGTCAGACAGTCCTCGAAACCCCAGTCTTCATCCTCGTCCTCATCAGACAGTCCTGAGGCCCTAATCTCTGTTTTTTTTCTCTTTTTTTCGGTCTAATGAGAACAAAAATTGGGACGGACTTTACAGGCTCCTCTTCGTCGTCTTCGACAGCATCATCGGCGACTTATCGGAATGCCGAAAAGCAGTAGAGAAGAGAAGTTTTCAAGTTTGAGTACTTAGATGACAAGTTATTGGATGAACATCTTGATTTTGATAACATAGTCCATCGAGACTGAATTTTTTTGTTTTTTTGGGAATAATTTTTAGTCTTATTTACTCAAAAACGTAGCATAAGGAGATAAAAGTTAATCAGAATTGTTCCAAGTTTGAATCTATAACAAACCCTTTCAGAAATAATGTGTGAATTTCTATTAGGTGTTACAATTTGTAAACTTTTGTACTAAAATCACTTTGTAATCTATGCGAAAAGAAGGGGGAAAAAAAAAAAAAACAGAGCAAGCTTTCTGACTTTAGTTTCTTTTCTTTGTTTTTTAGTTATTTTCGAATTTTTTCTGAAATTTTCCTTTGTGGGAATTTTGTATTGGTTGAATTTTGCAGCCTGTAAGTATGAATTGGATCGATAATGTTAGTTTGTCGATTATGTATATAACGAAATGGCTGAATGGGTATTTTGAGTTTTTTTCTCTTCAGTTTTATCATTGAAGCTCTGAGAAGTTTACAATATGATGATTAAGCTAACCGTTAAATGCATCCATAAATCCGAATTAAAATGGGTACCAAACAATTTTTGCCATTAACGGAGGAGGAGCGAGGGGGAGAGGGAGTGGAAGAGATAAACAAACAGTCCCTTCTTTTGTAAGGATTTCAATCTAGTGCACCCCAAACTATATTTAACTTTTTATGAGTGGGTCTGGAATAGATTTTGGACTAATGGTAGTTCACCATTTAGTCTCCCATAATGAGAGAAAATAGAGGGTTCCTAGGTTAGATTTTTCCTATAAGGACAACATAATAGCTATTATACTTTTTGAGTCCGATTACTTCTCTTATGGTTAAAAAAAAATGGCATAAGGGGAAGAAGCGGACATATTACGCGTAGAAAACGCGTGAAGCAGAAATGGAGCAGCTAGTTAGCTTGACCTGACGTAAGAACTGGTTAAGCATGCCCCTCAAATCAAACTCAAACTCAAACAACAGTGAATAAGCAATTTGAGAGGTGGGCTTCATATTTCGTACCAGCCAAGTACTTAGTACTGACTGAGTCTATATTCAATTAAAATTAATAATTACTCTTTTTTTTCTTCTTATTCTCCTAATCCGTGCCACGGAAAGCATTTCATCCGTACCACTGTTTTCCGTACTTTTTAACTCCCTAATGACACTTCAAAGCTCTGTCCTTTTGTTTTTGTGTCTCTTTTTACAAAATTAAAAAAATTCCATAATATAAATACATATATATATAAACTGTTGGGTCAAGTTCCATTTGCCATGTGTCGGCCATCCGGGTTAGTTGCTGCACCGTCATCCACCAGATGCCCACATTTCCGGAGCCATCTCCAATCGCATTTGATCCCCGCCCCGGCCCAAGTATTCACTTCCTATTTTCAGCGCCAAAAAAAAAAAAAAGGGGCATTCTGGGATTTTTTTTTTTATTTCACTATTAGTTATTGAAAAGAGTAAGAAAGTTTTTATAACTTCTAATTAGTTAGTACCTAATGGTAGGGTGTACACATCTCTGCTCAATTAATCATAAAACTGTCCAATTACGGTTAATTTTCTTTTTCTTTGCGGAATAGATTAAAGGTCTAATCTTCTTACCGATGTGGTGTGGTTTAAGACTTTGTCAAATTGTAATAAGCGCATTACACCGCTCCGAATATACTTTAATTTTCATAGAATTTTAAATATTTCTTTATGTATTTGTAAAAGTGTCAAGTTTATAATAGGTTCTTATTTATACATTTTTCATACATTTGATTTTTTTTTTTTTTTGTAGTGGTTTATTTCTTTATCGTTTATGTTTAGATTTTATCTTGATGTTTAGAGACGAGTATTTTGATTAAACAAATTTTGGTTATTACTCTATAGTTATATAGTTTTATATTTGTGGAAATACTTTTTATGTTTACATTTTATCTTGATGTGACAAGTAGATTAAAGCATTTTGGGTTATATATTACTTCTAGATATGTAGTTTATATTTATGGAAACACATTTTACATTTAGATTCTTTAATGCTTATAGACAAATATTTTGATTAGACCTACTTGGTTATTACTTCATGGTTATGTAGTTCATATTTATGGAAATACTTTTAATGTTTAGATTTCATGTTTGATTTCTAGAGACTAATATTTTAATTGGACCTGTGTTTTTTTTTTTTTTTTTTTGAGTTCATAGTTATATATGTAGTTTTATATTTATGGAAACACTTTTGTTAGGTGACAAATGAATCTTATTTTTAAGTATCTTATATACATAAGATTTAAACGCGGTGTGATTAATCTCATAATCTTTAACCGCACGGCGCCTAAAGAATCCTTTAACCACATATGTGGGTTTGTAAACTTTTTTAATTCATCACAAAGCCACAACGTATACACTTCCACTTAAATACCATGATTAGTTGTATGATGACATATCAACCAAATTATCTTTTGCTCTAGGTGATTTGTTTTTTCTAGATAATTTGTTTTCATCTTTAAAAAAAAAAAAGTTTTCTTCTTGCATTGTGTTGGAAAAAGATTCTAAAATTGACAGGTAAATGGAATTATTGGTTTTCAACGTATTATAATTTTAGCATATTGGTCCCTAATAATTTTTTTTGGCATTCAGGTACCTAATATTTCTCCTTTTTGCATAGTTAGTCCTTTTGTTATATTCTATATATCTAGAATTCCCTTAGAATTCATTTGAATGGTAGAAATTTTGTGTCATTGATTCCTATTATTTTAATTATTTAGCAATTTGATCCCTAACTTTTTTTCTTTTTATGACATTCGTGTCTTTGATCAATAATATTACATGCATCAATCTTCCGAAAAATTAAAATTCAAAGACAAATATAAACAGAATAGCTCACTTAGGAATTGAATTAAAAAAATTAAAAAAAAATTATACTAACACATCCCAACTTATGTCAAACTATAGTAATTATGGACCAAAAATAATTACTTTACCCTTTTTAAAACTAAAAATATTTCATATATACCTTTTTCTACTAGTCAAATTTGACAAAAAAGTTACTTTATATATCCATTAAATTTTTATTTAATTATGAATTGATTATTCTAAAAAACTAATTAATTATTTACCTAAACAATATAGCTAATAAGCCTAAAGTTGTTTATAGATTTTCCTATTTTTTATGTTATTCTAAAAAAATAACAATTGTTTACATGTAAAAATAATATAGGTAAGCCTAGAAATTTTATAGATTTTTTTTTTCATTTGTTTCTACATAGTGGTTTCATTGTAATTATTTTTTATTTAGGAGATAGCATTGTAATTTTGACAAGACTCAAAATATTTGTGTTTTTTTATTTTCAAATAATTGGTGGATACAATATTGTTAACAAAATATATAAATACAAAAAAAAAAAAAGGATAGAGACTATTGCTAAATAAGTTAAATAACATGGATCAATGGCCTAAAATTTCTCCTATTCATAAATAAATTTGAACTGAATTAGATGAAATATACTAAAAGGACTAATGGTGCAAAAAAAAAAAATGATGTATTTGAATGTCAAAAAAAAAAAATTGAGAAACAATATGCTAAAATAAAAATACCATAGGACCAATAGTGCCACTTACCATAAATTATTTGACAAAAAGGGCATACTGTGAGCATTCTAAGCAATGACAAAAGTGAATAGGGTTTTTGGCTTTGATTAATAGGTCAGCAATACATGTGCTCTCTCCATTAAAGACTCCCGAGTGTTCCTTTTTATTTTTTCTTTCTGGTTTTTTTTTCGGCTTTTCTTCGTGGGTACGCTAGGGACTTCATACTAAATTTGGACAGAGCAATACCTATCTATATGATCCAGAAAAAATTGAGCACTTTATTGGTCTAATATCCCATAAGACAAGGCACTTAAGGGAGTTGTATAATTATAATGTGAGTGAAAATAATGACCAAGTAACATATAACAATGTCCCCCAAACAGTTGAGGAAAATTTCCCCGCACACGTGGAAATGCTCTAAAGATCGTGTCTACGCACATCTTCCAAAGAATATGCAATAGATTTACTAGATCATATATTACTTTAATATTGGGTTGCAGTTGTAGTCGTCTTACCCATATTGATCAATAACTTAATCATGCTTAATTAAAAGCTGTCTATTATTAAAAAATAATAATAATTAAAAGCTGTCTTTTATGATAATTGTATGAAATATTTTATTTCACGGATTCGATTCCCCAAGTAAGCACTCCAAAAATCACATTTTTATTTTGTAATTAAAGAACAAGAATAAGAGGAAGAAAAGTGGAATTTGATTTTTTTTTTCTTCTAAGTTGTGGAATTTGAAAGCTATCTCTAAAGAAATCTTGTGGTTTTTGTTGGATAGACTCTAAAAAAAGGCATTAATTTGAACAATGGTATGCAAAATCTTTCCTTCAGGAAATCATGAATACAGAGAATAAAATGGGCATGTATTACTGTACTCTCTCTTTTGAGCGGGGAAAAAAAAGTTAGTCTCTGATAGAATTGATATATAAATATAACACAATGTTATATACTTTCGAGTTTTCTTGGATAGCACTTTAATTTGTTTTTTTTTTGTTAATGATTTTCATTTTCATAAAAGTGAAATCGACGGTGGAAATCTTCTCGAACTATAGTGTAAGAAAATATCCATCATGTTACATTAAAAAAAAAAAAAGGAAAGAAAGAAAGAAAGAAAATGTGCCTTACCAAAGAAATCCTTAGAGCTTAGTGTAATAAATTACAGCGGTATCTTTGAAATAGAAATGTATAAATCTTAACTTTAATAAAGATTTGTTAAATTAAACTTATCTATAGCAAAATCCTATCATTATCACCATAAGGTTTGGCCAAAAAAATAATAATTAATTAGCACTGTAAAGATATATTCATTTAATTGAGACATAAGTATCTCATTAGATGAATTCTGCCACTTATCTTTTGAAGAAAAACTTATGATCAATTACAATGACTTATCAATTAAATCAAAAGATAAAGTAACTTGTCCTTTATTTTATTTCCCTTTTGGTAAGTTCTGTTGAAGTTATGTACATCAATCTTAAAAATATGATCTATGTGTATATTTCGCAATTGCAAAGTAACATATCATGTACATCGAATTGTAGGAAAAATTAACATGCAATATATAGGTTTACTAACGTTCAAACTTTATAATAACCTTTTTAAGACAAATATAAAGTTAAGAAAAGTTTGTACCAAATAGAATTCAGTAGCAGTTTGGAATCATTGGTTACCGTCGAGGCCTGTGTAGATCACAGTGTCCTTAAAACTGATTCGCTCCCTCCACTAGAATGCTTGAGGACTTTTTAGCAAGCGTCAGTTTCCCAGGATACAACGACGAAGAGTAACAGGTGAAGCACCAACACCTCTACTCTACGAACTGGATTGCAATGAACTCCAATACCCTAAAAGATCTAACTACGAAATTTATGAATTCTCTAAGAACTGTAGCTAGAATAGCTGAAGAACTCAAGAACACTTGAAGAATAGAGAAATTTGAGAGAGAGCTAGACAGAATACTATAGAAGAGCTTCGGTTTTTGGTGTGAAGAATGAGGAGGAGAAGCACTCCTTTTTATAGTCTCCAAGGGAGGACTTATTTGCAAAACTGAAACTTTTTT
>JXTC01000332.1:167932-292540 GCA_002914845.1 Trema orientale
AAAAAAAAAAAAAACAAAAAAAAAAACCCTCAAAGTTTTAGCGATTTTTGCTAAAATTAGAAAGCTCAAGATTTTTTTTTTTTCGATAATTAACACTTTTAGCAAAATAGGCCTTTCTCAAAATGGCCGAATTTGACATTTTATTATCAAAGATGTCCTTTGAAAAAAATTATAGCTAAAGTCGATTATCGATAGTTGATATATAGATCTATAAATTAATTTTTTCAGTATCAAATCTAAGTAATATGCTTAGTACTTAAATTAAGTGGATCCAATATATTACTATATTCATCAAGTACAAAAAATATATCACTATATTTTTCTAAGATAAATTACTAATTAATCAGTACACTTAATGTAAAAACTGAACATTCGGGGGTTACCTATTACTAAAATAAGGTGTTAAAAAAAAAAAAACTTTATATTAGATGAAATTGTTTACGGTCAAAGTTATCCCTTTTAAAATGTGGCATTCATGGAGAGTCGTTCATATTATAGGCCGGCCTATAGGTAGGATATGATCACATGAATAAGTGAATACGGCGTCACACACTTATTTAATATTAGACCAAAAAAAAAAAAAGGAAGAACCATCGGAATGTTAGATAGGAGTGAGAATGGCGGTTGAGACCGTTAGGAGAAAAGATAGACAGCACAAATCCCTTGCCAGCGGCTTTTGACTTGTTGTTTAGAATTGTGTACTTTTCTTTAATTATTAGTAGTCAGTATAATTAGGCAGCTTAGCAATTAGCAACTCTTTTTCTAGTTCAAAAGTCTCTGGGTTTAGGGGAAAAAAAAGTTTGTGGGTAATAAAACATTGGATACTATAAATTGATATTCCCACGTGTCAGGTACATTCTTGTTATGATCGTATTGTTGTTATTATTATTATTATTACTATTTTTTTAATGTTTGGTTTTAGAAATTTTGAATTCCTGATGGGGAAGATTTGGTTACATAAGGTATAAACTGGTGGTAGTAACTAGTAACAAATCAGCTGCTGCATGTAGAGTCAGTAAAAGTATTCGGCACTGTTGGAGCGCAACTTGGCATTGAGTTGAGTCAGAAATTCTACTATGAGTTTGCACTTTGATTTTAAAAAAAAAAAAAAAAAATCTATTCAGAACATTGTACATATACACACATACATACATATATATATGTATAGTTTAGCAAAAACAAAAGAAATTGTTGCGGAGAAAACTTTCCTTGTCTTGCAACTGAATTAATTAATGAGGAGAAGGTGCATATATAAATTATATATGACGGCTCATGCATGCAAAAAATGGTCATGAATCATATAATTCCCCTCCCTTCACATGGTTCTACGGTCACAAATACTTACAATTAAGTAAATGTTCTTGCTAGTATACGTAGCTACGTGAGAAAATCTGAATATGATCTCTTATTTACAAATATATCGTATTACAAAGTGACTTAAATGTCCTCACACTACAACAAAAGTCTTGATACGTGACATTTTAAAATATCGTTGTTACATACTTTTAGTGATATTTATAAATTCAATGACATTTGTAGTAAGTATCGGGGATACCCATGTGACTAGAAATGCAAGTGACATTTAATATGTCGCTATATTATACTTTTCAGTGATATTTATCAAATGCTATTAAATTCTATTAATGACACTTCCAAATGTCACTAAATTATTTAACTTAATAAATAAATAAAAATCTGAAAAGGTAAAAGAAAGTATTAATGGCATTTAAAAAAGTTATTAAATCATAAATGACATTTGAAAAAATGTCACTAGTTTAGTCACTAAGAAAAAAATTCTTTGTTATCTACAAAACTTGTGGTGCTTAAAAGTTCTTTTTTTTTTTAATTTTATTTCATAGCGTAAAATTTATATAATAAGGATTTAGTGACTTATTTTCTTTTGGTTACTAATTATTTTACAAATAAATTGAAATATTTTGCCACTTTATTTTTTTATTATCGTTTCATATTCAAAAAAAATAATTACAATTAACCATAAATAAAAAAATAAAAATAAATTTATATTAATAGAACGATCGATTTATATGGACTCAAAATTTACAAACAAATGAAAATAGAATTAAAGGCTACAAAAAAAAAATTAATATGCTAGAATGGTAATTCAATTCTTGAAGTTGTTTAGATAGTCCCTACACCATCTCATTCTGCATTCCTTATCGAATTCCGGAAAAAAAAATAAACAGAAGATGTTATTTAGTTATTTCATCTTCTGTTTATATAGAAATTTCCTATATCAACAAAAAGAAATAAGAAATAAAGAAATACTTATAGATCAAATTTTGTAGATGTGTGCTTTCCTCTTCTTCTTCATTTTATGCTACCTAAATGCTTTCTTTTTCTTAAAACAATTATATCAAATGAACTACTTTAGTTTAATAAGTAATAGCCTAACAAATAATTCAAAGAAAACTTTATTTTTTTTTTAATAAAACTGAGAAAAAAAAACCACTAGTTTGCAAATATTAAAAATGAAATAGAAACCTGGAGATGATAAATATGATTACACCAGTGCTAGAAAAGAAAGAAGAAGAAGAAGATTGTGGAAAGAAGAGAAGATGAAATTATATGAGCCAGACCAAAACTAGAACGAAGCATTAGCTAATGGAGAGGGTGACAGCACATTATGGGGTAGATGAGAAAAGATAAGAGTTAATTAGTATAGTTGAGTGAGTTTTCATTTTAACTTTTGTTTCAATTTGGCAGGATGATATATTTTTGGGATTCTAAAAAACTTTGAATCCAAATTTACTTGAAAATTTTTAAGATCTAAAAAAAAATTAAATATAGATTATGTTGTTTTAGTAAATTGTTAGTTTAAAGTTTTGTAACCTTAAAAGAAAAGTTTTAAAGTTTTATAGATAATTCATTATTTTATGACTTTACTTACTAGTAGATTATATCCATTATTTAATAGATAAATGGATACATTATATAATAGAGAGAAAAGTTATTTTTATTACGTTTAAATTTGTATTCGAAAATAATAATATATTTTAAATCTATACTTTTTAATTCATCAGTTCCATTTTCCAAAATTAATAATAATTTATTTATGAATAAGTGACAATTTAAAATGCTACTAAATCCATAATTTAGTTGCATTTTTCAGATGCTACTAAATCAAACTATTATTGACATTTGAAAAATATTATTAAAGATAAATTTTAGGGACATTTTCAAGTTGTTACTAAATGTAAATTGTAAAATATGTATTTAAAAAAACTTAAAGATCCTTATAAATTAATAACATTTTTCAACAAATGCCATCAAGTGTTACTATTGTGATATTTTTAAGGTTCATGTCACTAAATAAAATGTCGCTAATTCGTATTTTTGTTATAGTGTCATATATAGCAGTAAACAAATAAGACCATATTTCTGAGCATATTCAACAAAAATTTTGCTTCTACCAGCAATGATTTGATCCTAACAAGGTAATATATTTATTGATTTTCATTTGTTCTAATTTTTCATTTAAGAGAATGGCCGAATTAGATTGTTTTGCAACAAATTTAATTTGTATTTAAGGTACTTTCGTTTCATTTTTTATTTTGTGTTTTTCTTTTTTTGAAAATCTCTTTTTTTTTTTCTTTTATAGAATAACGAAATCTTCCGTTACCTTTCTTTTTTCGAAAGAAAAAGTGAAAATAATAAAAGCAACACACAATTAATGAATTTTTAAATTATCTATGCAATTGTTAACCTAGTTTTTTTTTTTTTTTGGTATATTTTTTCTGTAACTTCATGATCGTACATATCAAATTCCTTAATTATATATATATATACACATGTTTAAAAGATAATCGATATAGTTGCTTATACTCCATTATTATGGGTTATACTTAATTTCTATTTAATTTATAATCATATATTAAAGAACAGAATTAAAAAGTTTACATTATTATATTAATTTTGTTTTCTTTTTATTTTCCCTTGTTTTATATCGTTGGGCAAAAGAATAAATCAAAATATTGAAGAAGACAATAACAAGTAGAGAATATAACAAAAATATTGGGTATCAAGAGTGTGGGGAAAAAAAATTTTATAAGATGTTTATTAATGGCATTTTTTTAACTTAATGAAAATTCAAAATGGGTATTGAAAATAATAATTTGAAATTTTGAGAAATTGTAAATTTAAGAAAAAAATTATTTAATTCAAAGGAGAGTGGGAAGATAAAAAAAAAAAAAAAAAAAAAAAAAGGGGAAAAACCACCCCAAAAAAAAAAAAAACAAAAAAAAAAACCCTCAAANCAATATATAAGGTAATCACCTATTGTTAGTCTTATTCTTTAATCCAAAACTAGTATTTCATATATTAGTATATGCTGGTCTCATGTTAACTCCGGGTAATATATAATTTTGTAGGCCATACATATAGCCAAGACTTTTTTGTTTTTTAATCATGGGTTGCGAAATACATCTTTTTTTCATAAATAATAATTACATAAAATATCTAAAATTGTATTAGTAATAAAAATTTCAAAAAAAAAATTGAAACGAACAAAACCATATTAATAAATATTCCATAAAATACAAATAAAAAATGTATAAATAAAACAATAATTACGAAATTTCTAATATTTTTAGGAAAATATATTTTCTATTATTAATGTCACGACCCAAAACTCAGGCTAGTGGCAGAAGGGGAATTTCACTTAGATGGAAAATTCCTTGATTTGTTTTAAAAAGGTCTTAAAAGTTTCAATTTTATAAAACAATCCATTTAAATAAAATATTTAGAATTTCATCCCGTGATCCTCTCCCACAATTCGTATACACTATTAAACATAGATTGAATGATATTGAAAAATGTAAATCAAATTTAAGTCCAAGCATCATCATCATCCACAACAAAAGTCACGTACCAGAATGGCATACATAAATTCACAAACATAATAGAAAGTAGTAATCTTGGTTCAATGCTAATTCAAAATCCAACAATCCAAACACCACACCAATAAACTTCTAGTATTACCAAGATAACGAACTATAATCACAGACAGCCTCTTAATCCTCTTGATCACCAAGGTCACACTGAATACCACCGAAGGAAGGAAGGTAGGAGGTGAGCATGAAATGCCCAATAGGAAGGCAGTTACCTCGAAGAAAAATATTTTAGCGATAGAAACTTCCTGCATAGTTAGTTTAAATCTAATACATATATATAATAGTCCAAACCAGAAATCCATATGTATATGTATATATAAAACAATACAAGTAAAACCATCCAATTCATATGCATATGACACAAATCAAACCATATCCATGAGCTCTCATCCTCTCATCTGTGAAAAACCAGGATGATGGTACTAAATATACCTAACAGCCTGCCTGACACCTAAGCCCATACCCGAGGGGATACCCATGTGTCGCCTACCAAACTTCGAGGGGCAACCGAATTGCCTACACTTGCCAAATGGGTGGGTAATGAGAAGAAACAAACCTCGCACAGATTTACGGATTCTACACCGATGGTGCAGTATGTAACACGACACTGTAAACCCACGATGCTAACACAGTACTCATGTATGATCCTATGACACGTGCAATAAAGAATTGAAGTGTGAAAACTATCGTGCTCTAGTTTTTCAATAAAATAAGCACATTGGATTTTATAGAAAAACAGACAGCATAACAGCCCTATTTTTGATCTACCCAAAAATAACCTACACTCAGAAAATTCTTAGAGAAAATATATATCTTACAATCAAATTCCATCACAGAAATTCAAATAGTTCAGAAATCATGTTTGTCAATATATATTGCAGAAAATAAGTTTTATTCGAAAAGATATAAAATAGAAGTAATCAAATTCCTACCATACTAGAATAGTGATACCATGCTATTGGATCCTCAACGTGTCGTTAGACAATTTCTCGGAGGGTCAGGAACCAATTCCAAACCCTCGATCAGTCTCTTACGAAAAACCAACCTCTCAATGAAGCTTCAAATCTCAAACAGACTTCTTCACTGAATTCCTAGTACCCGAAATAGCTAGGTTAGACATATAACTCGTCCAAATCGGGTCCAAGCCCACACCAAATCGATGGCACGTAAAATGAGGTAAATCTTAGCCTTCTGATTTTGTCTTTCGTACCGGTCACTAAACATAAACATTATATATATAAATCTTCTCTATTTTCTGACTACATCCCAAAAATGACATCAAAAACATAATCCAACGTCTGGATTAAAAAGTCAAACTTAAGCTCAAAACACCCAAAAATGACAACTTTTAAAACTAGACAAAATGGAGTCAGCCAATATATTCCTTGAGCTTCCTTTCGACAAGACGAATTCAAGAGCCCGAGAAATCAAGCTGAAATGGTCCAAAACGGCACCAAAAATTCAAAACTTCCAATACTTGAAATCGGCATTTTTCCGGCGGGGAGTTCGGCGGCTTCACAGGACCCGCGGTGGGGATCCCTGGCAGCACGACAAGGTAGCACCAGCTGGGGCAGGCCAGATGACGCCCGGGGCGGCGGCTAGTTCCGGTCCTTGACCATGAGCGAAAAAGAAAAAGCAAGAGAGAGATATCAGGGGGGAGAGAGAGAGAGAGGGAAATAAAGCAGGGTCATGTAGCCTTTTAATGGGGACTGTGCAATTTTTTAAAAAATCACACAATAATACCCTATTTTTCAAATCCCTTTCAATCTAGTCCTCAAAATTATAATTTTGACCCCTGTTTTCAAAGAAATTTTGTAATTAAGCCACTCTCTTATTTAATCTGGAAATTAGTAAAATTCACAATTGACCTTTTGAAAATTCGGGTTTTTACAATTAACTTATCTATACTTTTAACTTTAAGCATTTAAGAAATAATTTTTCTCTTAAAACAAATCCCATTAGTATTTACCTAAATGATCTAATGTACAAACATGCATTCAAAACAAACCACCAAAAAAAAAAAATTAAAGAAAAACTTGAATGAGTTTCCATAATATTATTAGAAAAGAGAGACAAACGATAAATATGTCGAGATATTATTAAGTATTTTATTATATAATTGTTACTGAATAAAAGTATCAACTAGCTTCTGCTCAAAATATTCCTATGAAAATGTTTGCACTTAAAAAAATTAAAAAAAAAAAAGAGAAAAAAGAGAACGACCTAAAACAAGATGATAAATATTCCATTTTAAAACTTTCCATATAATTAGAAATACAAAATGAACAACTAATGACTTTTTTTCTTCGAAAAAATGAGGCTTAACTAATGATCACCACTTACTACAAATTTAAAGGAAAATATCACACACACACATACACTACTAAGGCTTGAACCCCTGACCCCCTCTTCTCCCCTCCCCCCCCCTCCAAAAAAACAAACTCATACACACATCCCTAAAGCCTTAGACCAACTGAGCTAGCCCCAGTTGATGAACAACTAATGATTTTAATTGAAAATATATTACTTTAATGAATTACTTATTTTAATTTTCTCTTCACTTTTTGCCTATTTTTATGGATGTTTGGAGACTTTGAATAGTGAAAGAATAGGAAAAGTGTAAAAAACTGATTTTTTTAGGGGTATATAAGTAATTTTGTGCAAAGAGTATAATTACAATTTCGAATTTTTGGAATATTTAATTAAAAATATCTGATATGTACCTAGAAGCTATTAAGTCAAGATTCATTTAGATTAAAGTGTAAGAGAAATTTACAAACAGGGACTAAAATATAAATAATTAAGGGCATAAATGAAGAGAAATATTGAAAACTGAGCCAAAATGCAATTAAGTGAACAATGCTCACACAATGAGAAGGCAACACGTGTGCCACAGTTTCTATAATTGTGCTTAAATCCCACGAAGTTCTCTTCTTGCATCAAGTCGTCAAGAGAAAACAAAAGAGTCGAAGCTCTGTTTCACCGTGCCGCCAGCACACTGTCGCTCAGGCACTGGCCTGCGACGACTGCCACCCTCCGACAAGCAAACACCGATCGTCGCCACCGATTTTCGCCGCCCGATCCTGGAGATCGGCTTCTTCGAAGTTTCTGACCACTGAACAATTTTTTGGCGACTAGACTGCCGTCTGACGTCGTTTCAGCACACCGCCAGTATGTGTCAAGTCGTCGTGAGGTCTCCGACAAAACTCAATCACTTTCAGCTGTCAACTCATCGCTGGTAAAAACTTTTCTGATTTGGCCATTTTCTAATTATTTTTGTGGTATTTTTATAATTATTTTCGTAAAGTAATTATTTAGCCCGAAATAATTATGCAGGTTGTAGATGAGCTTGAATCATGATCAAGTGTGGTTGTGTGATATTGAAATGATATCCGGAGACCTGTAAATTTTTGAATTAGAAAAAGAGGATATTTTTCTAATTATTTTAAAAAGTGATATTTTTGTAATTCTCGGATTTGAGACACGTTTAAGGCTCGGGACCTCGAAACAGAGTTTTGACCTCAAATTTGAATTCAGTGAAGTCGAGAGATGAACTTTGATATAAAACATCGATATGTTTTGAAGTGGCACAAAAATCGAGGCTCGTAATAGTGTTGTTTTGTGTGTTATGGGTCTAGTCTCGACCCGAAATCTAAATTAGTTGAATTATATGTCTAATCTAGCTATTTGGACACTAAGAATTTAGTGATGAAGTCCGTTTCTCAATTTGAGGCTCTATTGGAAAAGTCACTCCTCAAAGTGAGGTTACTGGATTTCCGAAACGACTTCTCGAACATCCAATTGACCAACAGAAGATTCTACAAGCCTCGTCAGCTTGGTATAGCTATCATCTCGTGGTAGGGGTTTAATTACCTAGTTTTATATATATTTTGATTTAAATTTGCATTATGATGATTTATAAAAAATCGTAATTAATACGCGATATTTTGCTAAACTATTGAAAAATATTAGAGTATACTAGGATTAGACTATTTGATTTTTATACATATTTTAAAATTGTGACTATGGGATGACACAGTGGATTGCTGCTCATTGTATAGTAAATTCAAGAATAATGCCTAGTGGAATTTTTAAAGCATGATTTGAATAATTATTGGATGAATAGTTATCATGAACTGTTACATGTTGTACATATCATAGTATCACACATATGAGTTACATCATTATATCACGGTAGTTTAGATCATTTGTGAGTTGCTGCAGCACTAGGTGAGAGACTCAGGCTCTTGCACAGGTTTTGCTGACACACGTCCGAGTAGTGTTAGGATGTTGGGTGTCTCTGCTAAAAAAGTATTACAAGGCCGTGATGGGAGGATGAGAGCTCACTCATATACATTGGTTGATTTATGATATGTACAATTATGTAGTATTAGTTTTGGTTTTGAATACATGATTATTCTTGATCTCAATTATGTTATAAACTTGGTTTATAAATAGATTTTAAAAAATACTAACCATGCAGGTTTGAGAAATTGCATCTATTCAAAAAGGTAATTGAATTCTTATTGAGCATGTGAATGCTCACCCCTTATTTTTTTTACCCTCTTACATAGTGTTCAATGTAACATTGGAGATTCAAGAGCAGAATAGATAGGAGCACATTACTGATTTTAATAATTGGTAACTATGTGAAATACTTATGTTTAATTTTCTTAGCTTGTATTAATACTTAAGGGCTTGTATCATGGATTTGGTCTATATAACTATTATGTCTGGATTGTGAGGATGATGATGATACTTGGTTTTATTTTATAAAGTTTATTCGGCATCTAATGATGATCACAAAACTGTGAGAATTTTACTTTTGAAACTAGTTTATAAATTTTTCTAAAATTACTATTAAATTTCCACTTGTGAAATTCCCTTTCTGTCCCTAGCCTGAGATTTGGATCGTAACAAAAAGTCTTATGAGAATAAAGTCTTTTTCAATTCCACTATTTCTCAATTTTGATTTTGAAAATTGAATGAAAAAGAGAAATTTAAAATTTAAGTAGATCATTAAATTGATAAAAATGTCAATTCATACCTTACATATGGATATAGTTGAAAGGAAAAAAATCTCATATGGATCAAGTATAGTTTTTCTTTTTATCTGGCTCTATTACTACCCCTTCTACATTCTTTCTAAAACCACCATCTTAATTAATTAAATTTTAAATATTTTGTTAATTCTCCTAATCATTTCTAAATTATCCATTAATTTCTCTTCCCACAAGTGCTAACTCACTCTCCCCTTCATCGTGCCTTTTCTTCTGCAATCACCCATCTCTCTTGTTTCTTAAAATGATCGTCTTTTTTTCTTTTCTTTTTTTTTTCACCTCTCTACAACCAAAGTCCATGAGTTTTTCATTATTCTACAATTAATAATTCAAATTTAATTAGGACATAACAAAGCATCAATACTACGTGTCGATTAAAGGAGCTCAATTGTTTTCATACGATGCATTTGTTTTCAAGGGTTTTCATTTTCTTATATGAGTGTCTATTCCATATAAATGCATTGTAGTAACAGGTAGATCAATTATAAACTACCACTCATTCTAATTGAATTATTGAGAAATGTGATTTCCTATTTTCACCAATAATTTGATATTTCAAGCATAGATCAGATCACCCTTCCCTGAGCCTTGTTGATTTTTGGAGATCTTAATAGTTTTGAATCCAACTGCGTTTAAGAAATAGGTATTATGAAGGGATTTTTTTTTTTTTCCAAATATAAATGTTTAAAGAAGCGTGTAAAGATATTATATATATATATATATATATATATCTGTATATTTGAGGTTATTTTGCTGATAAAAGATATTATTGAAATTAGGTGTGAGGAGAGTATAGACAAAGAAGTGAAAATAGACCTTTATTTTTTATTTATTTTTTTATTTTTTGCGTAAGCGTCCCCTTCCCTCCATCCTTGCTTATATACACTATTAAGGCACAGACTAAATCCTTGAAAATGTTGAGTACGTAGCAATGAATATATCTTCGTACGTTATAGATTGTTAAAAAATTAATTAAGAAATGTTTTCACTACCCTGATGAACTATATATATAGTAGGGCATATTGTTAATTTCCATTGTTTTCAATGTTAGGATCTTCGTTTAGCTTTCATGATATTCACATTATTCTTTTTTTTTTCTTTATTTCTGGATTAAATACAATTTGCCGGAGCCCGGATCGAGGGAATCCATTTCCCATGTTTAACTTCAGTGAAAGCGGGATTCAACCCCACATTCTTAGATATGGCACTGAAAAACATTACAAAATCAACTGCTAAAATATTTTGCGGTCCCTTGGTATGTATATGTTTAGTTATTAGTAAACAAATCCTTTTAAATTCAATTTTGCGTTCTTTGTAGAGATGTCAATGTAGGCCGGCCTTTGTGGGCAGGCCGGCCCACATTCCGAAAAAAAAAGTATGATACCGGCCCGGCCCAGGCCCACATTATGTGGGTCTGAGCCGGCCCTTTACATATAGTAGGGGTCAGGCTGGGCCTTAGTCATAGGCCCACAGGCACCGCTCACATTTCTATCGGCTCACATTAAGCTCACATTTAGTCCTCCTATATATAATTTTAAATATATTTTTTAATTAAAATTTTAAAAAATCTTAGTTAAATATTTTCATTTATATGCTTTTAATATTATTTATTTACTAATTTTTGTTTATTTTTAATTTATTCAAATTTTAAAAGAATATATATATAGTTTTAGGCTCATATTTAAAGCATAGAATAATAACGAAATTAGGTCCATATTGTGGCCCATATTCGGTCCGTATAAGCACAGCCCACTTAGGCCCACATAAAATGTGGGTTGGGCCTGTGGGCCGTGCCGAGCCCCTTAATAAAAATATGGGCTGGACCGGGCCGGCCTATATTTTAAGCGGACTGGACCTAGGCACAGTATAAAGCCCATATAAGTTTATCAAATGTGGGCCAGGCCGGACCACTTTACATCTTTATTCCCTTAGTATGTATATGTTAAGTTATTAGTAAACAAATTCTTTTAAATTCATGGTCTAAAAGAACTTTCAAGTAATAAAAGTACTCAACAACCAATAATATTGATGCAACGGCATTATTCGAACTAGGCCCACTGTCTCGAAGTAAAGCCTAGGACCATTATACGTCCTCAAATAACGTTGTATATCCCTATGTTTTATATCCTCTCTTTTTCCGATTCAGAAGACAATAATAGAGGGACGTCCACATGCATTTCATCCTTCTTACTCTTTCTTTCCCTCATTTTTAATTTTTTCCCCACCAAATAAACCACTCTCAGTACAGAAAATGTTACTATTTAGTGAAATTTTTTAGTCGCATCAATATTTTTTTTTGACCAAAAGCGACATTTAATTATAACCAAAAATTTCTTATGACTGATAAAAATAGAATTTAGCAACAAATTGTCACCAATATTATTTTAGTTACAACTTTTTACGTATAATTTTAGAATTAGTTTTCATGACTAATGTATATTTAGTCACAGTGCAAATTGCATTCTTTTGTTACTGAAATTGTTAGCTACGAACTTTTTAGTCATAGCATATTGATAATAATATTCTTTTGGCCACAAATATTTAACTTTTAGTCATGAATTTTATTGAGAATAAATGTACAGTTTTTTTGTATTGTCTTCCAATTTCTCTATAAAAATCCCTTCACTCTTTTTCTTTTCTTTCCTTACACTTTTACCCTTGCCAAACATATATATATATAGGGAAATATATATATTGATATAAATAGTATGTACCTAAGTCTTTCATATTAGTTGCTAGTGTTCGTCTTCTCTATGCAGATTTATTATTCGGATTTTTAATATAAAAATCCCTTGAACTCGGAACAATTTAGTAAATTAACTTTGAACTCAAATTTTTGTAGTAAAATCCCCTGAAGTCTGTAATATTAGTTTTCCTAAGAAAAGAAAAGTGTTTCTGTTAATTTATTTTCACAATAAAGTTTTTATTTTTTTTATTTGTGATTTTTAGGTCCTCATTCTTAGATTTTTATTTCACATTAATCATTTTATTCTTTTCTATCCAAAACTACTGTTACTTAGCACTTACCCAAAATGTGCTCATCTCAAGGGTAAAATTAGAAACAAAGAGAAATTATTATTTTAAAAAAATTAGTTTATCGTTTTCGGTCAAGACGGATGGAAGAAATTAGAAATTTTATATGTTTTCAATATGGATCTGCTTTGGTCCAAGTGTTCATATGCTAAAGTAGATCTATATTAGAACCATATAAAATTTTGACAATATATGTCTCATAAAATTGGAATGACAAAATATAAAATTGGCAATATATGTTCTATAAAATTGGCAATATATTTTTATATACCTCTCTTCTAGATATATTAATATTTAGACTAAAATAGATCCATATTGGAGGCATATAAAATTTTATAGTTTCTTACATTCATCTTGAACGAAAATGATAACCAACTTTTTAAAAGAGTAATAATAATAATTTCTATTTGTTTCCAATTTTACCTCTGCTAAGATGAGTACGTTTTGGGCAAGTACTAATTCACTGTAGTATTGGACAGAAAAGATTAAAAGAGATTAACGTGAAATAAAAATCTAAGAATAAGGATCTAAAAGTCACAAATAAAAGAATAGAGACTTAATCATAAAATAAAATAACAAAAATGCTTTTCTTTTCTAACAGAACTAATTTTAGGAACTTCATGGGATTTTGCTCCAAAAAATTGAGTTTATTGTTATTTTTACCAATTTGTTTCAAGTTCAGGGATTTTTGTATTAAAAAGCCTTATTATTATTGATCCAATGCTCGCTACTAATAAAAGGGCTTTATATCAATCAGATTTCAACGAGACGACATGCATGAGATCCGAAAAAGTCTGAAAGATATACACGTTTAATTTATAAAAACTGAGTTTATACAAATATACAGCAATGGTGCCCCCACAACACGCTCTAATAGTGATGGAAAACCCACACTCTAATTTCAATATGGGCTTTGTAGTTCCATTAGAGTGTGATATGAGACATTACTGGTATTTTTTAGCGTTTTTTTAAGTACTTAGTGTCAAACCACTGAGTTAATATGGAAATTAATTAGAATAATTTTACACACCTTAAAATTGTTTTGAAAAAAATTAAATCTTAAATGACGTGACATTAGATAATTACTTAGCATTTAAGATAAACAAAGTTAAACATATGTTATGAATCTCTATGTGGTTTAGAGAAATATTAGTTTCATTATTTTCTTTTTAAATGCCAAAATTATGTCTCCTTAATTTGTCAAATTTGGTCAAAATTATCTATGTAGTCAGATTTGGTGATTTATGTTGTGAAATGATACTAATACTCTTAGTCACAATTAATCAAATACTTTGACTACCTCCTTAATCTATAATCAAAAACCCATTTCTCTTTTTAAGAAAAAATTGTTTGATTGTAAGTTTAATAGATAATTTGATTATTTTTTATTTTTAAATAAAATACCGACAAATAACAATGGAAATTTTCTGAAGGATAATTCTGATACAGTTTGACATATTGAGGGTATAAATTTTTTAGTTCTAAAAACAAAGGGTGAAAATTGGCATTTTGCTCTTACACATTGGAGATTTTTAGTATTTTCCCTAACTATTAAGACCATGTTTAGCATTTACCAAAATAATATCTGGAAATCACATTTGAATGTCCCTTCCGAAACTCAAAAATAAAAATTGTAAAGATTTTTTTTTTTTTTTTTGGAAGGGAATACTAGACTTTTTTTAATAAGGGAAATAATAGACGTTTTAAATAGACATTTTAAATTATTAAAATTATTGTTGTAGAATCTAGTAGCCCAGAGGAATAATCATTTGTGAAAAGCAAAAAAAATAAATAAATAAAAAAGAGGTAAAATAAAGTGGTGTACTTCTTTGATTGAAAAAGACACAGTGATAGTCCATCAAAGGAAAAGGGAAACGTCATCCAGGAGTTAATTAAAAGGGAGAAATAAAACAATTAGAGAAATGGGCATTTATTGGGCAACAGTGGAAGACTTGATTTTCGTAGTTTGGGAATTGGGAGATGAGAGCTTTAGTTGGACATAGAGTAATTGTATGTGTAAATTTAAAATTCAAAAACATAGAGTTCGTCTCGATTACTCTGTTAGCGTGTACTGTGTAGCAACCTTTTAACATTTTCTGGGTTGATTATTGGTATAAATATGACAAAAGTGGACGTGAATTATTGGTAGCTTTCCAAGTCCAATAGTGTACTCACTTTATATTCTTTTTTTCTAAATCTCCATTCTCCAACCCCCAGTCTTCGCCACCTAATCCTGTGTGTCTCTCTCTCTCACTCAATATTCCAAGTACCAATCAAATCCACAACATAGAGAGAGAATACAACTAACAAAATCTCCTCACACCCAACTGAGTATGACACTGTGTGAACCGTCCGTTAGACCAACCAGTCAAAAATATACTATATATATAATAATAAGAAAAGCAGAAACCTCTATAACATACTTTAAAACCCTAATCTCTCTCTATCTCTCTTAAATTACACCGTTAAATCTTTTATTTATTTATTTATTTTTCTTGAAGGCCAGATATTTTTTTTTCCCTTTTTTTTTTTAGCGACAAGGCCAGGGATTTTTATACCACGAAGGTGTTAGTATTTTCTTGGGCAACTCACGTAATCTTCCTCAAAGTCATTTATATATATATATATATTATATCTGGCTACCTTTTTATGCTACTCTGTCACTCAAACTCTAAGTCCTACCTACCTCTTTTCTCTTCTCTCTCTACCCTTATTAATTACCTTTTCTCCCACCTCTCTTTCTAAGCTTTGATTATTAGCTCAAACATCTCAACCATCCTCCTCCTGATTTCTTTATCTCTACTACTACTTTTAATGATTAGAACCAAATCAATTTTTCTTTCCTCAATATCAATTTCTTATAATTATAGTTAAAAGAAAACTTTGTGAAATTTGAAACATAAAAAGGAGGGTGATCCAGTAATCTCAGTAAGCAAGAATAATGGCTGCACCGCCGAGTAGCCAGCTCCAAACCATGTTGCAGACGGCGGTGCAATCAGTTCAGTGGACTTATAGCCTCTTCTGGCAATTATGTCCTCAACAAGGGTAACAATATTATTTATAGTTTGATTCTTTAATTTTTTTTTTTTTTTAAAAAAAAAAGAATAAAACCAGACAACAAGCAACCAACTATATGGGATTCTTGACTTTTTTTCTTTTATAACTTTATTATTATAGATATGTATATAGATAGTACTTAGTCCTTATTTTGCAACATGATAAATTAGTTAATTAGTTTATGATGATGGTTTGGTTCATGATCATGATCAGGATATTAGTTTGGGGAGATGGGTATTACAATGGAGCAATCAAGACAAGGAAAACGGTTCAACCAATGGAAGTCAGCGCGGAGGAGGCTTCACTCCAGAGAAGTCAACAGCTTAGAGAGCTCTACGACTCGTTGTCCGCCGGAGAGACGAACCAGCCGTCACGGAGGCCTTGCGCCGCCTTGTCGCCGGAGGACTTAACAGAGTCCGAGTGGTTCTACTTGATGTGTGTCTCTTTCTCTTTTCCTCCTGGTGTGGGGTAAGTTAATTAACAAGTAATCAACTAATTAATTGATCTAATTTGTTACGCAATTAATTGAGTAACTAATTAAGCTTATTTCTACAATATGCATTTATGTTGATTCAATAGTAACTAATTAAGTGATCTAATTTGATACGCAATTAGTCGAGTAATTAATTAAGCTTATATCGTCAATGCATTTATGTTGATTCAATATTTAATATCCTTTTCCAAGTAAGATCAGAAGAGAAAGCATTTATATATATGGTATGACCTTTGTCATTGAGAAGAGAACTCTCTTTCTCTCTTTCAAAATTTAGTTAAATATTTCCTCTAATAGGCACTGAGATATATACGATATTGAGTACACAATTAAATTATTTTGTGTAAAAAGGGAAAGAAAGAAGTAATTATAATGATCAGACTTCTTACTATATCTTTCAGTCTGTACTGTTTTTTTTTTTTTTTCTTTTGAAAAGCAGTCTTTACTGTTGTGTACAAGAAATAATGAAAAATGGAGCAGTTGGGGTGTTATAAATGCCTAAACATGAGGAAGGCTAATTGTACAAAACAAGTGGATGCAATTTAGCTTGTAATTAATAGTACAGTTAGCATTATAATAGTGAGGCTGCTGCCAATATAATGTAGTTTTCGGAAAACGCACACTTGTTTTTGTTCGTTTCAAGTAATTTTTTTTAGACAATGAGATATTAGAGTTATAATATGCTACAAATATATATATATGCACAGTCACATGCATGCATGCATAGTATATATACTTCTTTATAATATTGCTGACTGTAGGACAGAAGGTTAGGTGAAAAGCGTTGGTCTCTTTTGTTTTCGACAAGATCATAATTTCTTTTTAGGATTCTTTTCGACCTTATAAGTTATTAATGAAGAATATCTATAACATGCTTAGATGGATTTGTCTTTTGGCCAAAATTCTAAACAGTGGGATCAATCCCAAAGTACTGTTATAGGGAATATGTTTCGGGGAGTTGGGATGATGATGCGGTGAAATATTCTTACATCGTATAAGCTAAGCTGACGTGGATGTGAATTTTTTTTTTATTATAAACAAACGTGGATGTGAATCTGTCTAGCTATAGATCTCAGAAGCTTCTACTTTGGGAAAAGAGACAACCAAATGTGTGTTCATCGTGATCACATGCATTGCTAGCTAGGATAGTGCATCTTTGATATAAAGCTTAGATCTGTATCATCTCGTACGTAAGTACCTAATCTCTGGAGGTTCTTCAATTGGACCTGCCCTATGTGTCCTAGATATATATACCACCTCTTTATTTAGTTCATTGCGATTAATTCGTTTCTCAAGCTTTAGATATAAGAAAGTTTTTTTTTTTTTTCCTTCTTTTTTTTTGGATGCTAGGATCTAGTTATTAATAATTTAGATCTACGTACCTTGATAATTTTTTTTGAATTCATAACATTATATTAGTCAGCGTCTGCTACATAAATAAACTAAATTCACAAATAATTATGTATCAAAGAACTCCTATTAGCATGATATTTACTTATTCTTGAGTTAGAAATACTAATGGAGTATAGACACATATTATATACATACATATATATATATATATATTTATGTATGGGTGTGTGACTGTGATTTAATGATTACTTTTCTCGATTGATTTCCGGAGAGGGAAAAGGAAAAATGAAAAATGAAAAATCCCACAGTTAGCCATTACGTTCAATAGATTAATACATGCATATAATATATATATATACGTATTTATATATATCAAACAAAAAAGTCCGCTTAATTAATTACTTTAGATTTTATGGAAATCTTACATGAAAAAAGGACAAACATTATGTCTAGATCATTGATCAGAGCATTAAAACATATTGTAGTTAAAGCTCCATTCTCTATATGCAGTAAGTACATCCAGTTAGACAACATATTAGTGCGGACAGCGGACTACAAATAGATAGTATAAATACATATATTATACATAAAACAAGCATCGTACGTGCACATAATACATTGATCAATCTGCGTAATTTAATTATTTCCTATATAATCAGCATGTATGTATGTGTGTATATGTGTGTGTGTGTGTGTGTGTGTGTGTGTGTGTGTGTGGATACCAATATATTAAAAGGGGTGAGATCGTTTTGTGTAGGTTGCCAGGAAGAGCATACACAAGGAAGCAGCACGTATGGCTCACCGGCGCAAACGAGGTTGACAGCAAAACCTTCTCCAGAGCCATTCTAGCCAAGGTACATATCATCAATGATAATAATCTCTCCATCTGAACTGCATTTGACAAATTAATCCGATCAATAAATGCAACTATGTATATCTTCTTTTGAAAATTGTGCTTCTCTTATAAAAATATATATGACAGTCAACTAACACACTTTTCCTCTTTGTTTCTTGGCATGGGGCGCCATTCCACCAGAGTGCTGGTGTACAGGTACGTTATGCATATATATATATAATTCATAGTAAATTTTTTTAAAGCTGTTGGCTCATCATCTAACATCATCAATCAAATAAATATAATGATTTTAGTAGTCGAAAAAAAAAATAAAAAATAAATACAAAGTATTTAATCTTGTCAATCTATTATTTTAGATGTGTAAAATAAACTTTAACTGGATAAAATAACACATATAGCTATGTAGATTAAAAAAAATACTTACTGGATCGATGCATATATATATATATATTTGTTTTACTGTAACCGCCAATTTATTATATATATATATGTTTTACTGTACCCGCCAATTTATTCATCACGAACATTATTATTAGCTTATTATTATCAACATATATATATCTTCTACTAAATTTTGCAGACTGTGGTGTGCATTCCTCTACTGGACGGCGTGGTGGAATTTGGCACGATGGAAAGGGTAAACATACTATTAATTGTATCCAAGTTTCCTTTTTTTATAGTTCTTGGAATTAAATGGAAAAAAGTTCACAGAATAAATTGCTAGATATTATTTTCATAATTTTTTGTGGGATTTGGTATGGTTATTTAGGTGACAATGAATAGGAGGACTAATGTTTATATGATCATACAAGATGTGATGTCAATTAATGAACTATAAGCTAACTTTGACATAGCTTTAAATGGTTGTAGGTTCAAGAGGACCTTGGGTTTATCCAACACGTAAAGACCTTCTTCGTGGACCACCACCACCACCACCACCAAATTAATAACCTTCTTCCTGAAAAACCAGCTCTATCCGAGCATTCCACATCAAATCCCGCCATGTCATCCGACAACCCTCGATTTCACTCTCCGCCAATGCGCGCTGCCATTTACGCCACCGCCACCGACCCCCCGGTGGCGGAGGAGGCTAACCAAGATGGCGAGGGTGATGAAGAGGATGAGGATGAGGATATTGATGACCAGGAGGAGGTGGACTCTGACTCCGAAGCCGAAGCAGAGATGGACCGCAACAACGGCCGGCCCATCTCGGCTGATCCAAACACTCCCGCGACAACTGTAGCGGTGGAGCCTAGCGAGTTGATGCAGCTCGATATGTCTGAGGACATAAGGCTAGGCTCCCCCGACGACGGTTCCAACAATTTGGACTCGGACTTTCACTTGCTGGCTGTGAGCAGCCAGCCTGAGCATCATCTATGCCAACCTGATCACCTGTATAGGGAAGAGTCCACTAAACGGTGGCCGTTGGTACCGGACCCGACAACCGGTAATATCGGCCTTCCTCTACCGCCCTCAGGTACGTACGAAATTGGTAGTTAGTTGTGAATTTTTTACCAATCCCAACTCACGTTTAAACCAAACTATTTGAATTTACTAATCTAAAAAAAAAAAAGCCTCATATCACTTCATTTTTTATCAAATAAAATGTTCATTTTGTCTTTTTATCAAAGAGCAATGCTATGGGACACCAGTGGTGCCTAGCACCACATTGACATGTCTGTTTGTCACTGGATGATTTAATTAATAAACTGGATCCCACATGAGTCCCACGTAAATTATAATTATGATTAGTCAGTGACAGACTGACACATCACAGTGGTGCCCTCACGTAAATTATAATTATGATTAGTCAGTGACAGACTGACACATCACTGTGGTGCTGGGCACCACTGGTGTCCTATAGTATTATTCTTTATCAAATCACACCAGGTCAACATTTATAGTCAAAATCAAAGTTTGAATTTATTAAAAAAAATTACCTTTTAGAGACAAATAACATAAATATTAGAAAAAATAACTCTGAAAACTATGAAAAGTGTAAACTATGAAAAGTGTAAACTATTGAAATAACTAAAAAAATGAAAGGTTACGAAAAAAAAAATACTAAACGTGGTGGGTTTTTTTTTTTTTTTGGGTGATATTATCCCAATCTTCTTATAACAAATGTTACACAATTTATCAAATGTTACAAAATTTTGGTAGAAGAAAAAAAATGGTGTTCAAGCCAAAATATTAATCGATGAATAGGGTTTTTTTTATTTTTTTAATTTTAACGAGAGAATGGGAATTCGGAGGCCAGTTTTAGGCCAATTTTGTCGATCACATTGATCATTACAAAAATCGAGGGTATCTTTGATAATTGAAGAGACATTGATGGAATTGCAGACCATGCACATGAGCCCCAATCTACTATCACACACTTTTGTGTAGGGTCCAAACCACTTATGATATAATCTACGTACGATCTAAGCTTTACTTTGCCTGTCTCCTGAAAGTGAGATTTGTAGTTGTCGTGTACATTCATTATGTCCATTGGCCAGTTTTAGCCGTGCCAGAATTTCTGAACTACTTTTTTTTTTCTTTGATAGTGAACTACCTTTTTTTTTTTTTTTTTTTTTGTTTGATTTCCCTATTAAGTGTGAACAAAACTATGAAAAGTGCCTTTCAGATTCTCAACATTTAGAAACCCTTTCGGCTTGCTTGGGATTGAGGTGTTTGCCGTTTGGAATGAGAAAAAGAATTTTTTTTAAAAAAATTTGCTCGCTGCAGAGTTTATTGACTCGCAAATTTTTAGTACTATATACTATTGAGCAATGCTATGGGGCACCAGTGGTGCCCAGCACCACAGTGACATGTCTGTTTATCACTGGATGATTTAATTAATAAACTGGATCCCACATGGGTCCCACTTAAATTATAATTATGATTAGACAGTGACAGACTGACACATCACTGTGGTGCTGGGCACCACTGGTGCACTATAGCATTATTCTATACTATTTCATGTATATATAAGTACATGCTATTCAGCACAAAAATAAAAAATAAAAAATGCTAAATACATTTTTTTCTTTTGGTTTTTTGACATCCTCTAATCTCAATATTTACGGCCGTTTAGTGGCCCGGATTAAAGGCTGTGACTGTAACTCCTTTGTCCAATCCCATGTTTAGGTCAAGGGAAAGATTGGACAAAGGGTGACTCCTTTGTCCAATCCCATGTTTGGGTCAAGGGAAAGATTGGACAAAGGAATCTGGGCCTCCTTTTTAGTCTCCTTCTCATGGAACCCCAATTAGAACTTGGGTTAATTTAGTCCCAAGCCAAGCACCTTTTGTTTTTCTTTTTCTTTTTTCTTTCTTTCTTTAATAATTTATTTAATTAATAAAAATATATATAAATATTAATTAAATTCTGATTTTTATTTTTTTAACTAAAAATATATATTTTATTTTTATCATATTATTTTATATAATTATCATTTAAATTTATCTTTTCTATTTTTAGAATTTATTTATTTATTTATTTATTTATAAATAAAAAATAATTAGAACTATATTAAGAAAAATTATTATATTTATTTTGTTTTAGTCATGTGTTGCACCAAACACAGTATAGTACTAAATAGCACTATCTAATCCAATTCAATCCAATCTAATCTCATTTAATAATCCAATCCAATTCAATCTAATCATGCGTACCAGACAAGCTATTAACACGTAGTATCTACTTATATTAAAATATAAAATTAGATAGTAGTATTTACATGTTAAACAATAAAATTTAGAAAATAAAAAAAAATCAAGTACTACAAAAAGAATAAATTTCATTCTTTATTTTTTTCTTAAAAAAAATTTGTACGTGGACAAAGCTCCTTTTAAAAAGAATGTATATGCATATCAGCTAGGATACTAACAAAAAAGACAATAAAACCAATATTTTTATATTGCACTAGTTGCCTAGCTAGCTGTATTGTTTTTCCTCTTGTACGTACCGCAAGAAAATACTTAAAGAACTATATTATTAGGTTGGTTCTGGGCTATGTTTTCAACTATTTTGAACGAAGCAACACTGCGAGGTACTATGTGATGTCCAGTAACACGTAATTATAATTAATAAATTAGGACCTACGCGGACCTTACTTAACATGTAATTATAATTTTAATATACTTAACTCGTTATTAAATTAATTTTATATAACCACTTTTTCTGCACAACTTATTTTTTTTCACACATTTTTTTGCAGGTACTACTGATCCATTAGAGGACTTAACACAAGATGACACTCACTACTCCGAAACAGTGTCCTCCATCCTCCAAAACCAGCCCAACCTATGGGCCGAGTCCTCGTCAGCAGGCTACGTCGCGTACTCCGCCCAATCCGCTTTCGCCAAGTGGACAACCCTCGGCGACCGCCACTCCGCCCTCTACGTGTCGGCCTCCTCGGACACCACGTCGCAGTGGATCCTCAAGTACATCCTCTTCCGCGTCCCACTCCTCCACACCAAGTACCGCGAGGAGAACTCGCCCAAGTGCGGCGGCGGAGGCGGCGACGCCGCTTCCAGGCCGTTCCGGAAGGGTGGGACCCACCAGGACGAGATGAGCGCCAACCACGTCATGGCGGAGCGGCGCCGCAGGGAGAAGCTGAACGAGAGGTTCATCATACTGAGGTCGCTGGTGCCCTTCGTCACCAAGATGGACAAGGCCTCCATATTAGGGGACACCATCGAGTACGTCAAGCAGTTGAGGAAGAAGATCCAGGATCTCGAGGCGCGCAACCGCGTGATGGAGCTCGATCAACGGTCCTCCGCCAAACACGGTGGGGTCCAGCAGAGGGCCAGCAGCACCGGGTCCTTGAAAGAGCAGCGGAGCGGGCTGACTAGCGCGGATCGGATCCGGGTCGATCCGACCGGGTCGGACAGGAGGAAGTTGAGGATTGTGGAGGGTAGCTGCGGTGCAGCCAAGCCCAGGACGGTGGAATTGTCTCGGTCATCATTGCCGGTTCCGCCGCCACTGCCGCCGCCTTCGTCTCCGACAACATCGTCGTCATCGGCGGAGACGTCGGTGCAAGTGTCGATCATAGAGAACGACGGGTTGTTGGAGCTCCAGTGCCCGTATAGAGAAGGGTTATTGCTTGCAGTCATGCAAATGTTAAAAGAGCTCCGGATTGAGACCACAACGGTTCAGTCTTCATTGAGTAATGGGTTCTTTGGGGCTCAATTGAGGGCTAAGGTATAGCTTTTTTTCAAATATGTTCGTTTTTTTTTTTTTTTTTTTTTAGTAAATATCTTAGGATAAGATTATTTATGCTAATTTTATTGCAACTTGTTTAATTTTCAGGTAAAGGAAAATGAGATTGGAAAGAAGGCAAGCATTGTGGAGGTGAAGAGGGCAATAAATCAAATCATACCCCATAACGACGATTGAATGAATATGCACTTAGACATGTAGATATAGATATAATGACGTGGGCACTCCAAGTAGCTAAACTAGTTATATGTAGAAATTTTAGTATATTTGTTCTCATATTGGTTATAATTTGTGGCTGTCATTTCCCCCAATAACCCTAGGAGAATCTAACAATGTGAATAATTGTATGTCACTGACATTCAATATACAGTTTGACAAATGTAAAATCAAACCGGCCGTTTTTAAGCGGAAAATAACAATTTTTGATCAGATACTGATTATATGTGGCTTGTATTTCCAGCAATTTTAGCCAAATAGTATTAAGTGGATAATGATATATGGCTACCACAACATGAATTCCTTGTCATGCATAAATTAGAAAATAGACGAAGTTCCAACAAAATTGTTTGTAGATATATGTGTGTATATATATATATATATTCATTAGAGAGATGAGCTTAATTGCACTAGTTATCAGTTTTCAAATGGTTTTATTATATGAAGTAAGAATATTGGTTTTTTTCTTTTATTACATGGTTATATGTTTACATTTTTTTTTTTTTTTGGATGGAATTAAATAGGTGCTTGGCTTTTCTCATGTTGTCCAGCTTGGTACGAATCTCTATATATACCCTGCTATTTTCATGTTTCTTTTTATGTGCTTATAATAAACATTTAGCTACATTGTTTCTTTCTCTTGGGAATGAGGGCACATGATTGTTAAGCGGCAACCAAGAGAAAGAAATGAAAATGTTAGTCATGTCTATATACTAACCTATAGTAGTTTCAAGAAAGTGCTAAACAGCCACACTATATAAGCTAATTAATCAGCTTTATTTTTCTTTCCCTTTCTTTACATGTTGAGCAATTTGTCTAGAGAAAAAGAATTAATGAATATCATTGCAGAAAGAGAAAATAAAAATGATGATAATTTTTGCTTAAAGACTAGCCAGAACTGGGATTCTATGGAGAGTTTGTTATTGGTAAGGTAGAACAAGTAAGTTCTTCTCCCATGTCTTGCACGTAATGTTTTCTCTATTCTAGTTGTTTTTGTCAATTTAGTCCGAGAAATATTATTGAGTGCCAGTATTTTAGTTGTTTTCAATGTTGATCATGAGTTAATTTGTTTCTCGACTATTGTCGTAAGATTCACTGCCCGTAGTTTAGTTGTTTTTAATGTTGAGTTAATTTGTTTCTTGACTCTAGTCGTAATATTAAAGATACGAGTTTGTTCCGTTACGAGTTTGTTCCGAGCTATTTCAATTTTAATTTGTGCCTTATCTTTTGCCAACTGCCTTTTTCTCTGTTGTCCTTCAAAATTGCTATAAGTATTATCTCTTTTTTTTTTTTGGTCATATTATTTTGGATAGATGATCCTACCAGTCCCTAACTATGGGTAAAGCCTCGCATGTGTGTATATATATATAAGTTGCCAATTCAGTAGGTATTTTTTTTTCCCTATATAGGTATTTTTTTTCTAGCCGTTAGATCATCATCTAATAGTAATCTAATGATGTACATGAAAAGACGTGCATTATTAATGTTATTTCTCTCTCTTACTTTTTAATATAAAAAAATATACATGATAAATTTTAATTGGCCAAAATGATACCTATATATAGGTAAAAAAAATACCTACTGGATTGGTGCCCATATATATATATATAATCAAATTATATTTATCTCACTGAATGTATCTCATTATTACTTGATTTCTTAGTTGTCTTCGGGAAAATTAGTGATTTTGCCCTCTGACATTTGCTTAAGTATGAATTTGCCCCCTCACTTTTGACTTTATTTTCAAGTGCCCCTGAATGACAAATTTGTTCTCCTTTGCCTCTCACTTTTGACTTAATATTCAAGTGCTCCTACAATGGCAAAGTTGTTATTCTTTTACCCTATCACTTTTGACTTAATATTCAAATGCCCCTTGAAATGGTAAAGTTGTTATTCTTTTACCCCCTTAACTCTAACACCATGAGAAAATTATTAATGGACAATAGCCAAATAATCATGTTATTTTTTAAATAGCTGATAAATATTCTATTTTTTTTATATTAAACATTTTCAAAGAGCTAGTTTTTATGATTAAATAAATAAAATAAACGAAAAGAGGTAAAAGAAAAATAATTTTTTTTTCATGGTTATATATGTATATGTAAAACAAAAAAAAAAATAGACATTAATTCATTAGTACCAAAATATTTTTAAAAGTTATGTAAAAAAAAATGCATATTTTCATATCTTTTAAAAATATTTTGACACTAATGTATTAATGTAAAAATTGCTCTATTTTGTCTATTTTTTGTTTTACATATACATATATAACCATTAAAAAAATTATTTTTTTTTACTTCTTTTTGTTTATTTTATTTATTTAATCATAAAAACTAGTTTTTTGGAAATGTCTAATATAAAAAGAATAGTAAAAAATATTTATTAGCCATTTAAAAAATAAAATGATTATTTGGCTATTGTCCATTAACAATTTTCTAACGGTGTTAGAGTTGAAGGGGCAAAAGAATAACAACTTTACCATTTTAGGGGGCATTTGAATACTAAGTCAAAAGTAAAAAGGCAAAAGAAGAACAACTTTGCTATTATAGGGGCACTTGAATATTAAGTCAAAAGTGAGGGGATAAAATAAAAACAACTTTGTCATTGTAGGGGCACTTGAATACAAAGTCAAAAAATGAGGGGATAAATTTATACTAATGGCAAATGTGAAAGGGCAAAATGAATAATTTTCTTTGTTTTCGCGTCAAAAAGTTATAAATATATAATTCATTCATTAAACGTATTATACATATATTAATCATTTCATGTTGTAATTCTATCAGTCCAAACGCAATTCGATACATGAATTGTCACACTTTGTTATCATACCACGGAACTACAATTGAGTAAATGCTTAGATCTGTAGACAGATATACTGACTTGGGCATTCCAAGCGGCTAAACAAGTTGTGTGTAGAAACTTTAGTTTATTGTTCTCGTGTGCGTGGTTGAGAACTTAAGATTGTGGTCAGTCCCCCAACACCGGGATAATCTGACACAGGTTATAATTTCGTGTCACTATAATTCATCCAAAAGTTTGACAAACGTAAAACCAAAATGGTTAATGTGAATCCAAAATCAACAAAAAATAGTCTTAGAAGAAACAACGAATAAAAGCTGTAAAAATTGGTGATTTATCCGTACGTTTTGTAAAATGTAAAGCATGGTACGTACTTTTTGTAAATTTTAGACTTAGCCAGTCACTTGTCAATAATAGGTGGTACAATGATAAATAAGGCTGTTTGGATTAAAAAGGCAGCAATAATTATAGGATATCAATTTCCACAAATGTGACACTAGTACACTACAGTGACTAGTACACTACAGTGTACTGATCCGAATGTGATGAATTTTTACTATTATAAACAATTCAGAGTATGAGGAGAAAATTTTCTGTATAATATCTAATGGGACAGGGTGAGTTTGAGATTGGATATTCCCGCCCCAACCCCACACCAAATATATAATCTAATTTTTTATTTGTTTTTATATATTAATAATTCAATTGAAATTTAAAAACACAAAAAAATGAACTAAAAATATTTATAGGACTATATAAAAGTTAGGGTTTATATATTATCCCAATGTCATTTTATTTGCAATTTCATCTCTCCCTATCTCTCGTTATTTTACTTATTTTTTAATTAAATTATAAGGGTTATTTGCAAAAAAAAAAAAAACCCTAAAGTATGACATTTCCGCAATTTTGATCTCGATTTTGGCTTGTGCGAAATTATACCTTCGCATTTTAAATCTGTGCAAATTTGTATCTTCTGTATATAAATTGACCTATAAATTTTTCACCAAAAATAAAATCTGAATTGAGGATATCTTATTTTTGCTAATTAACACAAAAAATTTATTGAAAAACCCAGTTTGTGCACAGAAGGTACAAATTTCCAAAGATTTGAAATATGAAGGTATAATTTTGACAAATCAAAAGTTATGATTAAAATTGCAGAAATGTCATATTTCACGATATTTTTTTGCAGTTATCCCAAATTATACTTCTAATGGATTTAGCTAAAATTAAAGTTTTCAATGGAATTAACTTCAATTTAGGTCTCTTGTGATGTATTGAAACTTTAAATGATTTGAATCAATATAGGATTTTTTTTCAATGGACTATTGATGATAATTTCAAATGAAGACCCTGATACACCGACGGAGAAATCATTCTCCGATGGAGATTCTCTGAAACCACCCTGTAAAAAAGTTAAACAGTGAATGATACAGGGATGATATAGTAAAATAATAGTTGGGACGGGATGGTAAATGAAAAACTGACCCCGTCCCTCCCCATTGACATCCCTACCTCTAGAGGAAGCAAAAACCTCTTTTTATCTGTAACCTTGCCTTTTGCTTCAACCATTCTCACCATTCTTATTCTCGCATCTATTCAAATAGGTGTTTATTTCAACATTTCTAGCTTTTTTATTCCAAATGCTCTTTCAAATTGATGTCTATTTCAACGATTCAACTTTTCCATTCGAATGGCATTCTTTAAATTTACCATTGTAATGAATTTTTTTTAAAGAGAATGCATCCCTCCTTTGTTTTTGAATAATACATTCCAATGACTCTCATTTAAATTATAATTTATTCCATATCAATTACGTTTCATTTCGGCTCAAGCATCTCTTATTCCTTATTTTTGAATGATACATTCTAATGTCTTCCACTTAAATTATAATCCATTCTATATCATTACATTTCATTGCCGTTCAAATATCTCTTATTCTCATTATAACTCATTCTATTATATACAGCGAACCAAACCCACGACTCATTACATCTTGGTTCGAGAAACTTTTGCCCTAGTATGGACGATGATTATGATTGCCACAACATGAATTCCTTTCGATCTTTAAAAGCTTTAGAGCCATTCAGAGAACCATCTAACAAATTTCACGCGGCATTTAAACATGAGCAAAATCGACCACAATTTACACCATAAACCTCTAGATCAGCATGAGAAGCAAGAAAAGCTACGAACTAATGAAATATTCACTTGAAACAAGGTTTGTATAAAACACCATAATTATAAATCTGACATATCTTTCAAAGCCCTCTCCAATTCCACCCATTCTAACGATCGGCTGGAAAGTATTTCTTGCTTCGACTGGCACATCTCGCATGTGAAAATTCTCAACTCGGTCAATTGATTCCTCATTGTTGGTAGAAATAGATTAACACTAGAATTGTATAAATTGAACCACCAACAGACCGCCAAATTTTCACGGAAATTTGCTTGCGGGTACCAGGAGAGAATCCTTAATACAACATTTCTTCGACTATTCGGTCACTCATCTTTTCCAAGTCTTCTTGGGACAACAAGGTTTTCCTACCGCTGCCACCAGCCTTATCATATGGTTGAGCCATTTTTCTAAGGAACTGCAGTCAGAGAAAAGATGGTTAGTAGATTAGACACTAGTCTTAGGATCTGATTCACATGCATCTTAACTAATTTATTCAACACCCCTCAACCCATTGCCCCCATTCATACATGCAGAGAAGCAAGAAGGTGAAATATAAAAGACTGTTATTATTGTCATTTGTTAGGCACAACAGAGTTTGTGAAAAAGCAAGAATGATGCAGATGAGACTATCATTAAGAGTTTAGTAGATATGGGTTCCACAGCCTGCATAACCAGACAAAACAGACATATGAAGAGCCATGAGTTTAGTAAAAACCACCTCACGTGCTATATGAAGAGCCATGTCTGTGCTCAAATTCAGGTGCGCATCACGTAAGTGCGAGAGTATCCATCCAGGCAATTTTGAGCGCTTATCATGACGGCTATACCTGAAACAGTTAAGCAGCCCAGTAATGAGACACATTCAATGCTAAAGTTGTCTGACCTGCATCTAATTTTTCCAAAGTACCTCTTGCTAAATATGAGAAAATAAGAGAGAAGATGCAATGCGAACCTAGCGCTATCTGTACATGAAATTTTATTTTGGAAACTGAATTCAATAGTTTGTTTCCACCTTTCAAACATGTATTGTAAAACTCTCAATATTTAACTGTGTGCTGAGCTATTTTAGTGCTAAAATCACAAAGTTATTCAGTTCATTAATTGCTTGCTGAGACAAAAGCAGCTAACATCACAGCAGCATAAACAGCTTAATCATAAACAGAACATTTAGAATCAATTCAAACAACTTTAACCACACGTTCAGCAAAAACAAAACAAATAACATAACTTTAATCACACTAATTCAGTTTCCTTAAGCTTGACTAGAAGTTTCAATAGTCAATACATGAATCAGAAAATTTAACAAGAAAAGAAGTATGAGATTACAAACCTTTTGTCAGCAAAAATCATCATACCATAATCAGCCTTTGAGCGGATAACTCGGCCCACACATTGAGCAGCCTGCCTCTGTTCACATTTAATTCCCAGGAATGAAACGAATTCTATAGAACATATAAAGATCAAAAAATCCAAAGAAGTAAACTCAAAAGGCAATGGAACATACTAAGGCATCAAAAGTCAGAAAATCCCCTTCCTTTATTTGAAAGGTATCCCTTAAATATTCCAACCGTGCAAGCAAAATCCTAGAAAACAACATTCCCACAAGCCAAGTTAATCAACAGAAAGTAACACAAATCTTTCCCAAAAGAATAAAGATTTTTCTTTTTTTCCAAATTCCGCAGTGAACGAAAACAGAACTACTGAGACATCATACAATCACTTACTTGCTAAGTGTATATTGGAAAGGAACACCAAACATGATCACAAGTCGTCCATAATGGCGATCAAAGTCTATTCCTTCAGCTACTTTTCCCCTGAGACAGTGTGAATAAATGTTTCATGGCAAAGTAGTAAATATAAGGAGTAAATCCCTAAAGAATTCTCTACTGAGTCTGCTTGACCAAAAATCCTAGTAACATATTAAACCAAAGGACATACACATCACGGTATTAATAGAATCAAACATTTCTGATTTTGAATGTAATGCTGAGAGCACCAAATGATGTTTAACAGCTCAAGAGCAACGGTCAAAAAGACATGATACTACAGATATGTCAAATGATAAAATGTCATCAAAGAAAAAAAAATACCCAGCAACATCCTAAAGCAATTTGGAGATTACTTAACAGGCATAACAGAAAAGGATGACCTGATGTTGAATGATTAGATACCTTGCAACAGAAAAGAAGACAGCCCCTCTCCCACAGTCACAAGCCTTGCGATAGTTGTCAAGGGCCAAAGTAGTTTCTACCACATCTTGGGTTTCAATGAAGACAAGCTTATGTTGCATTATTTCCTATGACATAAAATAGCATTAAAGACCTACTGAGACAATTAATTTCCCAGAAAATCTAAATCAGACAAGAAAAGGGAGAGGGAGAGAGAGAGAGAATCAAATGTAAAAACCAAGGAAAAATGAGACACACAACCTAGAGACATGATTAGTGCAGTCACCTTTAGAATGCCAGTTTCGTTCCAGCTATTGACTATTCCATCCATATAAGAGTAACTGACAAAAAAGCATACAATCCCATCTGGAACAACAGATACCATCTCCAGCAAGAGCCTCCCATAATTTCTTACCACACCTAGGTCGCTTCTCATATCAAATTTGGTGCTTACTGGAAGCTGATCACTGATATAATAAACCACAATATCCAGCGCAGAGTACATAAGTAAAATAGTTCGTGACTAAATGGATTTAAAGTCTCTCAAAGTCAAAAGGCATGAGGAAGAGAGTAATGGTCAATATTATGAACAAATGAAGAAGTGACGTACTTTTAAAGAAAACTCTAACAAAATGTATAGAAAATTCTGTTTTATTGAATCTTATACCTTCCACGGGTGAGAACCATTGGGCATATGCAATCTCTTGTCAAAGACATTGTAAAACTTCGACTGACAACCGGATTGAAATTGAGAAGACGGGGGTAGAGATCAATTGGGCTCAGGGTTCCAGATGTAATCACTACAGACTGAAATCTCTCAAATACAGGCTTTATTGCAAGAGAAGCATCGTGACAGCTGAGCTGGAAAGTTAAAGTATGGAAAGATACATCATGAACAAATGATATACACAAAGTGCAGAGAAGTAAATTTTGTGGAATAATTACAATATAAATCTAATCCATCAACCGCAAAATCTAAACAAGTATATTAGACATTAGTAATGGCATCTAGACACATGTCATGCACACGCGGGAAAACAGGCGATAGAAAAAAGCTATTAAACAATACCCTATACTTGGTTATACAAAAGGGAGAAATGAATGTGGATGACAACATCATATAATTTATCACACCAATTGGAATTCAAGATAAGTTTTAAAAAAAAAAAAGTTGAAAAATGTACTAGATATGCTTCAAATAACATGTGTGTTTTTCATAGGACTTCCACTGACGAAATCAACCTATATACTTTCCATTGTCCATAAACATGAAATATTCAAACAGATTCTCACACATGTAAATAAAAACAAAAACAGAAACAAAACCAACCTGCAAAACAGGATCAGGAATATGGGGCATTCTCTCATCAAAAGGTTCAATTATGATTGAAAAACCACGTGTATATGTCCCCACAAGCGTTGCAAAGTCGCATATTGTTTGGATGTGTAAGAACTCATCTGTATCAGTAATTTCTAATGTCAACATGAGTGAGTGTAGGCGATCATAGCAAAACTTCAGTGTTTTTTGGTCAATTCCAGCATGTGTATTAATAGAGGCAACAAAACCAATAGGACCCTCTTTCTCAACATTCTCAGTCTCCAAACGCCCTTCCAGATATTGGACCAGTCTACGCAGAACATGCAGGAAATGCTCTGCTCTGCGAATATTACCAGGCACGGCCTCTTTAAGAATATCATCTGGTAGGGCTGGGTTTGCAAGCCAAGTATCTGAGACTGAATAAAGGAAGGAAGTAAAGCTTATAAGAACTGATGGAAAAGTCAAACAACAATTTTATCATTCAAATTGAAACACTGAGGATCGGCATTCAACATACTGGGAAGATTTCCTCTTTGTGCCAAACCCTCAACAAGCCGATTGTACTCTGCACGCAGTCTACCAGCATCAGTGGCCTTGAACCTACCTACCATGTCAAGCAAACAAAAGATAATCCAAGTTAAAGATTACTCATAAAAACATGTCTCTAGTTATAAAAAAATCTTGGTCAACAATTGATGGGCAGATAACGAGGAAATGCAAATAGGATTACCAAGTCACCAGAATATGCCTCACAATTATTCATCATGTTTGACACTTCAGTACAAATAAAAGACTAAATCCTATACACAAGCCGGGCTTTTATTGCAGGGCGACTTATAAAAGAAGAGATATTAGACAAATCAAAAGAAAAAGTCATTCCCTGACATCTCTATAGTAAGCATATCTACCGCTCGGAAACAAGAAATCAGAAGGTGGCACCTACCTGTCAATCTCCTGACGCATCTTATTGAGATTCCTTCTTGCCCCTTCAAGTGTCTGCCTCCTCACACTAACACTAAGCGCTTCAATACACACATTGTCTATGTTGTGAGCCTCATCAAACACCACAACAGATTCCTTCTGCATTTCCTTGGAGATAATCCCAGCCACTTTCGGATCAAGCAGATACTGATAACTATAAACAACCACATTGGCAAACTGCACCATATGCCGTGCCAAGAAGTAGGGGCACCACCCTTTCTCCTTCCCAAATGCCCTCAAATCCTTCCAAATTTTCAAACACAATTCAGAAACCAAGTAAGTCCCAAATTCCAACTTAAGTAAGTCCCAAATTCCAACCTTTCTCATGCAAAACAATACAAATACATGAATCAAAAATCACCAATTAAGGCCTTAACAAATCCAAATTGCATCTCTCCACAAAACCCAGAAACGAAAATTAAGATCTCGAATACCTGCAGGGTGTAAACCCCGGGGGGCAAAACCGCAGCGGGGCCGGCCCGCTCGAACTGCTCGAAGAACTCGCAAGTGGGCACGTCGGGGTTCTCGGCGGCCAGTGCCCGAACCCAAGTGGCGGTGAGCTTGCGGCAGGCGGCGTCGACGGAGTCCCGATTCTCTTTGGCGATGACGCGGGGGTTAACACAGAGGTTCTTGCGGGAGGAGAGGCCGAGGGCGAGGATCCCGGCCTGGGGGCCGAGGTGGCGGAGCTGGTAGTCGTGGAGGAGCTTGAGCTCGGCGAGGGTCTTCTCCATCTCGTGAACGGTTCGGGTACAGTAGATGAGCTTGAGAGGGGTTTTGGGGTTGGAGAGGGTGTAGCTGGTGATGAGGGAGAGGAGGGCGATGGTCTTGCCCGTCCCAGTCGGCATCTCCAGGAGGCAGTGGCCCTTGGCGTCCAGGGCTCGCTTCAGTTCAAGCATGTAAGCGTACTGTTCCGGGTAGATGTTGTCGTACGGGAAGTACACCGTCACGTCCTCAATCTGGAACTTCATGGTCGTTTCTTCCCTTCTCTTCCAATTGTGAGGTTTTTCTTTTCTCAGGGTTTTGCCTCTTAAGGGGTTTTTGTATTTTGATTTGCGAGGCCTGTCGGGGATCCTGGTTGCGTTTGCTGTGCTCCCATACCGCCATTACAACGTAGAAATGACTAGAAAGAACGACATGTCGTTTCATTAAAAAGTTCACTCTCGTTTGTCTATTGCTTTTTCGCAGGAAGGAACGAAAAGGAAAAAAAAAATTTCTTTTACACTTTTTTTTGGCAGGAAGGAAAGAGAAATATTTTTATTTTTCTAACGTTGTTTGTTGTTTGTTATGTATGATTGAAAGAAAGAAAATACTAATGTAGTCAAACTAAAATTTATTCACTTTAAATATATTAGTTTATTTAGAAATTAAGGATGAGGGTATACAATTTCTCTCCAATTTGGATAAGATACCCAAATTTCTTTTTCTTTTTCCATGCCTTTCTTTCATTTTCTCTCTCTTCAAACACCCTTTTTTTTTCTTTTATTTTGTCTCTGTCCTTTTCTTTCCTTCCATTTTCCCCTATATCAAACTTAACTTAGAGATGTTATTTGAGGTCTTAAGTTTGTTGCCGTTCAGTTTGAAAACGACATTCAGAGTATATTCAGTCTTTCTAGTATAAACGACTGGCCGTTTATTAGTGACAATATTTGCTGCTGATAACAGAACGGAAGGAAGGCGTCTTATCAGTGTTTGTTCTTCAAACTTTGTTTTTGTTCTTCAAACTTTGTTGTCCTTTCTCCTTTTAACGACTCAATAAAGAAAATGACATGTCGTAAGTATCTTAAGCTGATAAGCCACACGTCGTTCGCTTAGGTAAGTTAACTTTGTTTCTCCGAAGGAACGAAAGTGATCATGTTCCACTACTGCCACTCAAGTGCTCCTCTTTTACTGCACGCTCTTTTTTATTCACAGCAGAGAAGAAGTGAAGGATGACAGCAGGCAGAAATTCAATAATTTTAACAGAAGGAAAAATATGACGATCTTGAATATTCTTTACAAGTCATTTTGACAGCTTCATTTACACTTCGGCTAAATTTTTCGGAATCATCGCCTCAATACGCCGAAGACTTAAAGAATACAGGTACATGTAGGTAATGAGTGCTAACTTCTTCACAACAAACATGCTGCTCACGATACTATTGATGCATTCCACACTTAAAATGAATAAGACAAGTCCCAATCCACAATGACGGGCATGCTCATTCTTCCGTTTGTGTGTTGAATGCTAAGCCCTTGATCACATGTCGACATTGGAACCTATCACAAGAAGAGACCAAAGATTACTACTTAAAAAGATTACTACTTAACTTCAGAAAGCAAAGCCATAAAATGTGATTAAACACAAACATAAGTGCAAACAGTGGTTTTCCAAGTTTACTGCATTAAGGATGTGGAGAACTATTGACTGTTCTTGATAAAATTTCGAAGAGACTGAGAAAGTTGTAAACCTTTCATGGGATCTGACAAAAATCTAGTACACGAGATCAATCATTTTGAGTGTCGTGGAACAAATAATTAAAAAGGATCATTCTAAAATATTAGAAGCCACTCGTATGTCGTACCAGATTAATTCAGTTGGAGTGGACTCAGTGAGGCCACCAGTATGAGGCTCTAGATCATTGGCATTCATTTCTTTAGAAGCTTGAGTTCTACACTTAAACCGCACTCTGATCGGCACAATCTGCAAGAAAAAGAATAGATTTGAATGATGTCATAGGGTAATATGGAAGCATAAACTGGACGCAATACATAAAGCTTCGGTGTGAAAAAACACCAGCGGGCAGCAATAACGCAGATAGTCTTAGAAAATAAAATGATAAACACCCGTTAGTTTGTGATTTCCAGTTCTCCATTAAGACATACAGATGTTCACTTGAAAGTGGGAAAAAAGAAAGCACAATGCAAGTGTGTGGAATGAGAAACAAAGTCACATTGCCTAAAGCATTTAGTTAACACCAGATAAATCCATTAATCCAACTTCATTGTTTCACTTCTTTTACAACTTAAAAGGGATGAAAATGGCCCAACTCTAGCTTGCACAACAAAGAACTTTCAAACCCACCAATGTTAACAAAAAGAGGCATATCCTTGGGACAACAAAAGGACGATAATGCATGTCACATTTGCGTAATCTATGTCATCACCTTTTTGCTGTATCTGAAATCACGTTTGGGGAGAAAATGAAGGGGAAGATTCAATGAAGAAGGAGCTTTAACCAATAAAAACAGCTTAGAAATGCCTGAGAAAGTCAATTAAAACCAAACAAAAATAAACAATCCTTCTATCACATAAGTTAATGAAAGGGGCAAAAGACTTAGAGATAAAAGGGAAATCAAAACTTTCTTCACGGCGTTCTTAGCTAACTACCTGGATAAGAACCAGATCCAGCACCCTTTGAGATCAATGCCCGAATAGCCTGTAAAATGGAAAAAATGTTCATCAATGGATCATAGGAACACAAATAAATTACAAACTTTAAGGAGCAAGAAAATCTATCTGTTAGAACCTTTTTCGACAGCGCTTCTGCTGCTCTGGTTTTGGCGAAATCAGGAGCGGCAAGGGACGCATACTTGCCATTTGAAAAGGAAAACTCGTAAACATGTTGAGGTCGAATTGGACTAGCTCCAAGGACCAAAATGGCTCCCTCAATGTAGGGAACTTCACTGATCATCAGCTTAAGCGCAGTTTGGAAATCAGAAATCGAGCGCATCAACTTCTGGAATCGCCTAATTCCATGTTTTACCTCCCTCATTTCACTAGCGTGCTTTCTTCGCAACGACGCATTCCCTTGAATTTGTGCAGTTTCAGTCTCCTAACGACGGTTAAAATCAAAATTCTTCAAAATTCAAAACCAAACAATGAAATCGAACTTCACCGAAAAATCTCTTGGCTCAGAAATTATACCAATTCATTGTACTTTGCACACAGCGTTTCGAATTCGAAACTGATATCCTGCAAAACGCTACATTAAAGTTCAAGCGACATTAGAAATCTAAAAGAAACCGCGAAATTTCCTTCTTTTTTTTTTCCCATCCTTTCCCTACTTTCTGAGCAACCAAACAGGTCGAATCAGCAAAATTTGGATCGTTTAGGTCGTATTCTCCTCTACTTTCTGAGAAACCAAACAGGTTTTTGGAGGAGAAAACTTACGAGGGGATTTGTTGATGCATGTAAAGTACAAAACCGGAGATGTCGTTAATGCAATGGAAGATGATTGAGCCGTCGAGAGAGTCTGCAGTGGTCTCGATCTCGGCGCAGTTCGTCTCCGGCTCCGAGCCTCCCTGGCCCTCCTCCTCCATGGGCATGGCCTTTAGTTTCATTTCCATTTTGGGTTTGGTTACAGAGACGACTGTCAGTGATGTCTTCGTTTAAATTTGCAAGTCTGGGCGGGCAATATTGGGCTAAACAGGGCCCAATGAGCCTGCCAACTTAGACGAATAAAAACAAAATAAATAAATAGATAAATACGTATTCAACTTAATTTTTTAAATTAAGCTTGAAAAAAAATAAAATCACAACTACCAATCATTTTTAGAGGGGGGGAAAAAAGAATTTCTCCATACTAAAAATTTAACAAAACAATTAAGAAAAGACAAAATAACCTAACTAACATACCCTTCAATTAAAAGTAACATAAACTAACAATTTCATTGGTATAACCCAAACTTTAAGTACCCTTAAAAATTAAACTAACCTAACCAAAAATATAATCAATAAATTATAACCAACAAATTTCAAACTAGACTAATATTTTTTATTAAAAAAAAGGGAGAAATTATGGTTTATGTTCATTTCTTTTTTAAAAAAAAATTAGTATATATAAATGGCCCCCTTTACTTATGGGAAATTAGATTCAGTGTCCTTTTTTTTACAGTTTGTTTTAATAAATGTTCTTTTTCTCTTTTTTATAACTAAATGTTTGAGTATATATATTTTTACACTTGATAAATCTACTTATGTATATACAAGCCTTAGTTTAATAACTGAGTATACTATTTTTTATATTGGGTATATTGTATTTTATAATTAATATATCTATTGACATACGAGTTATTTTGCCACGTATTTGAAAAGGGGCATTTACTTAAAGTGAACCTCAAAGTCGATCATTTTGCTATAAGCCTCTAATTTGTAGCTTAATGACCATTTTTTATAGGTAAATGCTCATCTGTTAGTTAGGGGTTCTAGTTTCCTATTTTCTCTTCTTTTTTTTTTTTTTTTTGTATTGTCCTTACGGCTATAATTGGAAATCACTATTAAGTAGTACATTTATTTTTCTCTTAGTATATCAAGTTATTTACTTAGTATATTTTCAGATGTACTGTATTGTGATCTTAATTTTTGGTAGATATATTTTCAGTCGTCATATATCTTTTTTTATGAAATTAGTATATATAATCAAGTTTTTATGAATATATATACATATATTTTGTAGATTGAGTTTGGCAATTGCTAGTCGTAGTAAATTTATTTATAAGCTTAATATATCTAACTCCAAAAGTAATACATTACAATAGCGCGAAATTGGTATAGATAGAAAAATATTGAGTAACATATATAGATATACCATGAGAAAACAGAGATATACTATTAAAGGCATTTATGGCAACAAAGTATATTTTATGCAATTTCATGAACTTATAAACATTAAAAAGAAATTAAAAATCTCTTAACTAACTAATAAACAATAATTTATAGGAAATGGTGGGCTTTGATGAGGTGGTAATAGTTAATAACATAACAAGTGATTTATATGAAAGCATTACTGAATACATACATATATGTACCAAGAGGAAAAAAAAATTGAAATGTAATACTTAAGGATATTTCTCGTAAATGACTGTAAAATTCATTTTCTAAGATTACATGAACTCATGAAATTAAAAAAAATAAATAAACACTAATTCATTAAAATTATGTTTTAATGAGAGTAACTTTGGTATTTACTTTTAATTAGCATATAATTAGGTTATTTAACTATAACTTTAGAATTGTGGTCATTTATTGTTTTTTGGGTCTAAAAAGAACATATGCCTATTCAATGGGGGAAAAAAAAAAAAAAAACATTTTTCAATCCACAAACTAACCCCAAAATTATTCACAAACCAAAACCAAAATTCCAAAAACTAAAAAATTTAAACCAATTCATATTATAATGTTAATTCTAAAGAAAATACTGAACATCATAACAAGTTATCTTGAGAAAATAACTTGAATGATGTGGCAACTAAGTTGATAAATAATGAGTGGTTCATATACTAAATATTGACAAAGAATATAACGTCACATTATTCAAGTTAAGAATATAACGTCACATTATTCAAGTTATTTTTTCACAATAATTTGTCAATATGTGTAGCACTACTCTAATTCCAAATACCTACACCTAACATATTCATAAATCTTCAGACATTTTCCTTTCTCAAAAAAAAAAAAAAAATTCAGATATTTACAAATCAAAAGTACATAAACAAAAATATTTCTCACATATTCAAAACATATCATAAATCGAAATATTCCAAAATCACCAGTAACTTTATCTTTAAACATATTCACCAAATATTAAAAAAAAAAAAGATTAATCTCAAAAAAAGCAAAATTCATAAATCGAAATATTCCAAATTCAGCACTTTAAACATATTCACCAAATATTTTAAACAAAAAGAAAAAAGAAAATATTAACCTAAAAAAAATACAAATAAAAATAAATAAATAAATGGGGTAAAGTCCAATGCAGAGTTGGTCCAGAGGAGGACGGCGGGATTGGGTGGAGAGCGATCAGATATGAAAACAGAGAGAGAGAGAGAGAGAGAGATTGTGACGATGAGAGAATGAGAGAGAAACTTGAGATAAGTTAAGAGAGAGAATTGAAAGAGAGAGATACCTTGAGAGAGGAGGGGGATGGCTCAACGGCGAAGCTCCTGTTGGAGAAATATAGAGCTGTATGAAAAATACACAACTAGAAAAATCAAATTTCACAACAGCGGAAGAAAAACAAGCAACACATGACAAATGTTTAAGGCTTTAGAACAGTACACATTCCATACAGTATTATTAAATTAAAAAAAAAAAAGCACAGACTAGCTTATGTAATCTCCATTAATCATTTTTTCTTGAAAAAAAAAAAAGAAAAGAAATCTACATTCATCATTAGAGTCTATCTAGCTATCTAATCTATAGCCTATTCCTTTTCTAAAGACGATATTGCTATCAAAGAAAGTTGAGACCAAAAACCATTGTTTAATCCCAAATATATATTTTACTTCCATATATATGTTTTCTCTGTCTGGATTCTGCGTTTTTTTTTTTTTAAGCTTGGATTCTGCGTTTTTGGGTGGCTGAAGAAGAAGAGAAAGAGAGGGTTGAGAAAGGATACAGTGGCACTGCTTGATATAAAATAATGATAATAACCTAATGTAGTGAGAACTGTTTCTTAAAAACAAAAAAAAACAAAAAACAAAAAAAAAAAGAAAAAAATAGGTGTGACAGTCCGTTGCTTTTGGGTGAGGAACGGCGTTATTATGAGGATGTCTGTTTAAATACTTATGTGTAAAACTGAGTTGTTATAATGCTAGTGGAGTGACAGAAAATGAGAAAAGAACAGGGACATGAGATCATGGCTCCTCAACTGTACCTATTCATAATAAAATGAGTATAGTCTAGTCTATGCAAAATATCATATAGACGTAAAGTTCTTTGTTGGGTCAAATTCAGTTGTGATAAATGGTTTGGTGGAAATTAGATCAGTCACAGTAGATGACCTCTCTAACTATAGCCTGTATTTACCAACGAAACGAGGGAGCAATATGACAGAGTACTTATGCGGTGTTAATTAAGCTTCGAAGGCCATGTTTGGTACACTTATAAGCACTCTGTATTGTATTAATTAAACTTGATATTGTGTTTGGTTGTACTTTTGTATTGTATTATTTAATACGACATTAAAATTTAATACAATACAAAGAGTATTATCTAATACCGAATAAAAGGTCTGTATTATATAATTTTAACTTTAATATAGTATTATACAATACTCACTCTCTCTCTTTTTCTATTCTTAATTTCTCTCTCATCACTTCTCTCTAACATCACTTTATTTTTTTTAAAAGTGGTATTTTTCTAAATAAATTTTTAAAAGTGGTATTTTTCTAAATATATATCTAAAAACGCGGCGGCAATGGTGGTGGTGGTGGTTTTTGGTTTTTTCTCATTTAATTGGCAATAATTTGTTTGAAAAGGCCGAAGAGAAGGCCCTATCAAGTGGCACGCCCCATTCTACACATGACATGCTAGCTACTGCTGTCCTCCATCCAAGCATGGTGTGCCAAACCACCGTACATCAAAGCATTGCATGGTTTGCCAAACCAACCAACCGTACATCAAAGCACACATAGCATGATTCCTTTGTCCTCTTTTTTTGACTATTTGATACAGAAACGACATGTCGTTTGTATCTTAAGCTGATAGGTAAATAAGTTTGATTATGCAAATGAACTTTCTCCACTTCCATTAAAGAGCTTCCCTTTTGTTTACAATTTTTTTTTTTCAAAAAAAAAAAAGGAACTTGACGATTTACAAACGACAATGGCAACGAAAGAGACATTTTCAGTTATTATAATGATATCATACTTGGCCAAAATCTACCTTGAAAATTTTGAAAGGGAAAACTGAAGAACATGGTATATATAGACAGAAAATTCAAAAATGATAAATAAGAGTAATTTCAAGGAACAGCAAAGAGACAAAACAAAACAAAACAAAACAAAAAACAAAAAACAAAAAACAAAACAAAACAAAACAAAACAAAACAAAACGAAACAAAACAAAATTTTGCTTCATCTCCCGATTGACCCCCACTAACATATGCCCTGAAACCAAGCATTTGTAGGTTCTCGATTACAACAATATTTATAAGGTTACATTATGATCTACTGAATATATTGTCCAATGCTTATGTTACATTTATGATCTCCTGAATATATCGTTCAACACTTATGTTTGAGGAAAGCAGCATCGCTCTACAATCAACTGAATTTCTCTAAGCAAAATCCTTTTCAGAAGATTTATATTAATTGATTAAACAAAAAAAAAAAAGAAGAAAAAAAGTGGCTTCAGAGCTGCTGTCGTCCAATAAACAAACCTGCATTTACTTTCTTTCCTCTTTTGCCGCAACACCGGCCACTCCAAAATGTCCATAAACCACCCTTCTGGAGTTATCTTCCAGCAGAATGGACCCTCATCAACAGATAAAATTTGGGGAATGGAAATCTCAGCACTGTCAAGAGAGAGACCCAACTCATAACAAGATGCTAGCTTTTTCAGCTACACGTTGTAGAAGGGTAAATAATGCACAACCTTTACTGCCTCTTTGGAAATCATACACCATACCGCCTTAAAGCTTTGCTTAAACTTGGCATCACATTATATGCTTGATATGATCTTCTCAGTTCAATAATGGAACCAACCTGGAGAAAGAAAAGAATGATCACACCCCCGGTAAGAGTGAGTTGCAGAACACATCAAGCAGTTGTTCAGACCACTATATCAAGCAACTTATAACATCTTCTTATTAAAATAAGGCTTATTTTATCCAATCCAACTAGATTCCAAGTGAAAAAATATAACTGAACCAATAATATAACAGAACCAATACTTTCTATGGGAAATTAAGGTAAACATATTGATCTCCTCACAACGTTCAAATATGTCAACCCAATACTGCTAAGCATTCATTAGTCGGACTTGTAAAATCAAGAAAATAAGCTCAGAATCAGTCATGGTCGAGAATAAGTAACTAAAACCGAATAAGGAAAGTCTTGAGAAATAATAAAGGGAATGAAAGATAATAACTTCCCCCTCTTCTTGTTCGACAAAGGGGAAAGTGGAGAGGAACAAAGATATAGGTACGTACTAAATAAAATTTAAAAAATACTTTTGCATTATGCTATAATAAATTATGAGTCATATTTAAATATAGATCCTTCAGGTCTCTTCCGCAATCTCCCAATATTTGTAAGTCGATTTTGGTATCCAAGATGAGCTCTTTATACACTATTCTCCCTCTAAATTCTTACTTCATTCCTCCTTTTGTCTCTCCTCTAGTATTTCTCTTGGTTTAACAAGACCAAAATATAACATTGTCCCAAAGCTAAGATGAAGTCAGGATTGACTTCTTCCCATTACTAATCATAACACACATGCTGTACATATATAGGTCTGTAACTATCGATAAAAGAAAAATTCTACATGACCATAATTCTGGGCATGCTACAGACCAGCCAAAATAAATGCTATATGAACAGGTGATGGAAAGGATTGTTCTTACAATGATTAAGACCGATGTAAACCCAATTGCAAATCCTGCATTATTGCGTCGTAAATAATGATCAAGTATGGTTGATGTTGTTGCCAAAAAGCTTAACAACACGCCCCCTGCATAAATTTCAAGCACATAATGATTGAAAATTGCAAAAGAAAAATAATAATAATTGTTCCTGTAATGCCAGGAAGAAAGCAATGCTTGCAAGACTTGCTGAGGTTAAAACACAAACTATACAAAATATAAATATTAAAAGAGAAAAAAAAATTACCCCAGAACCGTGTTGATGCCTGAATCTTTGTGAGGTATTCAATGGTAGCCTTCCCAGGTTTTATATTTGGTATCCTGGCACCCATCTTATTCAAGTAATCAGAAATTTCCTTTGGCAAGTTGGCCTGGAAAAAATTACCAATCGTTGTAAAAAAAGAAAGAGCTTAACAAACAGGAAGAAAGGCTGACAGCTCACTGTCGCTCACACTATGGTTTTAACTGTACATTCAGTTAAAATGGCTCAGCTGACACTGCTTTTAATTCTGGAAGGTAAATTAAGGGGCCATAGCCAAAACGAGAATATATAATTTACAAGACAAGAGAAGCTTCACAAATAAAATAAATGTCACGCATAGAAAGTAGCAAATACAAATTTAGGATTAAAAAACACGAAGTTAAAAAGAAACTTACAATGTCAAATATATTGAATAAAAAGACGAAAAATGCATATATTGCATAGTACACCCAAGGTTTTGCGCCAATAGAAGATTCAGGATTCAATATCTCCTTAACATGCTCCCAGAAAGGCGAACCAAGGAGACTGCAAAAGAACGCCGTATTAGATTGCTACCATGGCAGATATTCAACAAAGAAAGAAAAGGACCATAAGGAACCTTTTTCTAAAAAATTAATAATTAATATATAAATAAACCACTATGGTCTGAAATGAGTTTCATACTGGTAAAGTAACTAATGAAAAATAAATAACAGAAAATAAATAATAGAAAAAACATTTAAGCAAAATGAGGCTAAAATCTTCTAAGGCATACAAAGGCCCTCTGGTTTAAATAAAAAATACACAGAGAGACACTAAATTTAAGTTTACATCAACGGAAGTTGATCCAACCTTGCAAGAATGGTAGGAACGGCCAACAGATAATTAGTTGTCAGAACAGGCTGCATTCCTGCCGGATTGATATTAAAAGGGATATAGGGCTCCACTTCAGTAATTGGAGAGTCATCTCTGTGAACAAATAGAGTCAGTGAACAACCACCATCTCAAAACTAATAGCTCCAGTACGTAGTGCAAACAGCTTCTAATCCTTAATTAGTTCATGACCGATCAAAACTGCACTATTGTGAATAGCATATAGAACATTTATCTTCTTAATATATCGAAGATACTTGGGAAAAAAGAATTGAAGCTCCCAGTTGACCTATATGTAATCTGCAGATTCTTTAATGAAAGGACCAAAAGACACCCAAGTAGCAGAATAAGTATTACCTAGCAGCAGAAGCAAGTTTAAAACCATAGTATTGCAGCTTAACTTTCCTGCCACCTTCAGTTACCACAACTGCCCACATAGTGACCAAAGTGAAAACACCCAACAGACCCAGAACATAGGGGCACCAACTCATAGCACTTCCTGCAATAAAAATTCAAATGTTTGTAGTCAACAACTTCACCTAGTACCTGATTTAAAGATATGTGACAATATACTCTCTCCTCTCTAAAACACAGACATGAAGTTTAACAATTTACTGCATTTTACGATTTACATGTGAGCTTAATATCCTAGCTTAAACCCTGAATTAGACTATTACGTCTTTGTGGGTTGGGGGGTGGGGAAGAAGATGATGAATAATGACCCACGCCGTGAGGAATAGAGGCGTCTGCTTGTTATAGTTCAAAGTGGATGGAATTACTTGTTATAGTACAAAGTGGATGGAATCCTGATCTCTCCATGTTTGTAGGTTTAAGTCGTGAAAATCTTATGAACTTATTAGCTATTATATAAATTTCCATCATCCATGCAACTTAAGATAAAATTATCTGAACACAATCTTAACAGCGTCAAGTTCATCAAGTCACATGCCTGAGAGCCGAGACAACATATTGTATAGCATTTCTGTGTAGCCGGTCAATATTCCCACACAAATTATTAGACTCGAACCTTGACCTGAAATAAATAAGTATGCATCAGAACAGACATGAAATAGGATAAGTATGAGCCTTCTCACGGATAAGAAGTTGACTCAATAAAAATAAAAAAGTAAGGTGCATGTGATATATCCAACTTGTCAAGTCCAATACCAAATCCAGATTCTGAGATGGTATCACAAATCCACATTATTGTCATCGCACCACAAACCAATAAAAGGGTAGTCACGATCACATGTTTGACTCTGCAAGATCAAGAAATATGTAATAAATGACACCCTTCCAGTTATGGGAAATATACAAGTCATATTGACAAGAGAAGCTACCTCATACACAATTATAATAACAATCATTAACCAATACAAGTCCTCTTGTCTTCTTACCTGAAATCCTAGTGAGATAATTTGAAGAAAGAAGATTGTTCTAAGTGATCATGTTCATGTAACATTACCTTTGAGTCGCTACGTAGATTGAATATGGAAGTGAATAACAAGCAACTATCAGAGCTTCCACTATTGCAAATCCAAGCGACATCCACCATCTAGAATAGATAAAAGAAATTGTTGTTTGACAATCTTGAGAAACTATCAGTTACAGAATAAAGTACATCATAAAATTGTGAAGCAAGAATTTAGGCTCACTACTTGAGATGAAAACTAGACACACATATAACTCTTAATCTTCTCTTGGGCGTCTAAGCCTTCTTTACGCAGCTTTACCAACGAAGGAACAATGTGACAGAGCACCTGTGCGTCAAGTTTGTGGTGTTTAAGCATAAATAAGTTTGAGTGAGAAACATATATTAGCATTGCTTCTCTAGACTAGAAGCATGGGTTTTGGTAAAGAGCACAAGTCATTGATGTCAACTCCGAACTAGAAAGTCAGAGCCAATAAATCCCAACCAGAAAGGAAGCAAGGAGTAAAGAGACTTCACTTTAAACAATGAAGAGTACAACAACCANCTCAGTTGAATTTCAACTTGGGCATTAGAAAAACTTAGATACATCCAGAAATTGAGACTTCTCATGAACCAAAATAGGTACCCTTAATGAGAATAATTGTCTATGAACATAATGTAATACTGTTGGCCATTCCAGATAACTGTATGGAATGGTCTGCATGTATCAGTATAAATTAGCTCTAAGACGTCAAAACTCTTGTTGATACCTGATTTCCTTATGTTTGTCTGTATTCCTTAATGTACTTAACACAGATTTTAATGTCCGTTAAGTTACGTAGGTTAAGAATTTCATCTTACACAATGCTATTAATTCTCTATTAAGAGATATATCAAAAAAAAAAAAAAAAGAAAAGAAGGGGCACGTGAGTAAATATCATAGGAAAATGTCTTTCAACTACGTAGATATCAAATTCGATGACATGAATACAAATGAACTGAATAAAGAAAAGGAATAAACCTGCATAATGATAGATGCCATGATCTGAGGACCAACACCAAGCTGGAAAAGGGACAGTTTAAGCTCTCCCGTAAAATCGCCAAGTTCATCTGCCAGAAACAATAACAATCACTATAGACACCTAACATCACAATAATTCCCCACAAACCCCCCACCCCATCAAAAAAATAAGAAACAATATGCATATACATAGGCTACACAAGGGACATTATTCCTTCAAGTAACCGCAATCTCTCCCCTGCTCTCAAATCCTTCCCCTTTAACAGCCTAAAACCCAGTGCCCTCATAAAAGGGATGACGTATGATTCAGATTCAGAGGCTGATAGATTGGAACAAATCATAAACATGTAGCATGAAAAATTGAACTTCATGGTATATGGTGGCAATGGTTTTGTAAATAGACATAAACCTGTTTATAAGCATTTTGTGCCTGTATCAGTTACTCACCTGCAGATCCTGAGGAAAAGCTGAGGTAATCTTGAGGTATCAACCTTCTATCAAAACCAGGGAGAGGAATGAAATATCCAACACGACTAATAACAATAAGTAATGCTGTCACAAATAACCTCCGTCGTATCTCACTCTTGAAAAATGATCCAGCAGCATTATTGAGTACAGAACTCAAACGTACAAAATTCAGAAACCTATTTCTAAACATTTTAGGTCTAGAAGGCAGGTTCTCAAAGTCATTAATTTCATTTGAAACAAGAACATTTGCATATTTATTTTGCCTCGGTGAAATCGCTTCAACGTTTAGAGATTGTGTAGATGTACCATCAACATTCATACAGTTCCTACGGAACTGATTTGAGGAATTGGCAAAGAATCGTTTATTTGCTTTAGAAAGAAAAGGTCTGTCAAGAAACACGAAATGTCTTCTGCTTGATTCTACTGGATTTGTACTAATAGCAGGATAAGACCCAGTAAAAGGTGGACAATACCATTGGAGATCAGAACCTGCAAATGCAATTGTATTAGTCGGCTAAATTCATAAAAGCATATATCATCTGTGCTTACTGAAGCATACAAATATTCGCAAGTATATAGAGGCGAGGTTAGAACAACCTGTACTCAAAAAACTCACAAGAATGAAAATGAAAATACTTGGGGTTCTCATGATTTTTCTGCGGGCCTAAGCAGCTTTTCTTGTGGGTCATTCATAAAACCATCGCTGTTTTCTTATCATTTTTCAGTTTACACATATAATCAAAACCCAATACAAACAAAAAAGATTATGAATTAATAAAAATGAAACAGACCAATGTTAATTATTCCTTGTTCAACTTCATTCAAAACTCAAATCAGCATTGAAACCAAGCCCACAAACCCTTTTTTTCCACAAAAGATAAAATAAAATAAAATAAAATAAAAAGCAACTACAACCTCACTCCTAACAACAAAACAAGAACAAAATAGCAAAAGAAAATTATATTTGAAAAAAGAAAAAAAGCACAAAAAATTGTGTACTTGGATGGCTAGTAAAGTACTAAAAATGAAACGAATACCCTCTTTTGTAAATTAGGGCTCAATTCTGATTGTGTAGATATATATATATTTGTATATCTATATATACATATATCAGTGGCTTCAATAAGTTAACAAACAATAAAACATAAAAGGATTCAGAATTTTCTTATATCTTTTTTCTTTCTTTCTTTCTTTCTTAATGTCTCGCTATGTTTCTCGGAAACCAAACACTATGAAAAGAAACTGACCTCTAACGTTGGTAGGTTTTCTGGGGATAAGCTGGGGAAGGAAGCGAGTGGAGCTGAGAAGAGTGGCTTCCATGGCGGGAGGGACTGCGAGACACGCTATACTCTAATTCTCTTCTTGTGTCTTCTTAATAAAGGTAAAAATAAACATAAATAATAATAAAACAGGAAAAGAAAAGGAAAAAGAAAAAGAAAAAGAAAAAGAGGGGTCATCTTTAACGTCTGGAATCCTCTACATCCGTTCGTCTTCTACACGCTCTTACGAAGATGTTCAATAGCAACGTGGCAAATTCTGATTGGATGTGATTTTAAATCTATATCTATCTATCTATATCTATCTATCTATCTATCTATCTATAAATCTATATATATATTAAGCCTAAAGGAGAGAGAAAGTATAAAAATTCTGATAACTTCTTTGATCACCATTCTATTTTTAAAATTTTTAGAAAATTCCTAATTTTTTCACGATATGATTGGTCCTATTATTATTTTTTCATGCTATAATTAGTTGTAATATATACATGTATTATATAATATTATATTTAGTTTAAGGGGAGGGCTACGGTAGGAGCGTTCCTACGTAGGGTCATGCCTTAATTATCGTTGGATGGGAATCTGTGGGGAATAACGGAATCTGTGGAGAATTTATTTATATACAGATTCCCATCCAACGGTGAATAGACAGGGCCCTACGTAGGAGCGCCCCTACTGTAGACGCGCCCTTAGTTTAATATTAATGATACTTTATATTAAATTTAGTTTATCGAATAAATAATTGTGCTACATTCGTCTCATCAAAATAAATATAATATTAAATATATTATTTAATGTTTTATATAATATTATACTATATATATATATTAAGCCTGAAGGAGAGAGAAAGTATAAAAATTCTGATAGCTTCTTTGATCACCATTCTATTTTTAAAATTTTTAGAAAATTCCTAATTTTTTCACGATATGATTGGTCCTATTATTATTTTTTCGGGTTTTTGGCATAGTTAGTCCCTGAATTTTTCGATGATTTGCAATGTATCCCTTGAACTTTTTTTTTTGGCAATTAGGACCCTGAATTTAGAATTTTTGGCAATATATCCCCTGAACTTTTATTTTTGGCAATTAGGACCCTGAATTTAGAGTTTTTGGAATAATTACCCTCTAAATTTTCGTTGATTTGTAATTTATTTTTTAATTGTTTAAAAATTTGCATATAACTCAGGGGATATATTGCAAATTAGCGAAAAATTCAGGGACTAATCATGCCAAAAATCCTAAATTCAGGGTCCTAATTGCCAAAAAAAAAAGTTCAGGGGATACATTGCAAATCTACGAAAAATTCAGGGGCTAATCATGTTAAAAATTCTAAATTCAGGGTCCTAATTGCCAAAAAAAAAGTTCAAGGGATACATTACAAATTATCGAAAAATTCAGGGACTAATCATGCCAAAAACCCTATTTTTTCATGCTATGATTGGTTGTAATATATACATGTATTATATAATATTATATTTAGTTTAATATTAATGATACTTTATATTAAATTTAGTTCATCGAACAAATAATTGTGCTACATTCGTCTCATCAAAATAAATATAATATTAAATACATNATCTCATCAAAATAAATACAGAGATAAATACATTCTTTAATATTGTAATACATTGAACCTAACTATAAATTAGATTTAATGTATGTAATATTAATACCAACTCGCGCAAAGCGCGGTATAATGTCTAGTATTTTTTTAAAGTTGGTGAAGCGTCACTAAGAAAGGAGTACTAGGTTTATTCTTATTTACTTTTTAAGGGAACTAGAACTAGTTCTTCTTTTATAATTAGCAAAAGATTAATACTAATGGACACTATATAGTGCTCAACATATATAATGTGTCATGCTCAATATCATATAATGTGTCAATCTGTCAGTAGCAGGTTACAATTACACTCTCAATGGGACTTAGTTTAGTGAATAAAATCACTAAGTAATATAATTACACTTCATGTGGTATTGAGCACTACGGGTGCCTATAGTATTGCTCTTTGCAAAAATAATATCTGTTAAAAAAAAGTAGGTCGTTTACCACTCGAAAATGGTATAATATTAGCGATCACAATAACTCATTTATAATCTACTTACAAGTAATATCCCAATTAAAAATAGGATAATTACAAGTAACCTCCCTTATTTTTGGCTTTTTTGGGGTAGATAATTACAAATATATCCTATGTAGTTTTTTATTTTTTAAAAAATTTATCCTTGCATTCTAGAAAATTATATTTCACCCCTTGAGATGTAACGTAAAATTTTAATTTCACCCTTGAAAAAATTTAATTTAGGAGAAAGTTTTACTTGATGAAAATTTCACTCCATTCAGCATTTTGAAGCATAAATTATTTTTAAACAGTCTATGAACCAATATAAAGTTGTTACCAAATAATCCAATATTGAAAAAAAAAATAGATTTCTATTAATCTAGAAGCTATATAGAGATAATTTATATTTCAATACACTTAGAGAAAAAAGTGTATTTTCATCAACTAATTTTTTTTCCCCTAAAATTAGATGTTACAGGAGTAAAAATGTAGTTTTTATAAACGTATGATTAAATTTAAGAAACATAAAAACTACAGAGGATGTATTTGTAATTGACCTTTTTTTCTTAATACTTGTTTTGGCACTATTAGATATTCTACCTTTGATTTGTGAAATTCAAGTCATCCACTCTCAAATTTTAGTTTATAAACAAATAATCCTAACATATTTGGTAGTTTGGATTGAGATTGAGGTATGATTGTTTATCTTAGTATCACATTTTGTATCAACTTAGGATTGAGATAAGTAACCATTTCTTAAAATTGGTCTCATTTGTCTCTTGCTCAAAATTAGATGTTACAAGAGTCAAAATGTGATTTTTATAAATGCGAGATTAAATTTAAGAAAAATAAAAACTACAAAGAATGTATTTATAATTGACTTTTTTTTTTCAATACTGGTTTTGGCTCTATTAAACAATCTACCTTTGATTTGTGAAATTCAAGTCATCTCCTCTCAAATTTTAGTTTATAAACAAATAATCTTGACATATTTGGTGGTTTGGATTAATATTGGAATATGATTATTTATTTTAATATCACATTTGGTGTCAATTTGGGATTAGGAGAAGTAACCATTTCCTAAAATCGGTCTCATTTGTCTTTGCTCAAAAGTGTGGGATCACTAATCTCTTCAATATTAGCGAACCTTATCTCAATTCTATATTCCGATACTGATGGATCCCATTCTTGATTTTTTTTTTAATTCTTTTTAGAATTAAGGTCAATTAAAAGTAATAAATTAAAATATTTATAATTACAAAGTTTAATATTCAAACTTAATGTATAATATCTTCTTTCAAATTTAATAAAAAAAGAAAAATGATATCAATGCAATCCAATGCTATAAAAAATGGGATGAAAGGAAAAAATTGTTAGGATTATGCCTAAAAAGTATTTATTATTTATAAATATTTATTGAATATTATAAATATTCAACAAATACTATTAAATATATCGTAATTTAAGTACTATAATAGGATAATACTATTAAGTACATCATAATTTAATCTAATCTATTACAACTCGAAACAATAATCCCATACACCAAACACAAGAGCTTAATTAAGGCTATATTTGGAAAAGAGAAAAGAAAATGGGATGAAAGGAAAAAATTATTAGAATTATGCTCAAAAAGTGTTTATTATTTATAGATATTTATTGAATATTTTATATATTCAATAAATGCTATTAAGTATATCATAATTTAAGTATTATAATAGGATAATACTATTAAGTATATCATAATTTAATCTAATCCATTATAACTCGAAACAATAATCCTATACACCAAACACAAGAGCTTAATTGAGGCTATATTTGGTAAAGAGAAAAGAAAATGGGATGAAAGGAAAAAATTGTTACCCAAAAAGTATTTATTATTTATGGATATTTATTTAATATTATAGATATTTAATCATATATATTTCATGCATAATATTTATGATAATATTTTGATTATTGGTACTACAGTAAATGTCAAAAGGTTCCATGATTTAGTTATTAGGGAAATATTTTAATAAAATTGTTTATTAAAGTTAAAACATATTTTCTCTAATTAAATCAAATAAATTTGTTCACAACTAATAAGAGAAGTTGTACACTTTTCTTGGATCGTGTTGCAAGACTCTGTGCATTTATAGTGTGTCTTAATCCATATTAGTATGACCATGTGCAAAAAGTATTAGCGTGTAAACATTGAACATGGACCATGTGAAATATGTTCTTGTAATAAGTACCGTTGACAAGGACATATTCTTATAAACTTGATAACTAACACATGTCTTTCTTAATTCTGAAATAAATGATGAACTCATATTTACAACTTGTATTATTTGAGATATTAGAATGTACAGATCAAGAAATTGACGATCTAGACCCTGACATTTTGGTAATGCATTATGGGCATTGGAAACATATGCTTATAGATATGAAATCCACAACTATATTATATAGATAAGTGAATACTGCCCGGGGGACCAATAAGAGCTTGGATGATTTAAACCTTAGCTAAATAATTAATAAAATTTGATATTTTATTAATTAAATTTTTTTTGTAAGTATAGTATTCTATTAGATATAGTCTTGTATCAAGGAATTAAAAGATATAATTAGAGGGGCAAAACGATAATTTTGTCTAGCTCCAATTATCAGTATTTATATGGGGATACACATACAAATATTAATTATCTAATGGACATAACTTTAGTTATAAAATATCTTGTGATATTTATTTAATTCAATAGTGCAGTTTGGACCTTTAGTGGAATAAGTCCATAACTAATGGTACAAACACACATTATTAAGAGTTAATTGTAACTAGGTCTTTGTTTATTAGATTTTGAATTAAATATGTCTATTTGGGCTCCAAATCTACACCAATATCTTGGGCTACATGAGATCAATTAGGCTCAAATAATCTTCTAAGCAATTATACAAAAAAGAAGAAAAAACTCAAACTGTTGGGTGTGCAATTAGGGCCCACTCTACTACCAAACTGGCAGTAAAATTTGGCCAGCACTGGCCCCTAGGGCTGGCCAAATTTCACTTATAAGCCTAGAGCTGGCCGAACTTCACTTATATGAGGAGCCTATAAAAGGTCCCTCTCCTCTCCTTTGTGTGTTATGTTCAGTTTTGATTGAAATATTAGTTTGGCAACTGCACATAAAACTGAGAGAAAAGTGAGAGAAAGAAATTCTTGGGGCCACTATTAGAGGTTATTGGAGTTCTTGGATTCTCACTTTGGAGTTGATCAAAATCGATATATCCATACACCTCCGCAGTTACAAGTTTGGTGCATAGAAAGGAAGACTCATTGGTTGAGATACATAATCTCTTGTATGTATTTAAACCATAATAAAGATCCTAAAAGGTTTTATAAAAAACTATAATCCAGAAAAAATTTTATTTTCCATACTCCTGCTCATATTTGATTTTGTCACTTTTTTCATAAATTATAAACAACAAAAATAAGGCGGAAAAAAAATGTGTAGGATAAAAATGAAAGTATCTTTTCTTTTATAATTGTTTAGTGTGAAATGATGAAAGAAAACTTGTTAGCTTAAATGGTGTATTTGGTGGATAGTACTAAAAAAATGGACTGAACTAAATAGTCCAATATTTTGTAGTCCTTTGTTTGGCCCCTAAAAATAGTAGGTAGTATTTTCTAAAAGGATAAAATAATAGCCTTAGTGGGGGATAATTCTAACCCGGAAGATGGGTTAAAATATTCCCATTCCATTCGTATAAAATATAGACCCCGCATTTAATTTTTTTTATTCTTTTTCTTATTCTCCTAATAAAAATGGGACCCACACTATTTTTATATATTTGTTTTACACATATTCCGAATAAAAGTGCGCTCCATTTATATTTTTATGATGTTTTATTATTAGTCCCATCTTTTAATCCGTTATTATACCAAACAACTTCATACTAACATAAGTCAAATCAATCTAATACAATTCTATTCTATATAATAGTCCAATCCAATCTGCTCCAGTCCTATCTACCAAATAAGACCAAAATGACTATTTTATCCCTATCTTATTATTGTTTAAACTTTGGTGTGCAAAGATAGTTTAGTAATTCAACACTCATTAATTAATAAAATTTTTTCCTTTCCTATTTTCTCTCCATTTTTTAGGGGAAAAATATAAGGTGAGCCTCACACCAATTATTTCCATTCATTTTTCTCTTCCCTCCTATTTTCCCTTCTACTAAACAACCATATTTTTCTTTTTCTCTCCATTTTCTCCATTTTTCCTTCCTCTCCCCTGTTTCCTTTTAAGGCTATGTTTGGTAAGGAGGAAAAAAAATAGAAAAGAAGGAAAAATTATAAAGGTGAAAAAATATGGAGGATGGAAAGGAAAATATCTTTTCTGCATAGTTGTTTGGTACGTAAGGAGGAAAGAAAATTAATTTATTTTAAAATAATTATTTTACTCTCAATATAATGATTTTAGAAATTAGTTCACAAGGATAATTTGGTAAGTTTACTATTTTCATTAGCCAAAGTTTTTTTGCCATCCCCTTTTCTCTCCAATTTGGAGGGAAAAAATTTTGTAGACTTCACCTCATTTTTTCTCTCTATTTTTCTTTTCCTCTCCCTTTTCCTTCCTATCAAACAATCTATTTTTCTATTTTTCCTTCTTTTTTCCCTTCTACCTTTTCTTTCCTCTCCATTTTCCATCCTACCAAACATAGCCTAAGTGAATATAGTCAAAATCTAAAGAAAGAGACAAAAATACACTTGGTTAAACCTATTTTTGTTTTTTGTTTTTTTTAATCCTTTTTTAGCAAAACAAATAAAGGGAGAGATAATCTTATGGGTTTTTGTTTTTTGTTTTTTTTCGAGTTTTTATAAGAAATGACCTTTTTTCTCAGATTAATGTAAAAAATTACCTTTTTTTATACCTATTTAATAAAAGACCATTTTATAATTTTATTTTAATAAATGATCGTTTTTTAGTTGATCTACTTTTTATAAAGTAAATTAATTTTTTATAAAGTAAATCAATTTTTGAAAAAATAAATCAATTTTCAAAAAATAAATCAATATTTTTTGATATACTAAATATGTAAATCAATTTTTTATAAAATAAATCAATTTTCGAAAAAAAAATAATTTTCATTAAATCAATATTTTTTGATATACTAAATATGAAAAGGGTCATTGTTAAATAAATTTCAAAATTCGGCCATTATTTAAACGTGTTTGAAAAATGACCATTTTGTAAACTAGGATCCAAAATTCGGCCGGTTAAAAAGCCGTTTTTTTTTTCGCTTGTTTTGTGATTTTTTTTCCTCCGAAAAAAAGTGATTTTTTTTTCAATCTTTTGACAAACATATATAATGATACTTTTTTTTTTTTCTGTTTTTTCTAAGCTATTTGACAAAGGTCAAATGGGATATTTTAGAATTTCATGACAGTAGATTCAATTCTTGAACATGGAATATATAAGATAGTTATTCCCTGAAAATTTTTTAAAAATAAGGTAATTGTATAATACTTCCCCGACAAAAAAATTATTAGTTTTCTCTGTGGATAATGCCATAATGGTATATTGTCGTTAAACGATATCAAAAGTCTTATGTTTCATATTTGGTCTTATACCTTCATCAGTTTGTTTCCTATTTGGTCTTATATCTCTGTCCCTTCAATTTTTTCCTTCCATTTTAACTGAGACTAAAATTTTACGAATAATTTCACTCTACGTTAATGTAATAGTTTGTAAAGGTACGAATGAATTGATTGCACTACATCAACATCAAAATCACCATTTCGAACTAATAGTCATTTTGATCCTAAAGATGAATATATATGATACATATATATTCACGCAAATTAATCTTCATTTTCTACAGCTCTTCTCTTCTCTTTTCTTTTTTATTTTGAGTGAACATATCTTTCTTGGTAACATATATTTTACATTTGCACTACAAATTAACTTAGGTATTACAGACTGGCATGACTACATAACTTTTTCACTTTTCAACTTTTTGGCTTACGAGGAAAATAAAATTAAATAAAAAGAAAAAGAAAAAGAGAGGTCTGATCCTCTTGCTATACCATACGATGATACGATCTGAGCAAACACTACTGACTGCTGAACTGACAGTTTGGACTTAATTTGTAGGGGCCGGGTACGTAAAGAAGCATGCAAGATAAGATATGATAATATAAAATTTACATGCATATATATTAATTGAAAAAAAAAACAATTTAAGAAAAATGAGAAATGAAAAGGGGAGCTTTCTTTTTTTTTTTTTTCTCTTTTTTTTTTGGTGCTGTTAAATATAATTATTTAAATCACAATAAATCATGATGACCATCAAGGTAATTTAACAGCACAGCAATTGAATCACAGCTTTTGCCTTTTATGGGTTTATATATGGTTTAACTGCTTCATCTGCACTTTTTGGAAGCTATACAGTTAGCCTAGTAAGTCCATTCTTTTGGAAGAAACAATTCCGGGGACGAATTTCTTTTTTGAGAAATAAGGCAGCATTGCGACGAAGCTACATCCTTAGCTTTTCTTATATTTTTTACTGAATTATTCACGTTATTAATATCTCCACCTTTTCGGTTGGCTTTAGGAATATCTGAAAAAAAAAATATCATAAAATTAGAAATAAGCTATTTAATTTGTACGATGTCGTCTATATGAAGATAGAATCTAATATATATATATTTTTTTTTAAATAAAGCGACTATAATACATTAATTTAATGTTTTAATTAGCAAGAGAGTAGTGAGGAAACTAAATTAAACCTTGTCGAGGTGAAATTTGAAGGCCTAAAGCATGGACGTTAAGGTTGAGAGCTTGGACCACCCGGGAGGGAAGGAGAACAGGAGCACATGCTACATCAACACAAATTGACAATATTAATATAAATTCTAGTGACATGTATACATATATAGATATATATAATTGACAGCCTTCAACTTTAATTAATGATCTCCGGTCCTCCGGATAATATTTATATAACGAATTCCAAATATTTAAGTGTATATAAAAGAATCTCTCAAAAAAAAAAAAGTATATATAAAAGAAAAAAAATATTTATGGTGAGATGCAATTGCGACATTTCTCTTTTCACCTTTTTGGAAGAAAGAATTTCTTTTTCCTTTTTTTTTTTTTAAAAAAAAGGCCAAGTATTTGGGAAGAATTTCCTATTTAAGAAAGCAATCCTAACCGTTAATTTTGCTTGAATTTTGTTGAATAAGCGATGATTGGTTTATTAATTATAAAATCCAGACGTCGAGTCCAAAATTAATGCCAGATCATATTATAAATTTAATTAGAACTGATAAAGTTAATATTGGATTAGGTATAGTTTCAATTTTAGATGTGGAAGCAGAATCAAATTAAATTCTTAGTAATGTATAGTTTATATTGTATATATATAGTACCTGGCTTCTTATTGTTTGAATGTTGTACGTTGGTGCCTGCTCTTTGTGGAAGAAAAACGCCAGTACCACACGATTTTTGGCCAGAATCTAGGAAAATAGCTTGCATTCCATGTCCTCCGGATGCCCAAATTTGCCCAAATTTTGGTCTATGTGGTGGTCTTGTGTTACTAGATTTTGTGTTCTGCAGCAACATTTTATAATGACACATTGAATTAAACAAGTTTCGAATATTTTCAGTAGCGTTCACTTCTTCAAACGTTATAAAATTCTAAATGAAGATATGATTAGTGTAAATTATTATTTCTGTTGGATAGAATTAATAGAGAATATTCAACGCGCCATGGCCCCGTGGCTTAATGTTTCATGATTGTATTTTTATCGTACTATTATTAATATTAAACATTATCGGCTAGCTCCTTATAAACTATAATATATATACTCCAGTTCACACAACGCGGTACATAAATGTTCCGCCAAATGGAGCCTCTAAATCAATGACTCGATAAAATTGACTTGGATAACCACTAATTGAAATTCGGCAACTACTAATTCAAGTAATAAATTATTATTAATACATGTTTCTTGAAGACAAACATTAATTATATATGAGTACGCAACTAGGCAGCTCAAATCAGTAATATAACCACAAGAGCAAGTTTAAGTACATATCCCTAGAAAGAATTTTATTGGCTTGAGATGACAAAAATGACGCTTTTGCTTAAAAATTTTTACACTCAAGTACATTTCTTTTCATGCGTCGGATCAATGGAAATTTCTATCAAGGGTATATAATAATTTTCAGAATAGCTAGCTAATTAATTAATATAGTAATTTTACAAAAGATGATAATGTATTGGCATATCTTAGAATACAAGATACCATTAATGTTTTTTGTCATATCATATACGATAACTACTACAAAAAATTTGCTATGTTGATTGAGAAAAGAAAAGGAAAAATATGCTGTCTTTTTAAGCTTAACTAAATGTCTTATTTTCATTTAGTAACAAACTATAGTATACCCGGCCGGCCCCCACAACAATATATGCAGTCGTAGATGAATGAAAAATGACATTTTTTCCTTTAAAAAAAATTAAGAAAGAAAAGATTACGTGCGAGATAAAATCAGTAAATGAGTAATAAAATAAAATCAAAAATTGTCTATTTTTTTAGAGTTCTCCATCAGTACGAAAACTGTTTTCCCAATTGCGCTATGCGACCCAAATTAGAACAAGACACTTTAGTGACGCTATAGTTTCACCAAATAAACTTAGACTATAAGCCATATTCGAGCTTAATTTGTTAATTAGTTAATATTCGTGAATGTTGCCTACATAACTAAAAGTAGGCTCAAGTGTAACATAGATTCTCACCAAGACCGGTCACCCAATATTTACATTGAAATATATCTCCTTAATTAAACTGAAGCAATTACAAGATTAATAATACTTTTCCAATCCATTCATAAATCCCAGCCTCGATTTCAAATTAAAATTTATAAAAGCTTATAATCTCGTGTACCAAAGTGTTTAAGAGCAAACTAAATGGGAGAAAAGGAAATTGGAAATTTGGAACGCATGTTTTAAGCATTTTTGTCTAATTTCTTCGACTTGAAAAGACTAATAAACTAAAACTCAAATAACATTAAATTCTTCACTTCATTTTTCCTCTGATAGCTTCAATTGCTTGAAAGACACAGCCCATTTATTCCGGTTGTAAACAATACTACTACTACATTATCATGTGACAACTAATTTCAACATAATTCCCTCTCTTTTTTTTCCTAATATTTTTTTGATAAATATATGTTACGTTGTTCCATATATCATATCACACCAATGAGTATAAGCCACGTAGTCATCCTGAATCTAAAATTTCAGGTAAGTAACAGAATCATAGCTAATTAATCATTAATTTTATTTAAGATAATAAGTACCATGGGAAGCTCTTCGGCCGGAAATCTAATGAGACGACGGTGGTGGTGGTGATGACGGTGGCGATGCTGCTGGAACGGCCTCACATGTGCCTAAACAAGAAATTAGTTAACACCAAAAAAATATATATATTATTGTATTATTAATAAACTAACTAAAACCAACAGAATTAATTAGTTTGTAAATTGGGGGGAAAAAAAAAAACCTCGTTTAAGTAATTAAATATATGTACATATATATATATATGAATGAGACTATACCTTTGTATCGCAGGCTTCATCTAGAACTTGAGAGGGAAGGAACGACATTCCTTCCTCGAAACCAATAAGCTCTCCTTCATGATCAGCAGCAGCCATGTGTGAGAGAGAGCCTCAAATTCTAATGTCTGGGAACTTTTAGAGGGAGAAGGAGACTATTAATGAGTTTACGGGCTCCAACTCCTAAACTGCAACACAACTAATAAATAGTTAACTAGGAGAGACTTGGGGAGCCCAAAAATCGTACAGTCTGGTATTAGAAGCGCTCTTCCGTCAGCGCGTGGAGTTAGGTTTGGTTACAAACGGCGTCGTTTGCCTGTTGCGTGCTTTTCACTTACGCGTCCTGTGGGTATGGTAGCCGAATCGCTTTTTTTCGCATATTATGGGTTATAATTGACCTTGATTTCTGACCATAATTACGCACGAAACCTACGAGACTGGGGAGTGATTAAGTGGGTTTTGTCGGTTTCCCTCTGTTTTGTGCCTAATTCCCATTTTTGACCTTGCACTCTTTATTTTTTATTTTTTCCTTAACGCTGTCAAATTTTTTTTTTATTTTTTTTATTGTAGATTCTTTCCTAATATGCTACTAGGACTGTTGAGGTTTTTTGAAATTATATTAAGTAGCTAGTAATATGTTTCAAAACTTAAAATCTTTATTGGCACAATAAGTGCAATTGACTAGTCCAATTTATCACACAATAATAATACCCAAGATAAACCTGAACACTTTCTTTTTCTTTGCTTACTGCCTAAGAATGTATTCATTTAAAAAAAAAAAAAAAGACAAAGGGTCCCTGCTGTCCAAAGTATTTTTTCTTTTTTCTTTTTTAAATATGGTTTCAATTGTAAATCTCAGATAAATTCCCCATAAAAAAATTAAGAAAAATAACAAGCGTGTACTATAGGGACATGAGTGTCATTTGACGATAAAGAATTTGGCTGACCGGTCGCCAAATATACCAATAACATGATCCTGATTATTGTAGTTCATGGCGAAATAAGGTCATTTCAGTAATTTAAAAATAAGCACGTAATGCGAGTACGTGGATTGGGTTGGGTTGGGTTCGGTAAACCCCTTCCTCTTTGGTGGTTGCAGTTACTCTTCACGTAACGCTCTGATTCTTGCTCTATCACCTGTCTTTTTTCTTTTAAATAAAATCTGTTTTTTTTTTTTTGCCTATAAATGTGAATTTAAAAAAAAAAAAAATTCACTTTTTTATTTTTTTATTTTTCGCTTTCTTATACGTATGCATACTATGCAGCGATAAGTGCCTCCTCTTCTTAACCACCGTACCAACCTTCTCATCACCACCTTGAAAGGTTTGGTTTTGGAAAAAAGGGTCCCATGTGAGATAAATAAAACGATTAAAATTGAGTTTTTGGGCATGTTTCAGGTATGCTTACTTTAGGACCTTAGGTACATGTGGTCACTTTTGCTATTTTAAGAGAAACTGACTGATTTTGAGGTTTTAAATTTATATTAAAAAAAAAACCATATTTTAAAACTTTGTGCCTCTTTTTCTTTGGTTACCTATCTGATTGACACCGAAGTAGATGGCAAGTACTGAATCTTCTAAAGCTCGCAACCAATCCTAAACCATATGTATTAATTATTTGACATGTACATATATAGTTATAGGTTGAAAAGTGTAAAGGTCTGCAATAATCCAACCAAATTATAGTAGGTCAACCCTAAACAATAAAGTTTGTCTATAACAAATTGTACTTTTTTTCCCCTACAATACATGTATATTGTGAGAAATGGTAGAGTGGTTTCAAGTATAAGCCAATTTAGGCCAACTAATTCGCCATTTAGGATATGGTTCAACATTATTAAGAGAAAAATCTTTGGAATTGGATTTCGATGAAGTAATTAATATATAGGTATCACTTAATTATGTGGCTTCAACAATATTATAATGCAAATCGGCGGTTAATTCTTATGTTTATTGTCGTTACAACCATACGTGGCATGAACAAGTGAATTGGTTTAATTAATGAAACCATGTATTAAAAAGCTTAAGCATATCAACCGCGTCTTTTTTTAAATTCTCAATTTGACTGCTAGTAAATAAGTTTCGGTGAATATAATCAATATTACCGTACTTGTCTTATAAACAAAACAGTGTGTGTGTGGGGTTGTTTTCCCCTCGATGAAAAGGGTTCCCAACCTTATAACAATGAGTCTATAGCTAATCATGTGGGCCTAGGAGAGTGCAAGAATGATATAGCGGTACAAATTCTATTAAAACTTAGCTAATAACACTAGCTACTACACTTTTTTTCGTCATATATTCAAGTTATGACAAATGGACATATCACCAACACCAAATCAAGAGCATTTTTCAGAGGGAGATTTAGATTATTTTAGGTTTGAGGGATGTATAGCATATTAATAGTCATATATATGTTATGGTGATGGTCCTATTGAAAAACATTAGGTCTTTTTTTTTTTTGTCTTGGTTTTATAACCTTTGCCAAATGTTATGTATTGTTGATGGAATTTCCCCATTTATTACGAAAATGACGCATGGAAGCATTTCAATGGACATTGGTTGTGGCAGCAGTGAACCTAAGATTCATCGACTCTAAAGACCATTATCCCTATATTGGCAAATTAAAGCACACAGTTTGCATCTGAACACTTATATGAATAACACGCATAACAATGACACATACCAAGTTACAAGAAATTTTGCTTTTGTCCAACAACTCATACATACAGAGCTCCCAAGCACTTCATTGTACTCTCTTAATTAGTCGACCATGCTAATGTGACACATGTACATCCAATCTCAAATTGCTTATCTTTGATGCTGGACGCCATCAAGGATTGGAATTGCCATTGGATCCCCTGTTCAATCAACTACGTACGCTGCTCATAACTTAGCTTTTTGGTGCGATTCCAATAAGTGGACTGGATTTTGAATCTCTCTTCTATCCCGCTAGGTGTTTTTTAATGACTCTGTTTGTTGGAGTCCTTAGTTTCCCTTCCTGGCTTTTAAGGTCTTAGTCGGTTGCCTGGCCGGCTTTTTGTCTTTGCTCGCTCTGTTCTGTTTGGTGTTGTGTGTGTGCCTCTCTTTAATGAACTAATTTTCAGCAGAAAAAAAAGAAAAAGAGAGAAAGAATTGGGACTACACTTGTAGTCCCAATTTTTGAAAGAATACTTGTAGAACGAACACATGCAGTCATTCGGATACATATGCATACCGTACATGGATAGGTGTTGCTCAACCATACTATAAACTTTAAACTGTACTGTTAAATTTCTCAGTAAAAAAAGAAATGAGAAGCACTTTATAGCATCTGAAAATATACTTCAATGAAAATAAACTCAAAAAAAAGATTTAGAGAGAATAACAGATGTATGACTTGCACTTTTTAGCTAGGGTTCTTGAAGTTGTAAATTTGAAGAAAATTATTTTGTGATTATTCATTTTTATATTTAAAAATTCTAAATTACTTTTCAAACACACTTTCAGACGCCACCAGCACCATGTGCTCATCACGTATATTTTTTGTCAAAAATTTAACAGTATGTTACAATTTAGACAATCCAAATACCAAATTGCTACAAATCAGAAAGTTCAGGACCTTAATTACTATAATTGAAATCTTGATGACCAAATTGTCATAGATTAGATAATTCAGGGACCATTTGCGCCATTAACTTTCTTTTTTTTTTTTTTTGAGTTTAAATCGGGCACCGCTCTTGATTAGTTGGGAACTTGGGAGACTATCACAAAAGGACTTGAGGAAATTAGATTTTTTTTTTTTTTTTTTTTACGGTGAAAGTTTTAAAAAAATGAAAAATTATGGATTTAATTAGAAAAATACCACTTTTAAAAGTATTTAAAAAATACTACTTTTTATTAATTGGTGAGATTCTTGAGGTAACATGTCAAATTACTCGAGGTAACTTGATTTGTTACTTCAAGTAACTAGATTGGTTATCCAAAGTAACCCAAATAGTTACCTTGAGTATCACTGAAAAATGCCAAATTTGAAAAAAATAGTATTTTTCTAAATATATTTCAAAAGTGATAGTTAACCCGATGGGCTTGGAGTTCTATAAGAAGCCCAAATGACCTTGGCATATTGATACGTGTTTAGTTTTTGAATCTAGTTTTTATATACTGATATTGAATTTATCAATTTTTACGGAGAAATTTACAACTAGTACTCGTTTTTAAAATTATTTTCATAAATACCTTTTTTTAATCTTTCTTTCAAAAATACTCATTTTTATGGTCAACATTTCATATACAAAATATGGCTAGTCCACATTTACAATGTAAATTTTATCCATGAGGTACACATTTCATATATAAAATATGAACGATATACATTTACAATTTAAATGTTTACCACGATTTACATTTTTCATTATAAATTTGATCTGTGATATACCATTTAAAATGTGTGCCAATTTTTAGTACGTTTTTATTCATAAAATGTAGACCAAAATATACATTTAATACATAAAATATATACCACAGTATACATTTCATGTGTAAATTGGTGGGGGTTTACATTTCTCAAAAAATAGGTATAAAAATAGATATTTATAAAATAAAAATAAATAATAAGTATTGATGGAAATATGATTTTAGAAACGGGTATTTATAAATTTTTCCCATTTTTATGTGTTAAATAATCAGTTTTATATAGAGAATTTAGAGTGTATGACTTCTTTTTCAAAAGAGTATTCAGGTATTGTCTGATCTTTTTTTTAAAATTAGTAAGTTTAGGAGCTCAATTACCACAATTAAAACTTTTAAGACCAAATTACCATAAGTTGGATAATTCATGGGCCATTTTTGTCATAAATTCATAAGAAAAAATCTATGTTAGACGCGACTTTCTTCCTAGGTATAGGTGTCAATTTGGGTCCGTAGGATGATGTTAAATCAGGCCAAGCTGGCCCGGCATGATCTCAAGCCCATCCTGTCCTGGTCTATAAATTTTTTATAGAGAAATTTAGATAGATGACCAAAATTTTAAATTTGATTAAGTAGATGTCCACTTTTAAAATTTTATAGCTAAATGTCCAGGTATATATATTTTTACACTTGGTAGATACACATATCTACCACTTTTAGTTACTATACTGAAATGCACTGGGTATATAATTTTTTATACTTGGTATATAAAATTTTACACTTGATCATATGTACCGGACATTTTGTTATAATATTTGATAAAGGGACACTTACTGAAATTGGACCCAAAATTTTGTCATATTTCTATAAGCCCCATTTTTATAAGCCAGACTGGACTTAGGCAAATCCGTCCTAGCCCAAATTTTGTGGGCCAGACCGAATCGAGAGTCAAATGTGTTGTGCCGGGCCAGCATAACGTGACTATTTGACACCTTTACGCCCAACCAACCAATTAATAGACTCTCCAAGCATTATATCTGACGCATTTATTAGGTATTTTACTTTACGTCAGTCAAAGCCCCTCTTCCCCACATCATCAAAAAATATAAATAGTTTATTATATTATTCATTCAAGAAAAAAATTATTATATAATCAATTTATATTGAAAAAAAAAACAAAAAAAAAAAAAAACTATATTATTTAGCTTCTTAAAACAGTTGTAAAATGTGATTGGATTAATCTGCAGTTACGTACTTTATAACTAATATTAGACCAAACAATTGATTAATCCAAAAACTACTTTTTAGACTTTAGATTATNTTTCGTTCCAATGTCGGGTGGCTTCGCCGGAAATTTCAGTTTCCGAGGACGGAACGGCGTCCGAGTCGTCGTCGCTGGTGATCGCGGCACCGGAAAATCGAGCTTGATCGTTGCGGCCGCCACTGAATCGTCCCCGGAGAACGTCTCTCCCGTACTTTCCCCAACTCGCCTTCCCGCCGACTTATTCCCCGATTTTGTTCCCCTCACCATCATCGACACTTCGTCCAGGTCCGTCTGCCCTAACCTAAATCGCACATACATACATACATATACACACACACACACACACACACACACACGCATGTATATATTGCTGATCCAATAATTCTTCAACTTTGAATTTCTCTGTGTCTTATGATTCGATTTCACTCAAAAATTTCTACAAATCTCGAAATTTAGCATAACCAGCTTTGGTTATTCGTATATGATTTTCCCTTACTTTATTTCATTGGTTCAGAATTTTGATTAGCCTCAGAAACTTAATTCATCTTTATGAAGTGAAGCAGTGTAATTAATGCCGTAGTTTAATATTACGACTTATTATTTAGTCAGTTGTGTTCAGTGAGTCCTTTGGCAAAATGACAATATGAAAAAGTTTTATTAGCAAAATGACCATCTTCTATTTAACATTGAGCGACCATCATGGTAAAAACGAGGTCAGCTGAATATAAAAGTAAAGGTCACTCAAGTCATTTTGCTAATAACAATTTTAGGCATGACTTTCCATTTCTCATGTTGTCATTTTTCCCAATTCCTCGTATTCAGTTGTAGCTTGTAATTTGATATTGAAATTTCTGGTCTTATTGTTGTGTCAAAGGAAAAGAATATAATTTGATTATTGTGTTATTATAAATTCAAAGTTGATGTTTTTATGGTCCTTTATGTACATGCTAGTTTGGAGAGTAGAAGTAAGCGCAATGAAGAATTGAAGCGAGCTGATGCTGTGGTGTTGACATACGCATGTGATCAACCAATGACGATTGCTCGTCTTCGTAGTTTCTGGCTTCCTGAACTTCGTCAGTTGGAGGTTTGTATTTCACGTCTTTCGTTAATGAGTTGGTTCTCAAAAAATTGTCTGTCAGGAAATGAACTAATTGTGTTAAAGTTCTATTAATTTTGCAAATGGATAGGTGAAGGTACCAGTTATTATAGTGGGCTGCAAGTTGGATTTGCGAGATGAGCACGAGCAAGTGAGCATAGAGCAGCTCATGTCACCAATCATGCAGGAATTCAGGGAAATCGAAACTTGTATAGAATGTTCTGCTGCTACTCTCATCCAGGTACATTTTTTGTTGCTAGATTTCTCTCTTACTTGCTCTCTTAAATATTTGATTAGTGTGTTGAGCCAGACCCCAAAGGGTAATATAAAATGCTTGATTCTATTCTATTGTGACTTTTCGAGAGGTTGTTTTTTTTAGCCATTCAGAAAGGGAATGCCAGCTCCATTAGTGACAGTAGTGCATTATGTGTTTTTATCTTCTCTTTGATGATAAAATGCAAACTTAGTTTACCTTGGCAAGTTATAGAATTGTTTTTAAGCCTTTCCATTTTTCTTTTGTCGAGGAGAATGTATTATTATTATTTTTTTTGTTCAAAGGAAACAAAGCTTGGTAAAGGGCAACTCAACAATACTTGTATCGTTTATTCTATGTTTTGCTATGCTTTCTCAACTGCACCTATTGATGAATGACCTTACACCCTGATTAAAATCAGAGGTTGTCAATGAGACAGCTTTAACTCGTTACTTTACTTCTTCCAGATTTCCTAGTTATAAAGTTAGATGGTCAATGCTAAAACATTATGCTTGCTTCATTCTAGGTCCCTGAAGTTTTCTATTATGCTCAAAAAGCAGTGCTTCACCCAACAGCCCCATTGTTTGATCAAGAAAGACAAACTTTGCAGCCTCGATGCATTAGTGCATTGAGAAGGATATTTATGCTTTGTGATCGTGACATGGATGGTGCCCTTAGCAATGCAGAGCTGAATGAATTTCAGGTTAATTCTCCTCCTCCTGATGGCTTTATAGTGGTTTGTCATTCATTTTTCTTTTGGGGAGTTTAACATTTTTATTTTATTCTATATAATAAAATTATCGACCAGGTTAAATGTTTTAACGCTCCATTACAGCCTGCTGAAATTGTGGGTGTTAAAAGGGTTGTGCAAGAGAAACTACCTGATGGAGTCAACCAGCTTGGTCTTACTCTTACAGGGTTTCTTTTTCTTCATGCTCTTTTTATAGAAAAAGGGCGCCTTGAGACAACTTGGGCTGTCCTCAGGAGATTTGGATATGACAATGATTTAAAACTCAGAGAAGATTTTATTCCTGTTCCATCCAGTCGTGCTCCTGATCAGGTAATTAATTGAACTTTGTACCACAATAATATTGAGTTGTTAATTACTCAACTATGGATTCAAGTTTTTTCCCAAACATATAGTTGATAGTTGGCTTAGCGTCTCAGATTTTGCTATGTATTATACATGTCATCTCCCATGACCTCCATTTCATACTTCTTCTAACTTCATAATTGTGATACTTATGATGACCCCTTTTGATATTCTTCCATCAATCCAATATATGACAATCGAAGATTATAATTTCTTTATGTTTTCATTTTTTTTTCAGCTTTTTGGGTTTAGAAAACAATTTTCTTTAAATGTCATATTGTAGACAATGGAGCTAACAAATGAAGCAGTGGAGTTTTTGAGGGGGATCTTCCGATTATTTGACACTGATAATGTATGTCCTGATTCCTGTCAAATTCTTGTTTTATACTTGCACATTGGTGTAATGTTTTGTACTTAGTGCTGAATCCGTACTTAGTGTACTGTCTTTAAATCTTCATGTTGCAACATTCAGGATGGAGCCCTAAAACCTTCTGAGGTAGATGAGTTATTCTGTACAGCTCCAGACAGGTGAACTAAACTGTCAGGTTTTCGTCCTAAATATTTTGTGCTTACACTTTTGAATGTCGTGATCACAATATTTATAAGTGTATGATTGTTTCAACAATGAATTTATCATGATTTTATTTTCTCTCGTCAGCATAGGTTTCTTACCTGTATTCTTAATTTTCAGACCTTGGAATGAGGCTCCATATGAAGATGCTGCAGAAAGAACAGCTCTGGGTAATTTATCTCTTAATGGGTTTCTGTCTGAGGTCTGTATGCCTATAGCCTGTTCATACCTACACTTCCCATAGCCATAATTGGTTTAGACGTTTATTACATTACTCCTGTCATTACCATTCCATGTTATTATAAATTATTTGGGATTAACATATAACCTCTTTACGACAAAATACCTAGAAGTTAGAAGTCCCTGTGACACACTTTATTGTAATAAAAATTAGCCATGAAGTCCTTCTGGAAATTTTATGTTTTTACCACAGTGGAGATTTGGGCGGTAGTTTTTTCTTTAGTCCAAATTCCTAATGAAAGAAGGCTAAGATGGAGGGAAGAGACGGGGGGGTTTGGGGGTTAGGAGCGGTCTCTAAACTAAGAGGGAAAAGGGAAAAGAAAGAAATGGTAGGAGAGAAAAGTAGAGGAAAAATAAAAAAAAAAGTTGTTTGGTAGGAAGGAAAAGGGAGAGAGGTGAAAAGTGGAGGGGAAAAAAATTGGTGGGGGCCCACACAAAAATTGACCCCCAAAATGGAGAGAAAATGAGAGGGAAAACTTGTTTAGTAATGGTTGGTATTGAATGTACTAAAATATTTTTATACACTAATTTAAAATATTAACAGATTGTTAAATAGTCATTTTAAAATAAACTAGTTTTCTTTCTTTTTATTGGGGAAGGACACTTTCCTTTCCACGCTACTCATTTTCTCTCCCTTCTATTTTTTTCCTTCCTATTTTCTTTCCTCTCTACCAAACGTAGCATATTGAGTTGCTTGCTATCTGAGTGAACTTTCTACAAGTAAATGTGGATTGTTGTTTTTGATCATTCAGGTACTTTAAAATGTGGTTCTTTATATATGTATTGGTGGAGGAGGAGAGGGTTAACTGGAGGGTTGTGGGACGTTTTTTTGCAGCTGGTTGAATTGCTTTTTCCTTCCCCGACATATTAAATTTTCCTGTAAAATCATTCATATATTATCTCTCAAAACAAAAACAAAAATTAGTATTTTGATTCTTTAAAGCCATTTGTAATTATATTTATGATCGACATGTGGTTGCAGTGGGCCCTTATGACACTACTAGATCCGTTGCGTAGTTTGGCTAATCTGATGTACATTGGATACAGCGGTGATCCGGCTTCTGCGCTCCGTGTTAACAGAAGAAGAAGAATAGATCAGAAAAAACATAAAACGGAAAGAAATGTTTTCCAGTGCTTTGTTTTTGGTGCTAAAAATGCTGGCAAGTCTGCTCTTTTGAATTCATTATTGGAAAGGTATTTCTTTAGTAGGTTACTGTTATCGTTATTGCTTAGCTGGTTGAAATTCTTTTAGATGGTTATGGCTGTGAGCCTTATACTGTATAACAATTTATATATTCTTGTTGTGATACTCCCCAAGCAGATTATATTCGAAGGTTGTTTTTATTATTTATCATTATTCTTTTTCTTCCTGTTACTGAAGTCATTCTTTATCCTTTTCCTTAGAATGTGAATTTATTTGTTGGTGGTTTCAAGTACAGGCCTTTCTCGAATAGTCATAATACTTCATCTACTAGTGAGCGCTTTGCAGCGAATGTTGTTAACCGAGTTGGGGTGAGTGCTATCAGCAATCCTGTCCCTGATAAATCACTGGAATCAATTAAACCTACTTTCAAATATCCTTTCATGGACATGCAGAATTTAAGTTTATAGAAAAGAACTTTGATATGTGTGTGTGTCCTGGTAAAAGGCTAGCAAAAACTAAACATGAAATAAAACAAACGAGGTAGTCCATAAATTTTACTCTCATCTTGATATCATTTAGATGAGTATGTCTGTAGAGTGGGTTATTCATATGATCATGTTTGTGATTGAATGATTGTACAGGGTAATAAGAAGACTCTTATATTAAGAGAGATACCAGAAGATGGAGTTAAAAAATTTCTGTCCAACAAGGAATTTCTCGCAGTTTGTGACGTGGCTGTCTTTCTTTATGACAGGTAACTTTGATGCAATTACTTATTGACAACTCAGTTATCTCATCTGTTAACGGGGTAAAGTGTAATAATATGTATAATACCTTTCACTTTGTGGGGTCCTTGCTTTTTCCAACATAGTTGACCAGCTTTATCACACCCCAGGAAGTTTTGGTTGTTCTCTGCTGCACCCAATCTCCATCCGTTCCTGCCCAGTTTACACTTGGAGACATTTATATCCATGAGTTTGATCATTTGCCTTGGAAAATTGGTTCTTCAACACAAGTCCGCAGGGAAAGCATTTAGATGTTGTGTCTTTTTGTAGTGTATGTATGGTTCAGCTTCAGGAACTTAAAAACTTGGTTTATTTAGGTTGGTTTAACATTTGGAGTGTCTTTTGGAAAGTTGTCTCTGCTTAATTGTGGACTGTAACTGCTTCCTGTTACTGTTTGCACTTATACCATTTTCATGGCATGACATTGTTCTCCTTTCACAGTTCTGATGAATATTCATTGAAGAGATCACAAGAACTGCTCTTTGAAGTTGCTAGGCTAGGAGAAGAAAGTGGCTATGGGGTGCCTTGCCTCCTTATTGCTGCTAAGGATGACCTGGATCCATATCCAATGGCAATTCAACATTCAATGAGGGTATATTACTTTTCATTGGTTATCTGGTCCTCATCTCACATATTCGCATAAGCATATTCGTAATTTACTGTTTCACGAATTTTAATTTGACTGGCTTAATATTATTCATTTTGAGGTCTATAAGATCCTGACAATTGCAAATTCAACTTTTCTGGTCTAGGTATGTCGGGCATTGGGAATAGAAGCACCTATTTCCGTGAGCGTGAAATCGAGTTTTCTGAACAACGTATTCAGTAGAATTGTAGATGTAGCTGAGCAACCTCACTTACATATTCCTGAAACTGAGACTGGAAGGAACCGCAAGCACTACCAACAACTTATTAGCCGCTCTCTAATGTGTATGTCAGGTATGTATAATTCTCTGCATCTGCTTGGGGGTGGGTGCATTTGTCAACAAACTCCTATGACAATAGTATATTCTGCATGACCACATTCTTGATTACTTTATGCTACAAATTTGCAGTTGGGGCCGCAGCTGCCGTTTTTGGACTTGCAGTTTATCGTGTATATGCAGCAAGGAGAAATACTTCAAGTTAGGACTAGGAGTTGATCCTTTATCAGCTGCTGCAACTATAAGTCGATGGTTGGTTCGTCTTTTGATACATCCTTGTTTTTTGTGCAATTACCTACTTGGTTAATTTTGAAACGGAAGATCTATGTTTTAGTATTAGGAACCTGTTTTTCTTTGGGTATGTTTTCCTTGCAATCTTTATTTCAACTTCACAGTGAGAAAAACTTGTGGACCTCTGTAATCAATTTTCATTTCGAGTAATTAGCCTTGGGATTCACTGCCAAGATGGTCTGATGTGTAGACCCATTTTTATTCAGTATATTGGGCTCTGTAGGGTCGACAATTTTTCTTTTGGCAGAAGAAAAATAGGAGTTGCTGCCTAAAGTATAATTATGTAAACCATATATTTCCTCTCCTTGGGGAAGGATTGTTAGATATTGTTGCGAGATGTAATGGGCCTGCTCAACGTAGTACAAGTTCTATGTGGAAATATTTGACACGGAAAGCCCATCGGGCTAGGATGCACCTTTAACATTTAAGGCATGCTATTTTTATTCTAACATACATACACATCCCGAAAGTGTGGATAAGCCGTAGCTGGTCTTGCATTTAGAAGATGTAGGAGCTAGGCAGCCACTTCTCGTGTATGATTTTGTTAACATTAGTTGTTTATGTGGACTGGACTTGTTATGCACTGGTGGCACATTTTAGTGACTTTGTTGGCACTCTCTTGCTTGGGGACAAGAAATGCTGATCTTGAGGTCAATCTCACTGAAAGGAAAGCCTCAATTCAATGCATTAATAATGGCTTTTTTCTTAGATTCTCTTCATTGGAAAATGTCTGTGTTATGTAGTCCTGGAGAATTATCTTCATTGAAACGAATCTTGTCCACTCGAATTAATTTTCCGTGTCCAGAAAGTCGTATGCGTCATTGGGAATCCATAGAAAAAAAGAAAAAATAGAGTGATTACGCTTTGAGATTAGATGGCTATAATTTTACAAGGTTAGATAGCTTTGGGCTAGTACAAAGGTCAGTGGGTGCGGTAGCAAGGGCCTTGTTCAAAGAGGCCTGCCCTTAACTCCACGGCCGGATGTTTCCCTTTTTGTTTACCTGATTGAAATTTTTGTCCACCCAAAAAAATCAATTAATCTCCTCCAATGAAACCTTCTCAAATTATAAGATTATGTTAGTGCGTGTAGTATCAACATCAACAAACATTATTCTGGACTGTCATATAAATGGATCTTATGAGTTTTGGTCCTTGCATCATTGATGAAGTTTGTAATACCCATGGACTTTATGACTTCTATGATTAATAGTTAAAAGGGTATCTCAAACTTGTTTGTCCTATATCGGGACATACCTGACGCGGTGAGAGTCCGAGTCCACCGTTTCTCAGTTCATAATCAGGACAGAATCTTTGGGTGAAAGACAAAAGAAAAGGGTATCTCACAAATTTTCTTCCTCTCATAAAAAGTGCAGTAGCTGATGTGAAAGGCTGGGATTCTGGGAGATCGGTGGTTCAGTGGATATGGTGAGAGGGGATAAGAGTTAAAGAAGATCTCGTTTCATTGATTTTTGATAACACTAGTCGACCAAGAAGAGCCTCCTTATGGTCAAGTGTCTCTTTTTCTCTCCTTCAGAAGCTAATAAGTAATAATGTTAACCCTCTGTGCATGGAGGAAACTGTTCAAAAAGCATGCAATACTAATTGAGTCACTTTCTAGATCTTGTATAGGAATAAAATTGCTTGCGTCCGCCTCTGTGTCAGACCACTATCTAGATATCAGGAGAATTTCGATGACTGGGTACTACTGTTTTAAGTCTCACGAGATCTAACACTGTAAAGGACTTTGACTTTCATTCAGTTGAGGTGAATTGGGAAGCAGGCTCATACAACTTTAGAATATTTTATTTGATTCATTAAATCTAGAGAGGTATATTTGATTAGTTCTTGAACCTGCGGCTAGCACGGGCAACTTGCAAGCCCTTATTAGAAAACAAAATTAAAGTTGCGTTGAGATGAATTCACTTGCAACACTGTAAAAGGACTTTGACTAAAATTCAGTTGAGGTGAATTGGGAAGCAGGCTCATACAACTTTCGAATATTTTATTTGATTCACTAAATCTAGAGAGGTATATTTGATTAGTTCTTGAACCTGCGGCTAGCATGGGCTACTTGCAAACCGTCATTGGAAAGCAAAATTAAAGTTGAATTGAATGAGTGACATATGATTCTATTTCAATTTTCTGGTAGAATTCACAATTAATCATTTTCCATAGCAATGGACGAATAGTTAAGCCTCATTCAAGAGTATGTGCTTCAAACGAGAAGTATTTATATATATATATATATACTATTTTTTTTTGTGATACATGATTATTTAGAATACTACTATTTTTACCATTACTTTGTTTTTTTTTTTGATCAAGCGTACGTCGTAACAAAAGTAAGAAGACTCATCACTCATCCTATGTAACAATATTATAGAGAATCCTTCGTAGGAATATTGTCGGAGAAACTTTGAGAAAAACCCACATCATGCAAATGAAAATGATTAACATATTTTACCCTGATACTAAGGTGATTTGTTAAGCCGTTGGGAAACATGGACGGCAAGGGGTGTTCTACCGTGGTGATTATTGGTTCTCCTTCCTGGTCAAATAATCAACTTGTATTGAGTGGGCCAGGCTTACATGATCACAAAATTGAAGACACATATATCATTAGATTGCAATTCTATCCACATTGACGGTTACATGATGCACTTTCAGGGGGTGAAAAAAAAGGAAAAAAAAATAAAACTGAGGAAGAAATATTTGAGGAATTATTTGTTTCTTGACAGTTAATATGCTTGAGGGGAATTAATAATTGCAAGAGGACAGGAAAAATCTCATGATTCCCAACAACAGCCTATAGACTAAGATATCCAGAATCCTAATGGTTAAAGGAACGTGGGCCCTGCTCTGAGACCTCCATGGATCCTCTGGTTTCCCATATATCATCATCCCATGCCAACCATGACATAAGAACCCACTTACCTCGTCAGCGTTCCTTTATGAGTTATTTTACTTGTTTGTTTATTTTCACTTTGAAGAAGAAAGTCCAAACTCTATATTTTTTTTCTCTGGATCCAAACTCAGAACCTTTTTTTTTTTTTTTTTTTTAAACCTAAGAAGAAGAAGGCGAGACATCTTGAACCCCATATGCGCGCCCTAATTAAGTTGGCACTTATCTCAAACTCATGATTCTTTGCGTTGAAAACCGATATAATTAGGCACTCAATTATTTCAAACTCATTGACTCTTTACATTACATAGTTGAAAATTAAATTTCGCACATATATACATCTTACATGTTTATATATACAGTGTTTGGCTAGAATATCCACTCAGAGGCACATAGCAAAAATATTACATATCTCAAGTAGAGTATTACACGCGTAAGTAAAAATATTATGACATAAGAAAATTAAAAAAAAAAATATTTGAGAACCGAAAAACATTTTTTTTAAAGAGAGTGAATACTGAAAAACGTGTCTTTCTGCTTTTTGTTGGAGGCATTAGTTCTCTGATTATGCGGATTCCATATATATATATATATAGGATATGTATACGTATATATAATATACCCATGGATATGCACGCAATTAAGCTGAATATAGAGTTAAATTATATTCGTCCTTTATCCCATTTAACTATAGTTTTCATTAGTCTACTAGTGGAAGTTATCTGCATGGCGTTTTCGAAAGTAGTCTTATTGAACATAAACGAAAACATCAGCATTCGTGCTTCTCATTCCCAATGAGGTTTTCGAATACGGAAACAAAATTAAAGTTTTATGCCCATCAGAACATTAACCATCATCTCAACAAGACAACCACTACAAAATAAATATAAAAAGGTAAGCACCCCGAGCTAGGACCCTGCTGGGTGGCCTCGGTTAAACTCACCTGCTTTGCTTATGGGCCCGTATAATGGCTAACTAATGGTCCTTATTTGCTTTCTTTTTCATACCCTTTTACACATCCATAACCATAATGTTAAAAAAAAAAAAAAAAGTAGTATCATAGTCCATATATAATTTTTCAGGCGTACGTCTAAGAAATCCTGACAAGAGATTTCCTATATTCTTTTATTAAAAGAAAAGAGAAGGGAAATATAATTCTTCCGGGCCCTTTTTTGAAATGGTCCTTTTCGGATCGGTCGTACTATAATGATTGAGAGAATTTATCTTTATTATTTTCAGATAAGAGTTGAAAAAAAAAAAAATCAAATAGTACTATTCCATTATAAGTCGTGGCATCGATGGAGATGGAAATTATCGTCCAGAGTGGATTAAGGAAAGAGAAAATATTTATGGATTAGGTTGATGACATGGACGTCCAACAACAATAGAAAAAGTCCGAGTAGATTCAAAAGGGTAACTTTATTGGATACATGTGGAGGGCAATGAAGTTGACCACGTAGGATAGAAGAGAGACTGACCACACATTAGTATTGTGTTGGTGGGGAATACACAATCTTTTGTGTTGGCACGATGAGACCGAGGGTGACCATTGGGCCAATATTTGCTTCTCTCGCCGTGGCCCTTATTTGCATATACGTAGGTGCGGTCCTCCTTAACACGTAATTACCAATGTGTATGTATACACAAATATATATATATATATATATTGTGTGTTATGTGGTGCATTTCTCAGGTGTCGCGGCTTATCATCCACACATCGACAACAACTCCACCTAAGCTATCACACTCGTGTGAGAGAAATGGATGTATATTGTATACGTACATAAATATGTAAAGAGTCCTCATGATGAGAGAATAAGTCAAAATGGATTGAGGCGCACAAGGTATTTTGTTTTTGTGACAAGGCAGGGTAGACACTAGACAGAGTATGAAAATGGACCAATTTCATATGTTTTATTATAATAAGGAATAACTTGGTGGTGATGACTAGCTAAGGTAGAGTACTCAACAACTAGCTAGCTAGCAGCTACCCAATAGCTTTCAAAATCACTTACGTTAATAATTTCCAATATTGTAGTTTTGTTTTCATACGTGTTTTGCACACTCTCTCTCTCTCTCTCTCTCTCTCTCACACACATATATATATATCATAATTCTTCGTGGAATATTTCTAATTCCCTTACGATCATATAATAAATGCTCCACTCTCTGCTCCTGTATTTTTGGAGAAGTTAGCCTAGCATTGTGTTGTTTTACAAGTCAACTGCCACTCTGTATCTTGGAGGACCCCCTAACTTGATTCTTCGTGAGAGATATCGTAGACGACCAAGTAAGGAGTGTTAGTCTAGTACTACGTATACTATATATATAATGGAACAGTGTATACATATGTGTTTGTATTCTTGCTAATTGTTCATAATCAATATTCAGCCCGCCCCTCTTAAACAAAAAAAAAAAAAAGGTAACAAATCGATCGGTTGATTGTTAATTAGTTACATACATAAAGATTAATAAAGGTATATGCATGCCAAACAACAGAAAAAGAAAGAAGAATACTATGAGTACTATATAATGCCTAACACTACATCAGTCTGTTGCCCCTAAAAAAAAAGGTAACAAATCGACCAATTGATTTTTAATTAGTTACATACGTAAAGATTAATTAAGGTATATGCATGCCAAACAACAGAAAAAGAAAGCATGGAGAAATCGGCCTGCGTGCATGCCGTTATATTTGGTTATATATATATGGTTTCCAATCTAATTGGTATTTTTTTTTACCTATCGATAGGGATTTTTTTTAGTCGTTGGATTGTGATCTGACGACTACCATAATTTGAGTAGTTAAAAAAATAATAAAAATAAATATACATTATTTAATAATTTTCTCTCTCTACTTTTCTACCATAAAAAGACGTGTATGACCAAGTTTAATTGCGTAAAACAATATATATAGATAGGTTTAAAAAATACCTATTAGATTAATTAGGTAAAACAATGCATATAGATAGGTTTAAAAAATACCTATTGGATTGGTACCATATATATATATGGGCTCTATAGGTATTTTTTTTCTTTTTTAACCTAGATATAGTATTGTTTTGGCCAATTAAAATTCATTATGCACATCTTTTTATGGTAAAAAGTTAGAGAAAAAAAGAGATACACGTCTTTTTATACACGTCACTGTAGCCGTTAGATAATGATCAAACAGGTCAAAAGAAAAATACTTATAGATAGGTAAAAAAAAAAAAAATCTGTTGAATTGGTGACCTATATATATATATATTATACAGATAGCTATATTACAACTCTCTGCACCTATATTAATTTGATGTTGAATAATAATGAATAACCATCAAAATACTTTTAAAATCAGTTTCATAGTTTAAGACTATAGGATCTAGAGGTACTAATAAGCTAACATGCTACATATTTAGACATAGTGATGTACGTACGTCGTAAGTACGTACATTCCTGTAGCATGCTATAGCTTATGAGTATTCATAAAATTATTCAATGTATATACACACGCATATACGTATATATAGACCCTCTTTGCACTTTTAATGACTGTCAACCATCGATCTTTTTCTTTTCTGGCTGAAGTATCGATCGGTATTGATTCCTTAATCCTAGGCCTTATTCCATGATTAGGTTTTGATCCGTAGTATTTTCACGAGACTAAATAGAATATTCCTCGTCGGAAAATGCTATAAGGAAGATAAATATATGCATTGAAATGTCCTTTTTACGGTTCACGATTCATGAATATTTCTCAAAAGTAGTTATTACTTTTGTTGCTAGCTTATAGAAAATGCCAAATGCACATGAATCATGTATTGTATGGTTGGCTGTTCTAAAATGTTTTTTAAGACAAATATGCCACAACTTAAATTTTCTGTATGTTTATGTACCTGTTTTAACCCTATATGTATGTATTCTTGGACAAATTGTGAACTGAAATGCCAACCATACATTTCCCTAGAATATGATCGATCGAGCTGGATTATGGAGGACCTTATACTTTTGGAATAAATATTGTGCAAGGAAATCAAAAAATTCATTACACATGACAATTAAGCTTTAATTTTGAGAAAGAGCGCTGAGCCTCTTTGTAAAGATTTAGATCCTATCTAAGACTCCATGTAATGCAGTATGCAATTTGTGGTGTCAAATCCTTTACCTTGAGAAGTAGTAATTATTGAGAGCAATGTAAAAAGTTGGTACTGTAAGGTACACATATTTAGACATATAGGCTAAAGACTACCATGCAACAGAACGAAATTATTAACACAGAGATTGTACTTGCCACATATATCAACATGGGACATATATCGTGTATTTACGTACCTGCCTTTTGGCATGTATAATTTTTGTCATGGTGTAAACGGTCGCATTCGATTGTCACGGGGCGGTGTGTGAGGGGGTCTTCTAAGGTAAGTTAAGGGTGAGTAGATTGGTACCTATATAAAGTACTCGGATCCTCTGAAGAAAAAAAAAACAAAAAAATCTTTCTTATTTTCCTGTGAACAAGTAAAAGGATGACACGTACGTATTTAAAATTATTCCCATCATATGCTCTTTTACCTTGATTTTCTAGGGTAACGAACTTGCATTAATAAATGAATAAACGGAATTTCCTTTCGTGAAAGGAAACTAAAGTGATAGAGCATATGGAGTGATGTGTCATCTTTTAATTCGTAGAACAAGACATGTTTTTTTTTTTTTTCCGAAAGAGGATCTAGCTCCCATGCAACATGTAATGTGACGTTCAACACCCTTTGATGTGTTAGTTAATAGATTGATTCCACTTAAAATATAATTATAATTATACTCTAACAGACTGAGATTAAGTTACAAATGAGAGATTCTAATTAATGAGAATTTTAAAAGGAGAAGAGGCTAACTAACCTCAGAGTTGGCAACTTGGCATATTCAAGGGCTCACGTGGGTTGTGGGCCTATTAAACGACATGAGATTGTTACAATTTAGCCCAAAAAAAGTACTAAATAGCCTCCTCATTACAATTAGTATTGCTTTAAAGCAAATATTGTACTTGAAATTGAAATTAAGATTCTTAAAACTTGATTATTAGCTCTCCTCTCGCGAGAGAAAATGTATAGTGCTGATCATAAAGCACATGATATTTGAGGAAACATGATACAATATGTGCTCTGTTGACAATTTCCATCAACCACTAGAGACCGCCCTCCCTTTTTAAAAGCAATAGTAACCGAACTCTCACCCCACCTGCCCCATGTAATTAATTGCCAACCAAAAATTTACCATTTTACCCTTGCTGGTCTCCCATCTGCTGCGGGTTTCGTGGTAGTATTCCGTATAGATTGTGGACGTAAGAGGAAATACATAGGAATATTGTGATGGAATTGTGGAAGGAGAAGAGTGATCGAGCACATGGATGAACATTAGTGATTAGGTCACGTCCATGTTACTCTTTTGGACCCTTACTCCTGACAGTTATTGGGTACTCGTACTCCGGTCGGCTTTCACCGCGTGCAACTTAGACATGCAATGTCCTTTGTCCCTAAGATTTGCACATACTTTCCCAAAATGCCACTCAACTTTAAAGATTTTAATCAAACAAAAGATAACGTATAGCTCCTTTCAAAAAAATATATATATATAACGTATAGCTTGATTAAAGGAATAATGGTTCATATTCACAAAAAGGAATAAGTTCTTTGATTTAGAAATGGAAAGTTTATCCCTTATTGGTAGAACTATTAAAATTTTATGATATTTTGATAGATTTGTACACAGTTTTTCTTTTTTTTTTTTTTGGGGATAAAAGATTTGTATACAGTTTAATTTTGATATAATTTGATATTAAGAAGCGAACATAATCGGTAATACACGTATTACGTAACAACAGCTCCTGAAGCATCTTGCAGAATAAATTTGGACCATGAAATTATGTATATATTGCTTTCTCAAAGAGATGGTCCTAACATGGGATAAGCCCATTAATTAGAGGAAACATCCCGGGACCAGCCCACACTTTAAAGTCTAAATTGTGGAAGTTGTAGTTGAGTACTTGACTAATGACATATGTCACTATTTGGATAATTAAAGCCGAGTTTAATTAGACATGGAATAATTAAGGTTCTTATCTTTGCAAATATAGCTAAAAATTTTGCATGTGTTGTTAAGGGTGTTTTGGGAAGAATAGGTTAATAAGTACATAAACAAAAAACCATTCACCCAAGGAGAGAGAAGAGAGAGGAACTTGTTCAGTAACGATAATAACTACCATTAGCATACTACGAAATTCCAACGTACGGAAAAGTTCGAAATATTATGACCTAAAAAACATAAAAAGGAATAAAAAGGAAAAACATAGGAAAATGAAAGCTAGATTAATCATAATAATAATAGTTACGATGATAATAATAGCATTAGTAAATTAAATTCTCAGAGAAGATAAATTAAAAGGCTCTTCAGGTAGCCACTAAAAATTGCTCCCAGTTCATCAAAACCATGTTCCCACGCCCATCTTCTTTGCACCCTCTTGGCCTACGAAGCTTCCCATTTCCCATTTCGTCCCCATCATTCCCATTATGCCCTTCCATATCCCCACTCAACAAAACCTCCTCTGTTTCATCACCATCTCCTCTGTTTTCTTCTTCATCTTCCACTTCAGTCTCAACCCCATCTTCTTCAACCACCTCTTCTTCTTCTTCTTCTTCTTCTTCTTCTTCTTCTTCCTCTTCCTCCTCTTCTGCTTCGACGTCTATCAACCGAAGCCTGAGCCTGCCGTCGACTCGCTCGGCATGGAAAGAGCTCCGAGCAGAGGACACAATGACGGCTTTCAACACTAGCCGTCCATCTTCTCTATGGGGCCTAACTTGAAAACCTGGAGAGCCGCTAACAGAGGTTAGCGGAGGTGGGAAACTAGTGCTCCGATTCAAATATCGCTTCGGAGCCTGAACTTGGCGACGACTCGAGCTCCTCGCCTCCCTCTCAACCGAGAGTAAAGACATTTCGTCGCCGCCGCTGTCTCCGTTGTCGCTTCCCGTCTCGCTGCCTAAGCTTTCCGTGCACATTTCCAAGCTCTTAGCGCTGAGCATCGAAGCAGAGCGCTTAACCATGGGGTGAACATAGACTTTCTCTGGCTCGGGATCGTTTTTGGTATTGACCAGAGCTTGAAGAAAGCTCCAGCCACTTACGTCAACGTTTTTTTTGTCGTTCACCTCAATTACGCTGTCGTTTTCATCATTTCCGGGTGTTTGTTGAGGTTGAGAGGAGCTTGAAACACAAGGCAGGCAATTCGGTGCGGATGATTGGGTTGGGTTCGTCTTGGGAAGGGCCAGCTTTAGCCTCAGAACTCGGGATTCGACTAGGCCAGGCTCCAGGCATGATTGCAACCCTTGACAAACACTTGAGGACATTTTGCTAACCACAATTTTTTTTTTTTTGATTAAAAAAAATATGTTGAAAGGAAAAGAAGAAGGAAAAAAAAAAAGAGGGAAAAACAGAGTAAATAACCAGAACAGAGGAAAAACAGGGGAGTCCCGGTTTTATAATGAAAGAGAGAAAGGGGGAAAAGAAGTTGAGAACAAAAGAAGTGTGAATGAAAGAGAAGGTATGGTTGTGAATTTATAGTGAAATATAGTAGAGAGAGAGAGAGTTCTATAGGCTATGACTGTAGTTAGGAGTAGGAGAGAATTTTTTTCCTTTTCTTTTCTTATTTTTTATTTATTTTTTGCTAAAAGAATAGGAAAGAACTTTTGTGCCCACTAGAATGATAGAAATATTAATCTACCACACAAATTTATTTTCTGAAAAGAAGGGGAAAAAAAAAGGAAATTTGGATCCAAAATGATAACAAATACTGAGTGATTTTCATTTCACTCCCAAACAAGTTGATATTATTCTTGTCCGAGGTTTAAAATTTTGTTCTTTAAGAATAAATATGAAGTGGCAAAGTATTGAGTTAGTTCTTGAGGTCACAAGTAAGAAATGCCTAACTCGATAAGTATCATCAAAGGCCTACTTAACCATCTGATCCCGTACACTGCCAAAAGAAAAGCCAAACCAAGGGACCAGAATACAGACAACTCCTTTTCATGTTTATTTACTGACCTGACTTTGCTTTGCTTGACTTTTCTTCTCTCCTTCTAAAACGCACCGTTTCATTGGAATAACCAAGCAGCTAGTAAAAACCCTATCTAAAACTCCCATAATTAACCATCAACCTCCCACTAATAATAATATTATGCCTATTCTTAGTCTACATAACAAACACTTTTACTTAAATGCTCTTGTTGGAAATAGATATGCTTAAACGATAGCTACTGAAAATTTGAAATCATGATCTAGAACTATAGAATATAAATTTATAAGTCTAGTACATCTGAACATTGCACTAAAAGTTATGGAGGAAAGGATTAAATCAATTATTAACATATACTTTCGAGTGATGTTGTAAGCTTCCACCATTAACTTTGATAACAAAAGTTGCAGTGTGAGAGGACCAGTAATCTTCTTAGGTACAACATAAGTGTCTTATACACACAAGATATTATTTGACCGACCAAAATGAGTACCTCATTGGTGGATATTTTAACCAATAGATAAAAAAAGTAAATAAATAAATAATCGACTTTTATGTCTTCTAAGGCAAGAGGTCTCTCACTACTTTTTGCTTTCAGTGATCATGAATTGCTTATTTTGCACTCTTTGAAGTCCTTTAACTGTAATAGGGTATTACACTACTCAAGAAAGAAAGAAGGAAAATAAAAAGTGGACCATATTAATAAATAACAAGAGACTGCTTATTCATGCTATTGGGGAAAAAAATCTTTTCTGGTCAAGGAAATTCCAAACTGTACGGACATGTCTCTGTTAGGGTTTAAAATATTCAAGATTTTTTTGGCTAGCCAAAAGGGCCTTTTAGAAAAGGAGCTAATAGATTAATTCCTTCTGTTAATTGGGTAGTAGTGGTCGTATTGGCCCAATACGTGTCAACTTAATTAAATTCCATACCTTGAAACTAGAAGGTTGAAATTGAGTGAAGCAAAGATATTAATGATAGAGGAACATTTTGACAGGGTGAAACACGCCATAAGAGTACATAAACACATGCCAACTGGACTAGCTCAATTGGTCCAAAATTTGAGGAATATATGTGTAAGTTTGGAGGATCAGGGGTTTAAATTTTGGTAATGTGTGTATTATTTTCTTTTAAATTTATATTAAGTGGTGGTCATTAGTTAAGCCTACTTATAAAAAAAAAATACATAACCACATTCTATCCAAAAAAAAAAAAATTCATAACCACAACTCATTTTCCATGTTTGTCAGCAATTTAAAAAAAAAAAATACATAACCACATTCTAACCCAAAAAAAAAAAGTACATAACCACAACTCATTTTCCATGTTTGTCAGCAAATGGCCTTAGTTTCCAACTGGGTATTAATCATGCACATGATGCTGACAACCAAAGTGCAAAATTAGGTAATGAAAATTTGGCACTAGTGGCCATTTTCCTGGGGTTTTTTTTCCTTCTGTTCTTTTTTTTTTTTAATAGAGGACCACACGAATGTGTTAAGCCCAACTTTACTGAAATATTGATGCTGCATGAATGACAAAAAGTGATATCATTAACGATTATGTAATCTTCCTAAAATCCGTTCATTGTTTAATAGAATAGAAAAAAGATAGCGTATCGAAATCTTGTTGATTCTTTAGATTGTCAAATGTGTGTATATATATATGGAATATATATCTATTATAGAGAAAAATGTACCACTTTGATTTCTGAATTTTCATTCGGTGAGTTATTTGTTTAAATGAAAGATTATAGATGTACATTTTCTAGTAGGATCACCTTATTCATATATATATGCCAAACTTGATTACTCGGCTTGCGCGCGCGCTATTGATATGTATATGCTTCGTAGAATCACATCTCAATGTCAAAAGCTTATAGTATATACGTGTCAAGTAAAGAAAAGCTGATCAGGGAATCATGAACCCCCACAGTGCCATGTGTCAACAAATCAACGTAAAACGTTCAGTGTGGATTTTGTGCCAATATGAAGTGATTAATCAGGTGTGGTCGGAAATTATAGAGCACTTTATAGAAGACACCTATGGCCTATACGTATATATGTGTTGGGGGATAATTTCCCCAAAGCATCTAAGGAAACGACATGATGCAATATCGACCAAAAACGACGTCGTTCCCAACCAATCTCTCAGACCGACCAGAGTGAAGCCACACCATACCACGAGGGAGAGCCAAGCAAGTGGAAAAGAAGAAGCCACGTCAAAACCATGCTCCCAAAGGCAAGACCTTTGTGGTCGGATTTCATGCTACTGTCCGAACAGGAACCCTAAACGAAAGACCAGAAAGATCAAGAAACAGCCGACCAAAAGCGTAGTGACATAAGTCCGACCAAGGTAAAGAGTAAAGGAGATACGGACTCAGGGGAAGCCAACATTTGGTCCAATCACGTACATACGCCCGTACAAGCGGATACGCATCAACCCTAATTTCTAGGGGACCACTTTACAGGGACACGTGGACATCAACCCTAATTTCTGGGAGACCACAAAGTCACTATAAATAGCCTCATAATCGCCTGAAAGAGGTAAGCCGCCACAAATCTCAAAAATCCTATTTGCCTTTTCTCCTCTCATCATCATTTATTACTGCATCACTATTCCATCAAACCCTTCATTGAAGGAATCACTAACCATTTTTCTGTTGAGGAGATTTGGCAGGTACCACACCGGTACCACCCATCACTAGTTGGTGAAAAGTCTAGGCACAACCTTTTTCAAGGTTGTACGGACCGCACCTACATCAAATCTGGGTTTTGGACTCTCTTGAAAGAGAACCACTCAAGGGTGCGTGGCGCGCGTTGGGTCACGGACTAAAATCCACACCAACAATATGAATGTTGGGAAACGGATTATAGTGTTTCCAATCCTTTCCTCTTCGGAGGCTCCCTACTATCTTCACTGATGAAGAAACACTTTCCAAATACTGCTAATCCAAAACATCTCCCTTATCTTATGTTGCCTGCTCTCTTATAATTAAGTTCGTCCACTAGCTAGCTAGACCCGAGGTTTTATTTATTATTAATTTTGCAAAAAGCCCCCCTATGCAACTTCGTTGCACGTTCACCAATTGCCAACTTATCAACTTATTTCATTTGATGATAAGTTGGAGGAATATTTCTAGTAAAACAGTGTCAGTTATCATAGATATATCTTGATGTTTATTCATTTATATGCATGTATATATATGCACATCACCGTATCTCTTTTGGGTAATATGTTCTCATTGGTATTAAGTGAGTTACGATATTTTTCTATTTCACATTATAAATAGATTTTTAGACGTACATTTCCCAAGCAAATTAAACTCACTCATCCAGAAATAAGGTCTGGTGGATGAACGAGAAGAATGATGACAGCACGTTAGAGTTTAATATATACGTAAATGGAGTTATTATTATATAATGTTACAAGCTGTACATATTTACATATGTATAAATGTACAATAATAAACTAGTTTCCGCGTTCTCAAAAGCTATATAAGGTGCAATATTCTTTTTGTCGTACCATATTAGAGAACGTGATCATGTGTTGCTTTCATGAGTAAGGAGCATTAAAAAGACTAATACGTAGTGGGAAAAAAACGAGGAGATTCTAGTCTTGGCTGGTTTAAGACATAGGACGCTTTCAAAGCTGGTATGCAATCCCAAGTAGGGTAAATATATAATATATTATACACGAATGTAAATATGTATTGTGCATATATCATAGTTGTTAAGTGACGCTGACAAAGAATATGTGCCCTATCGCTCACTGTCAAAGCCCCGACCATCAAATTTGCTTTCGTAATCCATGCATCTTTCTTTAGCTCATTTATTTTGCTTTTTGTGCTAGATTGGCCAGCCAAGAGAAAAGGGCCTTCGCAATCCCCCTAGCTCTAAATAGAAAACTTTTAAAACTTTTTGCTTCATTTTTAAAAGCTCTGAGATTCATTATTGCGTGTGTATAAAAATATTTCATATATATAAATATTTCATATATATTTTGTTTTACTTTTTCGTTTTAACGATTTTTAACATATAAAAGTTGAGATGGTATCAAATTCATGGCTTTTGCAGCAAAACATGTCAACGAGGCGCACTCTGTTTATTATACTCTTTTTTGACCATATTTTGTGAGTGGCATGCAACTTTTTTCTCCCTTTAATCGTACTAAATTCCCTTTTTACTTTGTAGCTAGCAATTATTATTAAAAAAATAAGAATTTAGAGAACAACTGTCGTGAGGTAAATGGTTGCTCCCATTATAAAAACTAGTAAAATGAGACTGTTTGAGAGCCCACAAGCGACAACAATCTTATTTGGACGGTTCCCATTAATCATGTTCCAAGTTTTACTTTACGAATGACGACCAAACAATTCCTTGGAGTCTGAACTCGCACTAACTTCAACTTCTTTCTTCTTTTTCCTCTCTCTTATGCAAACTGCAAAGTGAGAAAAAAGAATCATTTTAAAAAGGTCAATGGAGTATAAAAACATCTTTTAAATCCCATTCCGATTTTGTAATATATATTAATATATACTGTGTTTTTAAATGCACAAAACGCCTTTTTGTTTTTAGAAACGGAAACGTTTTCTTTGGGAAAAGGAGATAAAACGAGGACGAGTTGTTCTTTACTCCATCCACACGTTAACATATATTATACCTTCGACTTGAACCTACGTTATATAATTTTTGGTACGATTCTTGGGAATCATTAAAATTAGTCCAGATAATAGAGCATATAACACAATGAATGGCGTATGCTTTTATGGATTTATAATACTACTTTACAAGCTTGTGCATTAAAAGAAGGTAAAGAAGAAGAAGAAAAAAAATGCAGATAAACATGTTGATCTCATCACCAACCATCTGATGAATTTCGAAACTGTTGTCATGAAACATGGAGGTTTTGAATTTCGACTTGTAATGTTTGCAGTTCTTTCTCGACGTTCGATATTTCAGCCTGAATCGCAAGTAACTTCTCTAGTTTATTCTGTGCTGCATCCTGGTAAGGCTTGGCGACAACTTCTACGAAGCTTTCCATGTTGTCGAGAGCTTCTGTTAGATCTTTCTGCATGCCCTCTTCAAGTTCACGAGCCAAGGCATCCGCTGTCCTTTTCACTTTGTCTATCATTGCCTGCCTACGAGCTGGAAAGCTTGAAATTACTAAATACCTATCACAGAAAGAAATGATCACTGAGATATTAGAGACTACGTGACAACAAAGTTTGTTCTATTCTTTCGGGTGGAAATCCTAACAGATCAGTACCTTCAAAAAATAAAAATACTTATACATTGGAACTACTTATAGTTAAGCTCAATGAAGCAGCAAAGCTTCAGGCACAAGTTTCCAAGTATTACCAGTTAGTCAACAATTTAACAGGCTTATGTTTACAAGTATTAACAGTTAATTAGAAATGTAAGGAACAGAACAATAGAGTATCACTTGAGCTGTGTCAGTCCAATATGGCCCATATGAGATAATGATGTCACTTCAATCATTGCACCATCAACACGAAAGTTTAGATTAAGAGACAGAGAAATAGACTAACTACTGGAAATGAAACTCAGAGAAGATATATCACCCGCCAGCCGAACAAAGGCCGAGAGCGAGAAGGTCTTCTAATGTTGTTGGGAGCACAGATGTCAAAAGTGAAGCAGATAAACCGGCTGCTCCAAGCCCACCAAACGTTCCCAGAAACTGAATCAACGAGAAATTTCAACACATCAAATTGATCGAACACAAAGTTGAATACTGATAAAACAATCGTATATGAAAAGCAATATACGAGTTCAGGAATAAGTAATTCTAACAAGGAAGAACCCCTACGATTGTAAATTTTACCAAGATTCACTATGTTTATATGCTGAACAGCAGATAGCCTGACTTTCAAAGATAACATTCCCATCCTGTCAATGTTGCTTTCAAAGAAATAAATTTATTTTCGTAAGAAAATAAAGTTCCTTGATTTCTAATTTTTTTTCTTTCCTTTTTTAAGGTACTTAATCAACCTGAAGAACTCACCACTTCACGCATCTCTTGCTCAAACAACTTGGAAGCAGCAGGGCCACTAAAATTCCGCACCACTCCCAAGCTAAGTTCATCCACCTTTTTCAGTGATTCAAATGTCCCAAAATGCAACTGACTGTTTGGATAGACAAATGAAGGCCAACGTTTTTCAAATGATTCCTTGTACAGCCTCCCTTCACGAACATTGTTTGATTGTAACCATTGTACGTATTCCCCAAGTAAATTCTATATGACAAGAAGATGCTAAAATTACAACATATATGAAAAATAAAATGCTATAATTCTGGAGAAACTATGAAATAAAGAATGAAGATACCAGGGAGCGACAAATTCATAAAGAAATTAAGCTATATTAGACACTAGAATGCAATTACGAAACAAGCATCACATCCATGCGTCCTTAGACCACAGAATAATATGCAGAGACACTGGATGGCTCTAACACTCAGATTTTGGCCCACGCAAAGCAGTAGGAATGGAATAGGAAAAGGTCCAACGAAGAATGTTGAAGCTGTTAGCTTACTTGAACATCTATCAGGGCGGGACCCATTACGTCATTCTGAATCCTTGAGGTGGCAGGAAAGGTGGACGATTTTTCCCCTTTGAACACATATGAAGCAACAAGATCAAGATTTGATAACTGCAGTGTAGTTCGTATGAGCTCCATAACTCGTGATTTTGCATTATCAATCTGCAGTGTACACAGGTAGAACTCATGAATACAGATAGCAAATACCACAAATGTGCTTCTTACTCATATAGGCATAAATTCTGAAAACTCACCAATGATAACACTTTTCTTCTCCAAGATATGCTCTCACTTTCCATTTTCATTGCATAATCTTTTACACTACTAACTATATCATTTATTGATGCCAAGTCCTGTTTAGCATACCGGCAGTCTTGTCTCACAAGAGTTTCACAAGAAGAAAGTAGTCTTTCTGCAATTGCAACGGGTGTTCCAAGTTTAAGTTTCATTCTTTCCATTCCTGTACTTGTTGATCCATCTAAAAAGCTGTACAAGAACTTTTCAAGTTCATCAAAGCTACTACTTTTCCAGTGAAAATCAGATGGTGCTAGTTCTTCATATTCCTTTCCAAGGTCAGAGGAATCTGAAAGTTTCGCTTCAAGAGCAGATCGAGCAGACACAGGATAAACTGTTATATTTTCAGCATTCAGCAACTTCTGTGTGTTTTCCATGATGAACGAAATAGCTTCTTCAAGCTGCATTAAATCATGAAAATGTGAATGGGACAAGACAGAGGTGATTGAGAAGCACAAACAGTAACATTTATTAGACAACAAATGTCGAAGATAACTTAGAAACAAAAGGAACGATTTCCGTCAACAAACCTCATGAGAATTTCGATAGAGGTCAGATTTGTTCAAAACAAACACAACTTTTTTCTTCCACTGCTGAATATAACGAAGAAAAGCAACCTGAATAGACAATACCAGTAACAAAACCAAAATGTGTTAAACTGCTACAAAGGGAAGCTGGCTTCAAAGATGTAACCACATAAGCCAGAGCCTGTCGCATTTATATTGACAAATGACAAATTTTGTATGACTAGAAACGTTAATCACCATGCTATGACATATTGACATATTAAGAGAGCATACCTCACTTTCAGTTAGAGGGCGATCAGCAGATATAACAAAAAGAAGCAAATCTGCACGGGGCACAAATTCCTCAGTAAGGCGTTGTTGCCTCTGGAGAATCACATTTGTTCCAGGTGTATCAACTATGTTCATCTGCTTCCACAGGAATTAAAATAGATTAGCTCCATTTTGAAGTAATCTTCTACCATAAGCCTGTAAGCGAATGAGGTGTACAATGTTTTGAATTTTTTTTTCCCTTTCAAAACCACAATTGATGCTGCAGAATAACAATAATAACCAAACTGGTGAGGACACCACTCACTCTGTGATTGACTCGTGCACCAAGATGAGTTTCAGTTTATACACGGAAGATAATTGATACACAAAAATGTGAAGAAATTAGCTATAGGCATAAATATACACATACAAATATGATTTATTGCAAAAATAGGAATAGGACTCACTTCTTTAAGAATAGGAGCAGGCAGGTAGCATATATATTGACCATCTGGATGCCTTTCACAACGTTGTTCTTCACCAGAATCCAGCTTAGAGTATCGCAGGAAAGTAATCTCATTGGTCGTAGGAACAACCCCCTCTTTGAGATATCTTCTTCCAAGAAGTGCATTAATAACAGTTGACTTCCCAGAGTTAAATTCACCCTGATATTATAATAGAAAATAAAAGAAAGTGTTAGGAAAACTTAAAACCTTTAGCAACATTCACATATAAGTGTCTAGGAAACCAGCTCAATTTTCTCATCATGAAACTTATATACCCGTTATTATTACTTTTATAGGAAAGAACAATATTCCTATGTTTTAGGATATGATCTGTTAGGGGGAAGGAAAAGAGAAAGAAAAATGAAGCTTGAACCCAAAGTGACAATTAGGTTTTTATTATCCACTAGCACTAAGTACGATAGCAATCAGGTTATTTTACCTCCAAAAGCAACAAGTGGAGGAACTATATTAAAGACTAAATGACAATAAGGAGCAATCCTAACAGAGTAAGAAAATGTGCAGTGACTTGTACCTTAATCAAAGAACTTAGTATACTTGATCCTACATGATTTTGGGGTTAAGGCTCTAACAGAACCAAGTTGTCCAAGGCGTTTGGGGTAACCAAAAGTTACTTGAGGTAACTAGTCTTATTACCTCAAGTAACTTGACTAATAATCTTAAATACCTTATCAAGTCGTTAGTGCTAAACTCAAATATATACATATATATATATATATGCTTTTTCTTTCGAGTTGTTAGATACATTGTCTACCACTGCTCGACAATATGTCTAATATTAAACACTCTAAAAAAATGATATTTTCTAAATATTTTTAAAAATAGTATTTTCTAAATAATTAGGTGATTTTCCAAAAAATGCAAAAATCCGGGATTTTTCAATTTTTTTTAAAACTTTGAATAAATTAGTTGTTCGTCACTTTTTTGTTATCCCAAGATTAACTAACCCAAGAGGGAGGGTGAATTGGGTTTTAAAAACTTTTGCAAACTTTTCTAATGAATAGGTACCCTAAGTAATTGTAATAGCTCAGTAACACGCCAGATAGATGAAATATTACTGATAGTCAATACAAGTCCAACAATTAAGGAGACCGCCAAACTCATTTTAATATCAGTCTTGAACTAATGACCACCTTAGTTATAAATTCTTTTAAGTAAAAGAAAAGGGATTCTTGTGAAAATAAGAGCTAATACCCATGTATATCCTGGAACCAGAATTTTGTTGAAGTTCAGCACACAATTACCACTATAGCCAGTGAAAACGGCTCATCAATCTGAGAAACTGCATCACTAAGAAGCGAAACCTCCTCCATCTGTCATGCAAAACAATATTGCGGGATTCATCATGAAGCAGACAACTTAAAAAATAGTCAGGTAGGTCAGAATTCACAAGAAGATCAACTTCAACTACCAACTAATTTAATTAAAGGATCACCAGTGGAGCAGCTTTCTGAATGACTTTAATTGCTTTAAGCAACACCGATCTCTCTCTTTCTATGAACTGTCTTTCCCGGTCCTCCAACTTGATAAAGCCAGCAACTCTTTCTTCTGCTCCAAAACCATTATCCCCATTCAACAACTTTTTCTCATTTAAGTTGTCAAACTCATCTTGGGTCCTTATATTAAGTATGTATGCATCATTGAGCAAATTGTTTAAAGCATCATCACTGAACTTCGCGAAATCATTCACAGAAGTAACTAATCCACTAGCACCAGATTTGAGCAATTTTGACGCCTCATTGACTAACACTTCCTCTCCATATGAACTAAACACGACAAAAATTGGTATCTTGACATTTTCACGTATGGAGTTCAGTACTACATCAATATTTTCCTCTTCACCAATACCATAAATAAGAAAATCAGCTCCTTCAGACTTGGATGCATTTAAAGCAGAATCCACCGTTTGCACATTCCTCGCCACCAAAGGAAGGACTACTGAATCAGACTTGGAATCCATCATTGTATTCCTCGCTACAATGACAGGAAGACCTATAGAAAAAAAACCAACAAAACTACTTACTTTTCTACTGAAACGGACTAAATTATCACTGCCCACGAACCAAAATGAAACGAACGAAGACATTAATACTAAAAAATAGTACCTTGATCCGATAGCACAACCCCACTGGCATTAGCTGCGGCGGCGACATCGACTCGTTCGGCGACCAACAAATAGGCGCGGTCACTAATTACGGCCTTTAGCTTACAAGCGGCCTCGTAGACCTTCCCAGCAGTAGCTTGAGCGCCATTGAGGACAACAATCCCGACCCACTTGGAGACGGCCCTGTCGACCGAATCCAAAGCGGCATCTTGGGCCAAGACGTCGTCGGGGTCCAAGTGGAGCACGAAACTGGGGACTCTGATCTCGGGCCGCTTGTAGCCGCCGGGGAAGAGAGTCCTCGGCGGGTCCTGCTTCTGAAGGTCCCGGCGGCGGTTTTGGTCGGCGAACTGATGTGGGTTTTGGGAGATAGACCTTATCGGGAAAAGGGTCCGTCGGGGCTGGGTTCGGAAGCGAGGCGGGTGAGTTTGCAGAAGTGGGGTTGGGATGAAAAGGAGAGGGCAAGTAGTAGTAATACTAGTGGTGGAAGCCTGAGAAAAGAGAAGGGGTACCATGGGAAGAATCACAGGAAACTAAACTGGGGTGGTATGGTAATGGTACCGTTGGGGTTGATTGAGGAAGAGAAGAGAAGAAGAGGCTTATCGGGAAAGAGGGTGTGAGTGTGGGACTTGGTTGGGAATTATCATCTTAATATCTTATCCCCTTTGGACATTGAAATCAGAATAAAGCAGAGCTGTCTTCTTCAATTTTGAGTACTGCTGCCCCACATCTAGACCTCTCAAATGGTTTTAAGGAAAATTGATTTTCCCCCAAAATTTATCTTTATCGGTATGAATTTGTCCTCTAATTTTTGACTTTTATATTCAAGTGTTCTTACTTAAAAAATTTGTTTTTCTTTTATCTCATCACTTTTGACTTAATATTCAAGTACACCTAAAATAGCAAAGTAATTCTTCTTTTGCTCCCTCACCTTTTATTTAGTATTCAAATATCCCTTAAAATAGCAGATTTATTATTCTTTTATCCCCTCAATTCTAACACAATTAGAAAATTGTTAATTAATGGACAATAGCCAAATAATCATTTTACTTTTTGAAATATCTTTTAATATTTTTTGTTATATTAGACATTTCTAAAGAGCTAGTTTTTATAATTAAATAAATAAAATAAACGAAAAGAGGTAAAAGAAAAATAATTTTTTAATGATTATATATGTATATGTAAAACGAAAAAATAGACAAAAATAGACATTAATTTATTAGTGTCGAAATACTTTTAAAAGTTATATAAAAAAAACTGCATATTTTTATATCCAAAAAACTTTCTAATTCATTTTCTAGAAAGTCTTTCGAATATAAAAATATGCAGTTTTTTTTTACATAATTTTTAAAAATATTTTGACACTGATGAATTAATGCAAAAATTACTCTATTTTGTCTATTTTTTGTTTTACATATACATATATAACCATTAAAAATTATTTTTCTTTTACTGCTTTTCATTTATTTTATTTATTTAATCATAAAAACTAGATCTTTGGAAATGTCTAATATAAAAAAAAATAGTAAAAGATATTTATTAGCTATTTAAAAAATAAAATGATTATTTGGCTTTTATCCAGTAACAATTTTCTAACGATGTTAGAGTTGAGGGGGTAAAAGAATAACAACTTTACTATTTTAGGGAGCATTTGAATACTAAGTCAAAAGTGATGAGGCAAAAGAAGAATAACTTTACCATTGTAGGGACACTTGAATACAAAATAAAAATAAGGAGGTAAATTCAAACTGATAATAAATGTCAGAAGGCAAAATGACTAATTTTCTGTTTTTCCCTCCTTTTTTTTAATTATTTTTATAGAAGCCCTTTGTACGTGGTTTTATATTTGGTTATTTAATACAAAAACCTTCTGAAATTGAAGCCAATTTCTAAAATTAACCTGAACTTATTTTTTGAGAGTAAACAAAACCCCTACTATTAGAAATTTTGGTTTTTGACACCCAAAATTGTAACAAAAGCCTTTTGTGGTGTGAAATCGAAGAATATAACTAGTATTTCAAATATTATACTCATTTTCTCTACCAATTTGGCATATGTTTCTAATATTATATATATATATATATATTACACACATATATATATGCTTATTTCTAAAATGTAAAGTCCCTTATAATAATCATGAATATTACATGTTTAAAATAAATTATTAACTAAATAACATATGTATATTATATTAAAAAATCAATAATTTTTATATAATTAAGTTAAAAATCAAACCCTAGTTTTACTCTTAAAGCAGAACTGAACTCAAGAAATTATAATATAATTAAAAGTGTATAGCATAACCACAAATTATTTTTTTATAAAAAAAATATTATGAGTCATTAATATAATATGAAAAGAAGTCAAAAAAAAATCTTGTTTGGGCGTTTAAATTTAGTGGAAGAGTAATGATAACTAGCGCTAGTCAGTGAGCGATAGAAAACGGTGGTTTATAAAGTGAATTGCGCTAGTCAATGTGTAATGGAAGCTACTGAAAAACCCAAAACCTTATTTCTTTCTTGTAAGTTTCTTGTAGTTTCTAAATTAGGAGAGAGAGAGAGAGAGAGAGAGAGAGAGAGAGAGAATGAGCGACGGAAAACGGTAGTTTAGAAAGTGAGTTGCGCTAGTCAATGTGCAATAAAAGCTACTGAAAAATCCAAAACCTTCTTTCTTGTAGTTTCTAAATTAGAAGGAAAACTGAGAGAGAGAAAGAGAGAGAGAGCAAGTAAGTTTCTTGTAGTTTCTAAATTAGAAGGGAAAATGAGAGTGAGTGAGTGAGAGAGAGAGAGAGAGAGAGATTGTAGAATAAACCATACAAAATACTAGTTATGCACTTTGATTTTACCCCATATGAAGCTTTCATTATAAATAGGCGGATATAACTAATATTCTCAATATCAGGGGGTTTTGCTCCAAAAAAAGTTTAATTTTTAATTTTACTGAAGTAGTTAGAATTCAGAGAGTTTTTGTATTAAATAGTCTTTTATATTTGGGATTATTTAATTTTAGTCATAATTAGTGTTTGATAAATTTATTTTGTCACGTTATTTCAAAATTTAGGGCTTAAAAACTAGGGGTGTATAAAATATTCAAAATCGATTAATGAAAATTGGATATCTAATTCTCATTGGATCGAAATGGATCTAGTTTCATCATAACCAAATTGGATTGATCGGTCTAGTTTCATCATAACCAAATTAGGGCTAGATTGGTGTACTGTAGCCCTGCTGTAGCTATACTGTGAGCAAGAAATAGCTGAGGAAAGAAAAGTCTAGGCGTTATGGTAAATTTAATCTATAAAATCGTTGTGCCTTTTAAAAACAGCATATAAGTGTTTGGTAAACTAAAGATTATATGTGTTGTAAAATGATATTTTAAACAATTGTATTATGAAACCATAATCAATTTTGAAAAGCAATTCTTACTACATTTCTCAAATTCTGCTTAAATTAACAGTTTATACGACAATTTTTAGAATCTGTTGATAAAAAGTAGGAACTAGCCAAACACCCCTCACTCTCGACTTTTTTGCTAATCGTTTTTAAAAGCTAAAAACAGAAGCTATAATCAATCCCAAATGGACGCTTAGATTGATTAGTTAGCAGACTCGACGTGTAAATATCTAAATACAACCAGCTGGCTAATATATAAGTAGACATGATTTTTTAACCATTTTCCCTTTTTTCTTATTGATTTTTTCAATTAATAGTGCAGGCATATCCATACTTCACCACACTTTTTTTTTACTATTATTTTTCATTGAAGTATTTCTATTAATTGTCTCTTCTATTAATTGTCTCTTCTGAGACTATACTATTGAATTCTTGTGTCATTGATGCATTCAGACTTAATAGGCCTTGTATATATTTTTTTATTAGTATTTAGAACTTTAAATCTTGTAGTTTGGTTTACTTTATTTTCTAGAGATAGATTTCAAGTAATTTTACTATATAACTTTAAATTATTTTTTCATACAAAGCTTGAGATTAGATATATGCATATAAGTTTTTAGGCTCAAAATTAAATTTCAAAGGCTTAACACTGACTGATCCAATCCAATTGGATATCGTATCGGATTGGTCAGTTCCTTATGTACTATTGGAATGCACTCTTAACCTAGATAAGATAATGGATTTATATATCCATTGGATCCAATTCAATTAGATATCGTATTGGATTGGTCAGTTCTTTATATACTATTGGAATACACACTCAACCTCATGTTAGATAGGATAATGGATATATAACAATACACTAAATAATGACCCATGAGCACCAAAAATCAAAATTTTCTAGTACAATATTTCAAAAGTCATTAGTACATAATTTGATTACTTTTCACAACAGTTTTAATAAGCTAAAAGGTCTAATTTTTAGCTGGGTGAACTACAAAAAAATACCCTCAAGTTTGAGTATTCTACAATTTACATCTCAAGGTTTAGACTCTGCAAAATAATATCCTCAGATTAAGAATTTCTGAAAATTAATATCTTGGACTACATTTTGACCAATTTTAGTAACGAAAAAATAATATCGTCCACTAAAACTGGACTAATTTTTATTATTCCCCTTAATTTTGAGGATATTATTGTCGTTTATCAGTTAAAGTTATTCAAAAAGCCAATTCAAGGTATTAATTTTTAAGAATTCTTAATCTCAGGATATTATTTTGCAGAGTCCAAAGTTCACGGTTTAAATTACTGAACACCCAAACTTCAAGAATTTTTTTTTTTTTTTGTAGTTTACCCATATATCATTCTATAAGAAAATGGTGTTTTTTCCCCCTTAAAGATTGAAAATTTTGGTTTATATTGATTTATTTGGGCTATTATCTAAGTCTCCATTCTCAAATGAGATTCAAATGAAATGAAATTCTGATTTCATAGTAATGCATCTGATCTAATCAACATCATCTTTAAAATCCAATAGAATTGGGCTTGAAATTGTTTGGATATGTCAATTTTAAACATGAGTAATTAAATATAGAATCTCAAACTCATAAAAACCAAATTAGATTTAAAAAAAAAAAAAAAACTCAACATAAGTAATAATACGTGTTCAATGCGTGCAATAAGTACTATACAAACCATTAAAAATTATCACAAATAAAATTATTTATTTATTAATCATTTTAATTTATGCCAAGCTAAAATAACATAGTTAAAAATTAACATATTTATAGGTATTATATATACATTAAATTAAAATGGATGGGACTTTGAAACTTAAAAACGAAATGGATCCAATTTCGTTGGATTTAGTATTTTTCAAATTCATTGTTATGGGTTGGACATCCAATCTAAACTGTATTGGATTATATTGCATAGCTCGATTATCCAAATAAATTGGATGGTTTGTACTTTTAAATTTTTTTTGTTCCAGAAATTTTGTCAAAATAGAGACATCAAGCATTAAAAATGATTCCAACCTAATTTCCTCGCCAAGGAAAAAAGGAAAAAAAGAAGAAGCTAATTTTAGTGACAAATTAAGCCCTTTTAACAATACCTTGGATTGAAAAGCCTAAAACTAATCACGAACATTCTCTTTCTCTCTCAAAAAAAACTCATATTGTCGCTTTCATAAGATGCCGGAAATGGAGTGCTTTGATCTTTTTCTCCGACTTTTTCTCCTCCTTCCTTATCTTCCAATCTTTTTCGGAGATGAGGAATTTTTTCTTTTCTCTTTTAATTTTCTAATAGGTCCATATTTAGATGTGGTTATAGTACCACCTTTGTTTAGATTTTGTACTACATGATGTTTGATTTGTGTGAGTTTTAAGTTCCGTTTACTAGATTAAATCTGAAAATTCGTTATTTGAGTTAGATCCATAATGCGGATAGGTTGATTTTCTTTTCAATGGGCATGGATCTCTTTTGGTATTGGAATCATAGTCTCAACGGGCTAAAAATGCAGTCCAGTAGTAAATAAAGATAATTGTTTCTAGCAGTTCTTGTTATCTTCTGAGAATTATGGTAGCCTACAATTCTTGCTATTATTGTGTTTGTGATCTACTTTTCGTCTTTTTTTTTTAGGAACTTAAAATTATAATCCTATGTGCTTGTACTGTAATTGAAACTTTTTAGCTTTTATTAATATTATTCCCTTAAGTTGTCCATTTTTATTATAAAAAAAAAAAAACATCTTAAATTGAATAACAAAAAAATAACTGTATTTAGGGTATACAACAGCCTACCCAACCTGATGATACAACTCAAACTAAAAAATGGGAAATTAAAGTGTGTCTTATTTTTTTTTCAAACTAAAAATAACAACTTGAGCGAAAAAAAAAACGAAAAAATAGGGGTTTTAAGTTATAACCATTCCAAACTAATGTTTACGGGTGAAAAGATTGAGAGTACAATTGTTTCTCTCTTCCTGTAAAAGTGATATGATTTTAGTAGTGGTATTATGTCTAAGGGTGCGTCTATTACCACCCATCTTTTTTTCTCCCACCTCCTTCTATATAAATCCCTCACTAAAATTGAAATTTTTAAAATTTCCTTTTCTCATACCTTTCTAATATATTTCAATTCAAAAATTAGACCATAAAAACTCAATGAAATTTCTTTTCTTATGCCCCAATAGGTTTTCACTTTTGAGGCACCACACTCATCTAGAGTCTTCTTCAACATTTTACTTTTTTAACAAAAACTTATATTTCTAAGATTTGAAAGACTAAAACCTATCTTTTCTTTTCTTTTTTTTTTTACTTTGTTTATTCTCTTCTAAATAAGTTAAAGATTGTAAGTTGTTATTTAAGGTCGGTTTAAATATCCATTCTTTTTTTTTTTAACGTTTTTCTTTTCAATGTTTTCTGCCTTTCTCTAAATCATCCATAGAGGTGGATTTCTTCAGTTCTATTTTAGGGTTCTTAATTTGTTATATTTAGATCCTAAATTGTAATATTTATTAGATCTTTACAAGAAGTAAAAAAGAAAAGAGATAATTTATCCCTTCAGAATGAGTGTAATTTGTAATTTGTTTATCCATGATTAAAAAATTCAATCAAATTGTCATTTGATTTTTTTTTTAAAATTCTAATTGTTTAATCAATATATTTGAGGGGTATAATAAGAAATAAAATTATTAATTAAAATGATATTTGGATATTTATGTCATTTTATATAAGGATATTTTTGTTAAAAAAATATTTATTAAGTAGGGGCTATATTTGCACTCCCAAGTGGCACAGACACCCTTATTATTTACTAAAAGACAAAAAAGGATAGATAATGAAAAAAAAAAATCTATAAAAATTAATAAATGCATCCATTTCTGTCTTCCACCGTCATACTTTATGTTTTTTTCATTGATATTTTTTTCTGCTTCTTTCAATTTCATTTCCTTCAGTCTCCTTTTAGTTTGTATTCACTTTTTATTTATGTGTTACTCCTTCTAATAATTAAAGATAGCAAGTTTTTAAAAATTAGAAACTCGTAAAATAGTTCTCCCTTTATATGTACTAAATGTCTTTATCTTTTTTCTTTGATTTCTCATTCTTCACCAAAGTGAGAAGAAGACATAATAGAAGCCATTGTTAATGTGTATACAATTATATGTAGCCAAAATAAACAAGATCCTATAGAAATATATAAAGGAAATTGATCAAGTACCCAAAAAAAAAAAAAAAAGAAGAACTTTCTGAAACAATGAAAAAGAAATAGAATGAGTGATGAGGAAGAGAAGGATATTTAAGGGATTAGGAAAATATAATTATGAAAGGAAAGAGGTGCTTTTGTTACTTAAATTGGATAGTTTTATTAAAATGTCCTTTACAGTCTTTTTGTGAAGACTAGGGGTCCCTATAGTTTATATGGGGGTGTCAATATAGCTCTCTATTCATTAATTTATCATTTAATAAGGGGTGTGAAAAGAAAAAATAAGGATGACAATAGAACTACTCTAAGTTTAATCAATTACTTAAAAAAAGTGGTAATTGCCAACTTGACCACCCCCCTCCCCCCTTATGAGTATAAGTTTTACATCAAAAGCTTAAATTGGCTAACACAAAAATGATAAATATTTAAGGGCGCGTCTACAGTAGGGGTGCCCCTACGTAGGGTCCTGTCTATTCACCGTTGGATGGGAATCTGTATATAAATAGATTCTCCACAGATTCCCGTTATTCCCCACAGATTCCCATCCAACGATAATTAAGGCATGACCCTACATAGGGACGCCTCTACCGTAGCCATCCCCTTTATTTAATATCCAAATTAGGATTCAAAAGCCTAAATTTTTAACAAGTGAAAACTAAAATAAAGAAGAATAAAAATTGAAAACTCCAGTCCAATAACCCAAATGAAATAATTATTTTTCCACCCCATTTTAACTATTTACTAAGCATAATAATTACAATTCAAATGTTAATTCCAATATTCGGTCAAAGGTAAGAATTCGATTAAGTTGGTCATTCATTTTCTATTCAATATTCAAATTTGATTGTAATATTCAATTCCGTACCATCAAACCAATCGGGCACTTAAATCAACCCAACCCGGTGCACCCTTGTTCATTTACTATTTTCTGGAAAAAAGGTAAAATTGATCTACGTAATGGTGTAACTTTTTATTTTCTATTTGCTGACGTGTATTTATTTATTGAGCAATACTATGGTGCCAAGCACCACAGTGACATATCTGTTTGTCACTGGATAATTTAATTAACAAATTGGATTCCACATGGACTCCGCTTAAATTATAATTATGATTAGTCAGTGATAAATTGATACATCACTTGCTGGGCAGTGGTGCCTATAGGATTATTCTTGTTTATTTGTTATTGGGTGAAGTCAAAGTGGGTGGACTCGCACCGTTTACCCCCCGAGTGGGTCCCAAAGCGAAGACGTAAAGACACGTGGGATGACTCGCCAAAGGGCGGACTTAAAGACACCCCACCATGTTTGAGAAGCCAACTCTCAGTCTCAGTCTCACTCAGTAAATCAAAGCTCTCTGATCATTTCTCCATGCAACACTGCCCTGCAAGAGCTTGAAGCTGAGGCTGGAAGAGGGCAAAAAATGGGTCGCAAGCGTAAAATTTTTGAAGAAAAGAGCCACTTGGACTTGGTACCTTTTTCTACTCTTTCCTCATTCATTAAATGACCTTTTTCTTTTTTCCCCTCTTTTGTCAACATTTTTCTTTTTTCTTTTCTTTTTTTTTTTTCGTTGTTGTCACAATGTGTTTTCTTAGTTTTCTTTAGATTCTTCTTCTTTCTGGGAAGGTTTTTTTTTTTTTTTTTTTCCTTCGGGTAATATTTTATGGATGTCACTCGGCATGTGGGTTTCTCTGATTTTATTTTTTTATTCTGGTGTTGACTCTTTCTTTTATTTATTTATAATTCTAAAATTTGGGCAAATTTTGATATTTTTGGAAGTCTTGTAAAGATGTGAACTTTGAGTTTAGTTAGTTATCTATCTGTTCGTAAAGTTACCATCATTTTTTTTTAATTATAGTTATTGTAATATATATGCTTTGCTTGGTGTAACAAATACATGAGAGTGTCCCAAAAAAGAAAAGTTCAATGGAAGAGACCTGCAAAGATGTAAAAAAAGGTCCCATGTTTGGTTGTTTATTTTCAGGGCACATTGTATGATTTTGGGTTCTTTTTTTTTTTTTTGAAAGTTTGTATCTTTGACTTTGACCTAGAAAATCCATGTTGTGGGGGTCTTTCTGGCTGGTCAATGGCGTTTGGTGATAACTTGTAAATTTGTGAATGCATATAAAGAAAATATACTGTCAGTACTATAGAATAGTAGCATCGATGAAGCATTTTCATGCTTTGATTGTGGAATCGTGTTTATATCGTTTACAATTGTGTATGCTGTGTTCATTTATTTTCAAGGGACATACTTAATATGGCTTTTATTATATGGAGCGGTGGTTGAAATTAATTGTAGACTTTTAGTTTACTAAACAATGGTATTATTTCTATAATGACAGCCCAAGGAGAAGGAAGTTGAGCCTGAAGGTTTGAATCCTTTGCAGACAGTGGAAATGGAAAAGCAGCCTAATTGTGCAAATTCTTCTGTTGAGAGAGTGAATCCACGGCCTAGCAAGCTAGTGAACGCTGCAAAATCAGCTTCTCTGAGGAAAAAAATGAAGTATCACATAACTGCTGTTAGACGATCCAATCGCATTCAAAACTCGATTGTCAGTGCTCCAATTCAAAACATACAGCCCGTGATTCCACGGATAAACATTAGTGAAAGCGATAAGGAAGATGAACAAGATGCTGGTATGGAGGAGGAAGAACGGCCAAATTCAACCTCAGTTGATAAAAGCAACATGGAGGAAAAAATGGACTATATTTCAAAATTGTTGGAGGCACAAAGGAAGAATATGGAGACTTTGATGTCAAAGGTACTTGAAGTTACATCTATGTGACTGATGTATGTATTAGTTAATTGGATCTTTGATATGATAAGCTTTTATCATCTTTGATATTTACTTCGAAGGTTATGTTACTTCAATACACTAAATTTTTGGCGGAGTGATAAAACAGGGGCTGAAGATGGACTCCACAAGTGACAGCCCGAATATGAGATACAAAAGCTTGTACATACAGTCCCAAAGGAAGGTAATTCATTCTAGTGTGCGTAGGTATCTTGTTTTCATAATAAAAGTTGGTACTTCTTTTTTGTAATTTTTCACACTTGCAGATTGAGACGTTGACAAAGGAAAACCATGAGCTTTCAGTGAAGTTGGATGTTGCTCTTGCAAAACTTGAAGGAGTATGTCCCACTCAATACTTTTTGTCTCGACTATGCTGTTTAATGAAATGATCATGCGTAAAACCTTGTTTGGCAACTTATTGCATTTGCTCGATCTTCCATTTACACTTGCTTTACTTTTTCAATCTGGTGTACTGGAACTTCAGAATTATGTTAATACCACTAGATTTGTTGATTTGGAGTACTATTTGATATAATGTTATTCATCTTTTACTGGATGTTTGACCTTGTAAGTTTTGGTTTATAATAGAATATGCCATGGCTTGATTACCAATACCCTTTTTCAGGAACTAAAAGAAGACTTGAAAAAACGAAATTAGAGTTCTGTTATGCCAGCTTTAACATCTTGGCCCTTCTTTGTCTATTTTTACGTTGAAGACATGGAGATTAATGCTTCTAACACTTTGATACTATGTGTTTGCTTGTAGTTTGAGAAAGGAACACACGTCTCATCTGAATGGATGCAGAGCTTGAAGGAACTTACGATGATATCAAATTTCACACAAGCCATTCGCAATGGACTTTCTTCTCAGGATGCTGATATTCAAGAACCTATAATTGCAGTTAAGAGAAAGAAAGGCCAAAGATGAAGTGGAAGGAGTGAAGTTAGTAGTGGGTTTTGTGGCTGGCTGATAACTATTTGCAAGAAGAGAGAGAACACGTTGGGATCTTCTAGGATTCCATGTGGATTCTTTTGTTCTAACATGAAGTTGCTCTCTCATTTCCATAGTTTGTGTTATTTAATAGTCTAGACTTGATGACTAATTAACAATGTCAGATGGGATTGTTTTTAGCTTGACTCTGATCTTCTTTATTTAAGGTTAGAACTCTGCTATACTTAAAAAAGGGATAATCATTAAAAAAAAAAAATCATGGTCTATCTGTAATTTTAAAGTATCTTTTGGTCTGTTCAAAATTATATTTTCACATTTAAAATCTATAGAAATATCTACCATTCATGTTTAAATAGATTAGAAAATTTCCACTAAATACAAAATCCGAATTAAGAATATCTTATTTTGCTGATAAACGGTTAAAATCAATTGAAAATAATTAGTCAGCATAAATCACTAAATTTGTATACAGAATGTAAAAGTTTACGAGTAGAAATTTGTAAGGATTTCACATTATTTGCAAGGATTTTAAATGTGAAGTGTAATTTTGCACAAGTTTAGAGATATAAATGTTAAGTATAATTTTGCACAAATTTAGAGATATAATTAAAATTGCAGTTAAAATTGCAGAAAAATTATGCGCAAGGCATGTAATTTTTTGCGATTAACCCTAAAAGATATTCCTTCCTCCTTGGCTTGATGTACGCTATGAAGTATCGAGGCGGTGAATTATGATATGACTACGCAATTATCTTACGTTGTTTTCTCCGGTTATTTTTCATTATTAGCCTCCGAACTTTTCTGCTTTTGAATGCACTTAGCCTACAAACTTAGGAGAGCCAATCTCAGACCCAGTCTCATTTTTTGCCTCTAAGATTTAAATCTCAAGGCATTCTAAATTTCTAATCATTTGGTAGATCCAAATGCATGAGACAAAAATATTTCATTGGTTTAATGCAGATTTTGGGACATTTATCAAGTCATGGCCCAAAGCAGGATTGACCTCTAAAATTGGGGCTAAAAGTGTAAGCAATTTTTGCTTTTGAAATTTGGCAACTCTCTTGATTTTATGAGCATTGATACCAAAATACTTCCAAAGCTCCCCACCCGCTCTGAGACATGAATACGACGAAGCTACGACCCTCGCTGAACCACCTTATTGCCCGAAACGACGTCGTTTTTAGGCTTAGCCGGCGTCTCTTGCACGAGGGACCGGACACGGTGGAGGAGCTCCTGGACCGTCACATAGTCAAGAAGGATAAATCTCTCGACAGCGAAGAGGACGAGTTGTTGACGCGGCGGCGACTCAGCAGCACGCGCCGGGAGGCGCTGAGCCTCTACCGAGACATTCTCCGGGCGACCCGATTCTTCATGTGGCCCGATTCGCGGGGCGTGCTGTGGCGAGACGTCCTCAGAGAGAACGCTCGGAGGGAATTCGAGCTTGCCCGGTTCGAAACGGATCCCGAGATCGTGACCCGGTTGCTCATCGGCGGCCGTGAAGCCGTGCAGTCGGCTATAGATAAGCTCGTCGAGAAGCAGAAGCAGCTGGTTGAGAAGGAGCGCGGCGAAGGCGGTGGAGATCGACGGTGATTGCCGAATGGCGTAATTTTTCGCATTGTTGATAAGATGTTTGTTTATTTGTCTGTGAGAAAAAAAAAAAAAAAAAAAAAAAAAAACTATTTCTTAGCTTAAATTGAATGTAACCCATTATGTTGTGGAAGAAAAGAATATGAATTGAACCTTTTTCAAATTTATGGAGTTTTAGGTATTAGATTGAATGTATAAGATGGCTTTTGGTCAATTTGAGCTGAAGAATTGTTTATTCTTATGCATCAATCATTGATGCTATATTACTTTGAGAATTGGCTGATCCGCCCGAGTCAAATAACATATGTAGTGAAATTAAGATTTACAGAACGAAATTTTATTAATTTTAGAACGCAAAATGAAACAATTTTTGCAGAAGGATCCAGGAAGCATTTCAAAACTTGAATCTCAACCTCACTACAGTTTACTACTGTACTGCGTCAGTGGTCACACTCGTTGAGATCCGCGGTGAAGCCAAAAAGATTACCGGAAGGTGTTTGAAAGCAGTCGGCTGATTCGGTGGCTGCATCGCCATGACACTCCTCATCAGTAGGATCCCGATCTTCTGGGATGGGCGGTGGCGGAGACGAGAAGTCTAAGCACATTCCCTGTAAAACTTGTTCGTATGAAGTAGGAAAGTCTTGGGAGGTCAGCTGGTGGTACTCCACAAGTTGGTTCAGGCATTGGTTTTCCCTTACCAGATTTGCATTTTCGTTTGCCAATCTCGATTTCTCAGCTAGCAGTGCCTCCAATTGAAGCCTCACCTACCAAACCCACATCGCCATTGTTGACAAACATTAATCATTTCATTTCACAATCATACGCATATTAGGGACAAAAAAAAAAAAACAAAAAGCTACCATGAGTTTTATACCAGATCATCTTCCTCGGGTCTTATTCCTTTCGCGAATCCATCCCTAAGCCTTCTGTTCTCCTCCTCCAGCAGTGAGCATCGCTCTTGCATGAAACATAAATCTGACTTTATGGACTTCAGTTCCCTTGCAAGTGAAGCTGCTTTTGTTGCCATGGAAACTGCGAGCTGTTAAGAAAACAAAAACCAACCCATTTTAGCTTGTCAGTCTTTCCTTTCATTCGAAGAATAACATGGAACAAAAGAGAAAAAAAAAAAAAAAACCCACATTTTTGGCTTTCTTCAGCTTCCCATCTTTTGGATCCTGCTCTTTTTCATTCTTCGACTCTTCTTTATCCTCTGCGCAATGGCTAGTATCGTACTTTCTTTTCAATCCTTTGTTGGGATCTACCTTATTTTCTTGTTTACCTAAATCCTCTTCTTTGCTGCTCTCTGACTTCTTCAAGCTGCTGTGGAATAGTTCTGTTAAGGTGGGCGGTTTAGCTAGATCATTAGCTCCCTATAGAAGGTGGAAAGAGAGGACTTAAGTCTTGTTCAAGCAGTCAAAAATTAGCCACCAATATGGAAGAAATTTGAGAAACTTTAAACTATAAAAATGTAATTGAAATTCAGTTGAGTTGGTAATACAAAACACAAACCCCAGACTATCTTCAAACAGTTTTTTTTTTTTTTTTCAAAAATCCAACTTATTTTCTGGTGAGATTGAGCATAAATTAAAAAACTAAATCTCAACCTGAAGAGCACTGTCCAAGTTGTTTGATAGCTGAGACAGAGTGTGGGCAACAGAGTCAAACCCTCTTAGCAAAAGCAATGCGTCTTCCTTCAATCGTTTAGCACGCCCAGAGTCTCCAACATTCTACAGAAAGTGCATACCAGCAAATCAAAAATCTCAGAAACACATCTGGTCTGTTTTCTGGTACGTTTCCAACAAAAAAAAAAAAAAAACCCTACAAACTGAGACCAAAGATAGTCAAGTGTAGAACTCACCATTTGGGTGCGATCTGGATTTGGGGAAAGTTGCCCAGTTGGGAGTTTGGAGTTTCGGTCGTCAAGAAGCGCGTCGATGCGGCTTCGGAGGGCGCTCCAGAAGCGCTTGTCTGAGGAGGGACTGAACAGAGGAGAGCCCATTAAGAAGCTCGGTGAGCCCTGCAATTCGGAGAAAATGAGTGAAATTTAGTGCGTGCCTATAGGACTCGATAAGTTCAAAACAAGAAAGGGAGAAAGTAGTAACCTTGTTGAGGTGGGTAGGTGAGGGTGTCTCCAAAGAGGCTGCCATTAGAGAATGACAGAGAGAAAGAGAAAAAGAGTGTAACGGCTAGTTTAGGGGAGCTTGTGATAATGGGGAGAGTTCAAATAGATGGGGCCGAATTAAGCCAACGTTCGAATATCTATCTAATCTGAGGAGCAGCGGATCTGGTCCACTCCTTTCTAGAGTCTCATTATTAAGATTAGAAAAAGTGACATGGATTTTTCAACTTTGAGGGACCCACTTGGCAATTTATTGGATCATCAAGGCTGTAGTGATTAGGGGACAAACTTCATTTGGGTTTGATCGTTTTAATGGGGGCAACAAGTTGGTTAACCAAGTAAACACATCTCTGGTTATTATTATTTCTTTTGTTGCTATTATTTAGCTAAGACCAAAAGTACTCGACTGGAGGAGACTTGGAGTTGGAGAGTTGCTACAAATGTTATGTAAATTCTTCTTTTTTTTTTTTTGGTAGTAATTAGTAGATGTGAAGATACATATTTAATTAGGGCCTTAGACTATTAATTATTTTCTTGTCTTATTTTAAAGCTTCAGGTTCTACTATTGAAACTTAAATACTTAAAAGATATCATTACTTTTTAGCACTAAAGCTAGCTTAACATTTAATTTTACGTATTGGTCTAATATTTTTATTAGAAAGTGAAACTAAAGCATAATTAGGGTACGTTTCGTTTGAAGGATTGGAGTTTGGAATAGAAAACCTATTCCATCAAATAGTACATTCTAATGTTTATTTCATTTTTTTGGCAAGAGAATAGGAATTATTATTCCGTTAAATGATGGAATTGCTATTCCACTTCTCTACCAATGGAATAAAAATTCCAATCTCTTTCAAATTTTGGTAAAACTAATTTTTCCCTCTTTGCCCTACTAAGATATTTAAAAGTAAGAGTAATTTTGTCAATACACAATATATTTCATTCCATTCCACTGTTGATTCAAATTTAACTAAACAATGTATTACCATTCCCATTACTATTCCAATTCCATTCTATTACCATTCCCATTACTATTCTAATTCCATTCCATGAACCAAACGTGACCTTAGTGTTTGAAATATAGCCCATGTCTCCTAGAGTTGTGCCAGTAACAACAACAACCAAGCTTCTCCGTCCATGTGGGTCTCATTGAAACGAAGAATTTTGATTGATCAGACGCAATTCACGCATACGACCAATGCACATTTATTAGCATAAATTATAACATGTGCCATTTTTTCTTAGGAGGCGTCTATAGTAGGAGCGTCCTACGTAAGGCCCCTGTTTATACACCGTCCCTGTGTTGTCTTATCACTTATAGATTCCCATCAAACGGTGTATAAACAGGGACCTTACGTAGAGGCGCCCCTACTGTAGACGCGCCCTCTTTCTTATCAAATATAAAACCTAGAATATCTTACTAAATTTAGTCTGTGCTTTTAAGGAGGCGGCTATAGTAGGGGCGCCCCTACGTAAGGTCCCTGTTTATACACCGTTTGATGGGAATCCCATAGGAGCGCCCCTACTGTAGACGCGCCCGTACTTTAAATTTACAATTTTATAATTATGGTCACATGGCGAGTTAGATACATTTTTAAATAAAAATAATCTAAATACAAAATAGCATGATTTTTAGAGAGTATATTGAAGCGCTGTAACATGCTAAATTAGCATTAGCACATTTTCCTATTGAACATGATTTTAGTTGAAATTTTCACAATTTAGTTTAGTTTAGTTTCTTTTGTTAACATCCTCATTCCTCTTTTTAAAATTAATTCGAAAAAAGTAACAGGAAAAAAATTAGAATTAAAATTAAAATAAAAGGGCCGACCGGTACCTTTATCTTGAGCTTGAAACTGCTGGTTCTCATGCATTCAGGCAAAAAATTGAGCGAGAGTCAATGGCCAGTCTAGCTTCCTCATCCACTCTGCTCTTCTCTTCTCCATCCACCAATAAGCTTCTTCTTCCACCACCTTGTTCAGTCTCTCCTTCTCCACGCCTCTCTCTAGCCTCTTCCCTCTCTTCTTCTCTTTCCATTTGTCCCACTTTTCTCTCCCAACCCATAACAACAAGCTCCAGAGGCTTTAACGTGTGTTCCTTCAGTGTCAAGGCCAGCGCAACCGAGAAGAAAAAGGTCCTCATAGTGAACACCAACAGTGGTGGGCATGCCGTCATTGGATTCTACTTTGCAAAAGAGCTTCTGGGTTCCGGCCATGAGGTCACAATACTCACTGTTGGAGAAGAAGGCTCTGATAAAATGAAGAAACCCCCATTTAACAGATTCTCAGTTAGTATATGTTCAAACAATTTGATCCATGATTGTGAATTTATTTGAGTTAATAATTGAATCCTTTAACATGGGCTTCGTTAATATTTCTAGGAAATTGTAAGTGGTGGAGGCCAAACCGTTTGGGGTGACCCTTCGGAAGTTGGAAAAGTTGTGGGAGGAGCAGCTTTTGATGTGGTGTTGGATAACAACGGCAAGGATTTGGACACAGTGAAGTATGTTTCTTTATGTATATATGTGTGTGTGTTTGTGTGTGATTCATGAAATTGGTAATTGTGTTGATAATCTTAGAATAATACATAATTTGCATATGTTTGAGTTCTGCAGAGCCAAGATTTTCTCACATATTTTTGACTTACTCTATTATCTGTATATTTTTGAACAAGAAAGCTTGTTTTGATATTCTGAATAAATAGTAGTAAGTGCATTGGTGGAAATCTAGTAAATGGACAAGCATGCTTATCTTGTTTGACTATAGAGGATAACATGGAGAAGTCTGGTTTAAGGGCCACCATTCTAATATCTTACATAATAATCTTCATCCATAGGCCTGTTGCAGATTGGGCTAAGAGCTCTGGTGTAAAGCAATTCCTGTACATCAGTAGCGCCGGAATATACAAGCCAACTGAAGAGCCTCCTCATGTTGAAGGGGTTTGTTTGATTTATCACTTAGTTTTGTGTCTGTATGAATCCCTCGGTTAATTTTTGAAGATGAAGTCTCCATTTCTCATATAGGATGTTGTAAAAGCTGATGCTAGTCATGTTGGAGTGGAGAAGTACATTGCAGAGATATTCAGTTCTTGGGCAATATTTCGTCCTCAATACATGATTGGATCCGGAAACAACAAAGACTGCGAGGAGTGGTTCTTTGATCGTAAGTAGATAATCAACTTTTGCATAAAATTCTGTTTAGATAAGAACCTTGCTCTAAGATAATACTCAATAAAAAGCTTCAGGCAAGAAGGTATCTTGAGATTGAATAGAAAATAATCTATATTAGTTAACGCAGTTATTTCATTTTGCTTTTGTTTTGTATATTGATTTAACTATATCAACAGGAATTGTTAGGGACAGACCAGTTCCGATCCCAGGTTCTGGTATGCAACTCACCAACATTTCCCATGTAAGGGATTTATCCTCAATTCTTACTCTAGCTGTGGAGAAGCCAGAGGCTGCAAGCGGCAAAATTTTCAACCTTGTAAGCGATCGTGCTGTAACTTTGGATGGAATAGCCAAGCTCTGTGCTCAAGCTGCCGGTCGCCCTGTCAACATAGTGCATTATGATCCGAAAGCCATAGGAATTGATGCAAAGAAAGCTTTTCCTTTTCGTAACATGGTAATGCAATTTCTTAGAGAACATCATAATTAGACTTTGGATAGGTTTACCTTCTTTACTAAGTGCATTTTACAATGAGAAATAACAATGTGATCGTAGATCTATTTCAACTCCTACTTACCTTGCGGTAAAATTTCAAATCCAAAATTATGTAACTTCTCGATGATATTTTTGCCAAAGTAAATAAGTATACTTTGTACTTTGCAGCATTTCTATGCCGAACCAAGAGCTGCCAAGGACATATTGGGATGGCAAGCTACCACAAACCTTCCTGAAGACCTGAAGGAGCGATTTGATGAGTACGTAAAGATTGCTAGAGACAAGAAAGAGATCAAATTCGAGTTAGATGACAAGATATTAGAATCCCTTAAAGTTCCAGTAGCGGCATGATCAACAAAATTGCTTCTTATATGTCTTACTCGTTTATTTGCTTGGAATAAAGACTTATTGAAAGCAAGATTTTTTTTTTTGGTAACTCTTGTAATTTTTCTTAGTTTCATCAGATATTGATGCTAATCTATGTAGCTAATGAAAATTACATAAATAAAGAGACAAATCAAGTTGTTATTTGTTACCTAACCTGATATGCATCAATCCCCTTCTTTCTTTTCCGGGAAAATTAATTGGCTTAATGGTGTTAGCAGAATTAAATGGAACAGCTGCAGAGCGCTAGAAAAGAACATATGCTTTGCGTAACTTGAGATAGGAGTTGGGGCCATCATGACCTACAAATTTTTGCTATCAAGTATTGCTAATTTCAAATACTCAATGTCGAGCAACCATTTGCGAAACAAGAGATAACTGTCACCATCAACTAAAGATAGCAGCTACTACACCTGATCTACAACAAAAGGATCTATTACACTTTAGCTAAACGGAGCCAGAACAAGTAGTACAAGAAACAAGTTTTTTAGTCCCAAATTTAAATACAGATGAATCCAAAATCAGGGCACTGCATGCATTAGAACTGCTACTCGCCTACTTGTCTACTCGTCTTGCCTGATCTCGAGTCCCTTGAGTCTTGATTCCAGTTCGTCATCATTATCAGCATCCTCCTCATCGGCGTCCTCCTCTCCTTCTGGGTCGTTCTCATCCAATGGCCCAAGCAAATTAGGCAAATTCTTAAATATATCCTTCACCTCGTCAATCCCTTCGTCAGATATGTAGTTACCATCAATATTTAGCAACTTAAATCCAGGTTTACGCACAACAACTTGAGCCAAAAACCTTGCTCCAGCCCTTCTAATCATATTTGTGCTCACATCAACCTCGTTTAACTGGCCATGACCGTCTTCCAATGCCTTGCCAATCAAAATAGCACCTTCGTCCTTCAGCTCATTCTCAGACAAGTTTAACTTGGTAAGGAATTGTTTTGCAGCAATAGATGTAGCTAAAGCAGCAGCAGATTTTGTAGTGATGTCATTTCCAGCCATTTCCAGGACTTCAAGTGAAGGTGCAGAATCCTTGAGAGCATTAGCAAGGGCTTCAGTACCTTCATCCTCCAAGTTAAGGTAACTCAGGTAAATTTCAGTAAGATCTGAAAAGGCAGGTAGAGCTTTACTCAAAGCTAATCCAGCCTCTACACCAAACATATTGTCACGTAGATCAAGCTTCTTCAAATTGGTACAGGACCCAAGTGCTTCAGCTAGTGCCACACCCCCTTCCGAACCCACCCTTGTAGAAGAACATCGGAAATCCTCCAAAACAGGTGAATGTTCTACCATCTTAGAAATTGCAATTGCCCCCTCATCACCAGTCATGTTATTGTGAAAATGAAGAATCCTAAGCTTCTTTGTTGATGGGATCAATTCATAAACAGCTCGTGCAGCTTCCTCTGAGATACCATCATTCATCAAATAAAGCTCCTCCAAATTATGTTGTGATCTCAATAGTGTGCCAAATGCCCTGACACCCTTCTCGCCCATGGCATTATTTGAAAGGTCCAGGAACTTCAAAACACATCCTTCCAGGGCAGCAGAAAATATATTCATAACCTCAAGAGCTTCTTCCTCTGGCCTTCCTGCAATAAAATCTGACAGGTCCACTTCTTTCAATTGATCTCTAATGGATGATAAGATAGGCTCAGCAACACGGGCTGCATCCAAACCAAAGCTTCTATTGCTGAAGCATATCTTAGTATACGCATTTCCCGGTTCCTTTAGCGGTTTCAAAAGCTCCTCGGCCTCCTCTGCATCAATAAAGGACCGGCGACCACCAGATATATCAAAGATGGTCTCATGGGCAGCATCGACTTTTTCAGATATTATCGTTTCTCCATCCTTTGCTCTGGGACCTCTTTTTAGAACTTCCAACATAAGCCTACTTGATTCCTTGGCATATATCTGCACCGCAGAACCTCCATCACCATCTGGTTCCTTCTCAAAATGCTGGTTTGCAGTTGCAAAAGCAATATCCTCTATTTGCTTTGCATCTTCCTCAGCCTCTTCTTTACCAAGCAGGCCATACTTTCTAGAGAAAATGGACGGAGTTATGAGATTCTTGGTCATTCTTTCTACAAGCAGCAGCCTGGTACTCTGGCTAGGGGGCCATAATTTGATTGATGTCAACCGGTGGTTGAAAGTTTGTGTTGTAGACTCCATGTGAAAGTGACCTGAAACCATGCATAGTTTAGAAACTCATGACAAGCTCAAAATCTAATAATACGTTAAAGGGAGGGGAGGAAGATCCATTAGTGAGCCACGGAGAGTCCTACCAGATTGTAGGTCGACTATCACAACCAAGGTGCATATTTCAAAATATACTACAAATAAACCCGACTTGGCTCCAAAATGGCAGAGTTGGCATATATTTCACACAATCAAGTAGAAGAACACTCCAAAAATTACAGGGAGAAGGAGAAATACCAAAATGGTGTCCCAGTACCACTGGCAAAAATTCAGATTATTGCAATGGCATAAAGTCGAATTTTACTAAATTAACCATCACTTTATGGTAACCGTAACACTAACAATGAACAACAGAAGGATCAGAAATATTAATACCTGTCTCAAACAAAAGAACAACCAAATGATAAAACTCATAACTGCAAAAGCTCTATGTTGAAAGATTATTGACGTTAAATTACTATTTTTTCAAAAAAAAAAAAATAATAATAATCTCATTTTAACAAATGCAACAATGCTAGTTCAATAACAACCATTTCAAAAATAAAATAAAAAATGAATGGCTCCCAATTCCTGGTGAAAGAAAGGATATGAAAGACCCATTTCGTCACAGATGGCAGACAATGAAAGTCATTAATAATTGCACAACATGTTGTTAAAGCATAATGAATTCAACGGAACAATCTAAATCAACAATTTTAGCATTCAATATCAGATAAAGACGAATCTATAGCTTCAAAACTAAAGTTATAACTAACACTTTCTTAACAATATATATCTATATTATATATCTATAAACAGATCCATGTGATATGAAAGAGAACAAAAACTTGTAAGAGATAAAATAAGATAGATCTATAGTAAGAATAAACTATCATACAAAAATTGAGAAGAAACTTCGTGAATTCGTGTACTTTTTTAAAATATATATATATATATAAAATAAAATTGTAAAAGCATATGTAGTACCTGAAGTGAAAGGCTGAAACCCTAAGACGTTTGGTTTGGCGAATAAGAATTGGGCAAAAATGGAGGTTGAGGAGAAAGAAAGTTTAAATCTCTTATTTTCCCGGAAAGCAAAATGAATTTTGGGTTTTTATTGTGTGCGGCGCAGGGTAATGTTCAAAGTGGTGATGATGGGATAGGATTTAGGATTAGCAAAAACTGAAAATGATGAGTGCGAGTGCGTGCGGCTATTGGAGGGAAAAATCAATCATTACGCTCTCATTCTCGACGCTCAAAATTTTGGGAGCCAAAAAGCGTAGCGTCGATATTACGTCCTTCATCGAAATGACTATAATGCCCCGCTTTCCGGACTCATTCGCATACTTGATTACTTGGGTCACTTGCCTGGGCGTAGGGGTGACAATTCGGGTTACGACACGATGACACGACACGAACATGACACTATTTTTTGCGGGTTAGGGTTGAAGAAAAAAGGGTGCGGGTCGGGTTCGGGTCGACCAGTCTGACACGAATAAAAAACGGGTCGGGTTCGGGTCAACCCGCTTGACACGAACTTGACCCGTTTGACCCGCCAACAAATATATATATAATTAAATTATAAAAATATTTTTTATTTAATTTGTTTATGACTATTATTATAGATATATTTAATTTGTACAATGTAAGTGTTTGAGATTATAAGTTATTAATTATATTTATAAATTACCCCTAATTTATTTATTTTAAAATGAGACAATAATAGCCTTATAAAAAGAAAATATAAGTTAAAAAAATACGGGTCATAGCGGGTTGGCGGGTCAAAAACGAGTTGACGGGTCAAAATCAGGTTGTGAGTTGGATGTTATTCACCAAAGCGGGTTGTGCGGGTCGGGTTCGGGTCAACCCGTTTCAGGTGCGGGTCGGGTTAGTGTTGATGATTTTCTGACACGACGGGTCACGGGTCGGGTTCGGGTTGACATAATTTATGTATATATTAGACTTCAACCCGACACGAACCCGACCCGTCGACACGAATTGACACCCCTACCTGGGCGTGCCCAAAATTTTGGGTCTTATGACAAAATAACCCAATTTTGAGCCCATTTTGAGTGAATATCAGTTTTGCGAGCGCTGTAACTAAATGAACAGTTTATCAATATACACCAAATTATAAAATATGATGTACTTATTATAAAAACTAATATATACATAAACTAAAGCTTTTATGTATGATGATATGTATATATATATATCAAACATAAAAATACAGATACTCAATTATTTAGCTATTATATAGAAAAATGTATATTGATTATTAAAAAGTGTAAAAAGAAAAATTAAATAAATAAATAAAGAATACACCTAATTTCCCAAGAAAAAATAGTAATTCGGGGTTCTTACAAAATTCAGGCCCACAGTAAAAAAAACTGAAAATTTTCGTATAGATTGACGAAATTTTTAAAAAATCCCCAATTAATTTAGAAAATACTATTTTCATAAAATTTTATTTAGAAAAATATCAGTTTCATAAAACTTTATTTAGAAAAATACTATTTTTTTCAAAAAAAAATTTTAAAGGTACTTGAGGTAATCAGTCAATTTTAAAGGTACTTGAGGTAATCAGTCATCTTTCTTTAGCTAACCAATCAAGTTATTTGAGATAACTAGTCTAAATACCTCAAATAACTTAACCGGTTATCTCAATAATCTCATCAATTGGTTAAAAAATGGTATTTGTCTAAATATTTGAAGAGATGTATTTTTATAAATAGATCCAGGATTTTTCAAAAGGGGAGGCAAACCTACTGGGCTGTTTAGAGATCGTTATTTGGGCCTACCATTTTCTTTTGAGGCCTAGCAAGGATCCACGAGTTTCCTACTTTGTTCTCGTTATTAATTGTGTCTCTTAATTATTTGGTTTCTTCAAATTTTTTCAAATCCATATTGAATACCGAGTGTCAATTAAAAATAGAGGTTCTTATGAAATACACATTTTTAAATATGAAATACTAAAGATAAGTAATATATTCAGTTTGTCTTGGATTTTTTTGCTTCCAAAATAGGTGGGTTTCTACATGTTTTTCTATTATGTCCATATTCTTTGCACCTTCCACATCTTAGATTTCCCAGACTTTATTTTTTGATTTTTTTGGTCTTCCGTCATTACGCTTTCCTTTAGGAGCTTCAACTTTTATATTTAAAATTTCCTCTAGTATGGTTCACGTGTCTGTGTTTCTAACTGGATAAATCATACCTTCATATGTTGCAACCATGGCCTTTGTCTCGTAGTATTTAGAGTAGTAGTCAATGTAATTAAGATGTCTTTTTCGAATGGCTAATTATGGTTACCAATAATAAGTAACCGAAAACTAGTAATAATCTTGTACCCAATTACTGGTTACTTGATCACAACTACATACTATATGGCAATAGGTTACCAATTATTGTTACCAAATCAAAGCATGTGAGTACTAGATTATAGTAACTAGTTACCATATGAGAACTAGTTATCAGCTACTAGTTATTAAATCATTATTGATTAACTGTGAAAAACTACTTACCAGCTGAGAACTGGTTACTCATTCAGAAGGTTACCATATATTGGTTTCCATCTTTTTTTTATTACCTTTTATTAGTGGTCCTTTATACCTTGAAAACGTTCGTTAATTAAATGCTAGGATATTTATGCACTATGCATCATGCAGCGTCTCAACATGGCGTGAAAACTGAAAAGCTAAAGGCGCGTTTGGTACAAGATTCGAATTCTATTCTTCAAATCCAGAAATAGCTTTTACATAGAAAGTTGGAAGGATAAAACATTTATCTTTCCAACTTTCTATATAAAAGCTGTTTCTGGATTTGAAGAATTGGATTGGAATTCTATACCAAACGCGCTCTAAGCCACCCTTTGGTATAGGCCGAAGAAAGCATTTAATGGGCTTCAAATGTTGTGCCATTATGAACATCTAGCCAGAAGCTTGAAGCCCATCACCCAATTGAGTCTTCTATAAATAGCACACTGTAGGCTCCACCCCACACCCGAGTCCCGAGTCGCCGCCATAACTTTGACGACACGAATTTGGTGGGAAAACACAGAGAAGGAAGAAGAAGAAGCAAGGTCTTTGGAGGCGCAGCCATCCAGCCATGGCGGATGATCAAGACGCGAGGATGGATCAGGTGGATGAGGAGTACAGTGTGTGGAAGAAGAACTCTCCGTTCTTGTACGATCTCGTCATCTCGCACCCTCTCGAATGGCCGTCTCTCACGGTTCATTGGTCCCCTTCGTCCCCGCGGCCCCACGCCACCGACCCATCTCTCGTCGTCCACAACCTGGTTCTCGGGACCCACACTTCCGAGGGATTCTCTAACTTTCTCATGGTGGCGGATGTTCTCATCCCAACCAAGAGAAAGGAGACTGTTTCCAACGACAATGACCCAAACACCATTATCCCTAAGGTACGGCCTCTCTGATCACTTTTTCTAGCTCAGGACTCGAATTTTGATTTGAGGAAGCGTTATGGAACAATTGGGTGTTTTATTTGAACGATTCACTATTTGGGTATAACCTGTTTGATAAAATGTCTCAGAGAATTTGAATTATTGTGTGCTTTTTTTTTTTTTTGTGTTAGGCGGAGATAACTCAGAAGATAAGAGTTGATGGGGAAGTGAACAAAGCACGTTATATGCCGCAGAAGGCTAATGTTGTGGGTGCAAAGACGAGTGGTACTGAGGTGGTTGTGTTTGACTGTACCAAACACGAAGCGAGACCCCGAGGGGCTGACTTTGATCCTGATTTGAGGTTAAGGGGTCACGATAAGGAAGGGTATGGGTTATCTTGGAATCCCGGTAAGGAGGGTTACCTATTGAGTGGTTCACATGACTGTAAGATATGTTTGTGGGATGTGTCTGCCGTGGCTGAAGACAAAGTGCTTGATCCGTTGCATGTTTATAAGGTGATTTTGGGAATTAATCATTGTTTATAGTTATGGTGTCTATAACTCTTTCTTAATTGATAATGGTGAGTGAAAATTAAACTTCAGGGACATGAAAGTGTGGTTGGAGATGTATCCTGGCATTTGAAGGATGGGAATTTATTTGGGTCTGTTGGCGATGATTGTAAATTGATCATATGGGACTTGCGCACAGACCAGAGTCAACATTCTGTCAAAGCTCACGAGAAAGAGGTTACACATTATTACAAGTTGAAACTATTTGATATATGTATGAGTTTCTGTTCAACGTGCTTATAGGGATTCCACCATACAGAATGATAAAAAGGAACCCCTTAAGAATTTTCTCTTCATTTATAATGTGGTTTTCGTTTGGTTTGGCTTAGTAACTAGTAAGCTGAATGTGTTTGTGGATGACAGTATACTCTGATGTACTTTCCTCGTTGCATTTGACCACTAAGCATTTATTCAATATGTGTACAATATATAGGATAAGGAGTTGGAAATATAATATGAATGTTCTCGTTAGACAAATGAGAATTACTACCAATATACTTTTTACCTCTTAGAATGGATTTTGGGCTCATATTATAACAAGGAGAAGTCACGGAGCCATGCACTAGTCAGTCACAGCTGGTAGCACCTTAAAATGTATTTTGTCTTCATCCTTGCAATAGTGTAATGTGATATTCCTTGAAATCTTTGTGTTCCCTTTACAAAATGGTGATAATATATTTGATTGACAATATATCTTCTCTCGTTTGTTCTCACCTTTTTTTCTTTTGTGGATGTTATCAGGTGAATTATCTTTCTTTTGATCCATTCAATGAATGGATCTTGGCTACAGCATCTTCTGACGCGACCGTTGGTCTCTTTGATATGCGGAGGATAGCCCTGCCACTGCATGTTTTAAGTAGTCACACGTATGCCTGTTGCCTTCACTTTTATCTCTAGTACTCTCCTGTCTTGATTTCAATTCACTGTCACTTGACTTACTTTCTTTCTCTAACCACTTAATGTGCTGGTTCACATCTACTTTATTCTTCGTATTATTTATGTTCCTTTTCCAAGAATGCCAGGAAAAGCGAATACTTTAGACTTTAATGGATGCGTTATAGCATATACGGTATACAAATCCAGTCTTAGTAATCTTTTGTAGGATTGTTTAGTATGTGTTTGTGTATGTAAAAACCTTAGTATAAAGTTTGAAACTCTGAAGTACGCAAAGCTTAATACATTTGTTTCTTTCTAAGTCCACTTTTAACAACCATATTAGATAAAATAACTTTTACTCTTCCTCAATACGTTTCTTTGCAGAAAGGAGGTATTTCAGGTTGAATGGGATCCTAATCATGAAGCAGTGTTGGCATCTTCTGCTTATGACAGAAGGCTGATGATTTGGGACCTTAATAGGTAGTTGGATAAAGAGAAAAGACCACAATAGACATGGACTCCTTTGATGATTATTTTCAAAATCTTTTTTTCCGATTAATCCCATCTTTATGAAAAGGACATGATATAAAATATGTTTGATGCTGCCTTCAGGATCGGGGATGAGCAATTGGAAGGAGATGCTGATGATGGGCCACCGGAGCTTTTATTTTCTCATGGTGGTCATATTGCTAAGATATCAGATTTTTCGTGGAACAAATATGAGCCATGGGTCATTTCAAGTGTAGCAGATGACAACACTCTTCAAGTCTGGCAACTTGCTGACAGTATATATGGCGATGCTATTGATGGTTAGTCCAGTTATCTTATCTATCTTCTCCTTTCTTTTTTGTCTTTTTTCGGCGGTGACTATGGAACAGCTACAGTGGGACTGTGGGACCTTATTTTTGTTAATGGGGTATTATTGGACATGAGAAGTACTTCATAGCATCTAAGTCTTAGCAATTTTTTGAGAATATCAGTTTGTTTGTTTTTTCCCCCCTCAGTACATGTTGTTGGCAGGAACATTGAACGGAACTGTAATCTCTATTTCCATTTTAATCTTGTTTTTATGCTAACTTTGCCAGGGATTCACAAAATGAACTCAGCCCTGCCCCTCCAGGAACATTCTCATGAAGAAGAAGTGGCGGATATTGTTGCACTAGTGTTTAAGAGTATCTTTAAACAAGGGAATTACCCAACTTGTTGGGCAGTCTCGGTCATAACCTGGGCACAGATAATGTGCACACTAACATTTGGTGGTGTCAAAGACTTTGATGTGGACATGTATAAGTTCAGTCCACAAGAGGTCATTGACAAGCATATGGACGATAGTCACAACATTTTTTTGGCTATTAAGCACATTCTGCTCAAAGGAGTTCCATATCTTGAATCGTGGCCTTACACCGGCATGAAAGAGACTACTGGCAAATTGGATCATCTACGAGCATCTGAAAGCCGGGTTTACCCATTGAGAAGTGATTTTCAATTCTCAACGGTTAAAAGAACCAAAGGCAAAATGAATATGTGTTATTGTCCTACATTGGACAAATATGTGAGCAAAGACCTTGCGCTTGCAAAAGCTGCTGATTTTCTTCTCACTGAAAATCCAATTATAATGAGTGTCCCCGTAGGATTATTTTTCAAGAACATGGGCAGATGTTGGGTATGTTTCCTTAAGACTCACTTCGTTTCATTTTTTGTTTGAAATTATCAACTTATATAATAGACTTATTTGTGTATCCTCTGTTACAGGATGTTGTGACAAAGGAAAGTGAGGTTCATTATGAAACTGCTGATGAAGAAGTGGACACTATTAAAGTTATAATTGCGGCGGACGATTCTCTTAGAAAATCAAAAGGACAATCGCCAAAAAAGAGGAAGTTTTGGAATGTTATACAGTGGAACGAAATTACTCTTCATGCGATGACAGCTTTTGGATTGGGTGTTGATGGAGACGAATCGTTTTGGTTGTTTGGCAACAATTACAGTGATAATTGTTCGGGGGTAAATGGTTTTTGTCGTATTTCAATGTCAACTGAGTATATGTTTCGTAGGTGTTCCCTTCCAACTTTCAATCCGACTTTGAAAGAAAATTGAAAGTTGGTAGTGGTTTTGAGGTTTTTTTTGACTTCACTGTTTTGAGCTAGCTGTAAGTTTCAATGATTAGCTACAAGTAAAACTATTTTGGTCCTTTTACTATACTAAAGAAACATGCACCATTGTAACTCTTTATAGTTAAAGCTAATGTTCCAAAATGATATTCCCCTCACTGCTTTGAGGTACAAATTCCAATCGTAAAATTCTTTGCTGTTATTTCACTCCAAATTCGTAAAATTTATTGTCATAAGCAGGAGCTATGACCTCTCTGCAAGATTCTCTTTTTGTGCTACCTATTAGCTGCTGTGTCATTTACTATATTACAGCTATGGCGTTTAGTGTTTTCCTTCTCTGACATAGCTTGATTCTCACAAGTAAATGGTAAAATGTTCGTCAAAGGTTTTTATGTGGTACTTTTGTTTTGGTTGAGAGCGCTTCGCACTTGTTTTCCAAAATCCATCTTTGTATTAAACTTCTTAAGCGCTCGAGTAAAAGCACTACTGGCAATTATTTTATTTGCAATATTCATTGACTCTACAATATTAGAAGTCATTGAAGAGTATCTCTTGTGTTTAGATAACACCCTTTGCCCACGTTGAAAAACCTACTTAAATATGGAATTAATATCATTTTCTGTCTCTGAAATGGTAAGAGAATCAGAATCAACGTTTTTCCTAAACACATGGCCATGACAAAATATCATTTTGTCTCTGTAATGGTGAGTGGATCAGAATATCAATGTTTTTCCTAAAAACAGGGCCATGACAAAATATCATTTTATCTCTGTAACGGTGAGAATCAGAATTTCAATGTTTTTCCTAAAAACATGGCTATGACAAAATATCATTTTCTGCCTCTGTAATGATAAGAGAATCAGATTCAATGTCTTTCCTAATCGCATGGCCATGACAGCTCCTTGTGAATATTGTTTATAGTCCAAATTACAAAACCGTAAATTTCTTTATGTCTCTAGATAAATTCGATAACCCGGAAAAAAAATAAAAAGAAGATTCACGACCATTTCAATATAATCACCGATATCAAGACCATTGGAGAGTGTTACAGCTTCTAGCAGGAATTAGACAGAGAGACCATGTAATGCTCATCAATACAGAAGATAGATTTTATGATACTAAAACAGCACAAAGAATTGTATAATTGTATATGTATCCCATTCATTTGGGATACAAATAAAAATCACGAACTCTATCTAGTTAT